>ML686001.1:259430-338646 GCA_007922175.1 Pelusios castaneus | reverse complement strand
CCCCCGCCCCCCGATCTCCCACCTGCTCCTGCTGTGAGCAGGAGTGGCGGCGCTTAAGCGCCCCCGCTCCTGTTGACAACTGGAGCCCGGGAACTGAGCTGGGGGGCCGGCTCGAAGTGGAGCCGGCCCCCCAGCTCAGTCCAGGGGTTCGGGAGGCCCCCCGATCCCCCACCTGCTCCTGCTGGGAAAGGAGCACGGGGAGGAGCCGGGAAAGTAGCACGGGGGAGGGGGGACAGAGGAGCCGGGAAAGGAGCACGGGGGAGGGGGGACAGAGGAGCCGGGAAAGGAGCACGGGGAAGGGGGACAGAGGAGCTGGGAAAGGGGCCCCAGGCCTGATCTGGCCATGCTGCCTGCCCATGATGGTGGTGGCAGAGGGGCAGGATCAGGCCTAAGGGACTGGCATGCGGCGGCGGGAGCAGAGGGGCAGAATCAGGCCCGAGGGGCCGGTGTGCAGCGGCAGAGGGGCAGGATCAGGCCCGAGGGGTCGGCGTGCGACGGTGGCGGGAGCAGAGCGTGGCGGCCGGCAGCATGGCCTGATCCGGCTGTTCTGCTCCGCCGCCGCAGGCCGGTCCCGGGCCTTTGTATCAGGGGTTAAGGTAAGGGGGGAACACGGAGACCAGGGGTGGGAATGGAGGGGTCCGGACTCGCGAGTCCATCAAGCAATGAGTCAGGATGGGGGGCTGGGGAGGGATGGATGGAGTTAGAGGCCTGGGGAGAGGCGAAGGGGGCATGGGGACAAGGAGACTTGGTGGGTGCTGGGTCGTGGTGGGGGGACTGGGTGGGGGTGGGGGCTGGGGGTGTGGCCTAGCTGGGGGGCGGAAGCTAGCAGGGAGTGGGCTGGAGGGCCACAGCCCCGGATCTTTTTTCTATCCAGCAACGCCCCTGCGCGTGATTACCATTCTTCAATTTGCGATTCTTTAGAGAATCGGGGGTTTACTGGTTTAATCTGTTTGCAAGCTGCATCAGTTGTGTCATATTATGTGTCATAAAGTTTTGAGCAGAGCTCCCTATTGACTTAAGTCAACGGGATATTCTGCTGAAAAACTGATGGCATAACAGTGCCTGGGGGTATCTCCTTCAATATGTATATTGTGTTCAGGGCATCTGTAACTTGGTACCTCACTTTTTATGCTATTAATATACTTACATCTTGTAGCTCTGCTTAAGAGAGAAAGAGAGAGAGAGAGAATTAGCCAGTGTCTGTTTTGATAGCTTCACCTCCAGGAGTCAGTACACCTGTAAATCTATATGGACTCAGATAAGTGTTTTGTTGTCATCAACCAACGCTAGCTCCAAACTATCTATGTCTATATCTATATATCTGTAATAAATTATATTGCAAGTTTATACACACACACACACAAACACACATTGGAAATATCAGAATTTACTGTTTTTTGGATACCATATTAAATTAGATATGTTACTTTTTCTTTCTCCCACCTCTTTTCTTCTTCTCCTTTTTTCTCTTTTCTTATTTCCCATCTATAACATAGATAAGATATTGGAAGTAATATAATACAAATTTAAAAGTTTTGTTTTTTTTTTAATTTACACTGTAGCAGTAATGACATGAATCTATAATGGTGCCTTACTTTTATGCTGATTATTTTGCCTGGAAACATCAATATAACTAAACATTTTGAAAGACAAATGCAATTATTCCTACCATTCGAATAAGAGACATGACAGAAAAAGCTAAAACAAATACAAATGGAACAGAACTGGAACTCAGGACCTTTTACTCTCAAAACAAGTAATTAATTTTGACTTTGGACTTATTGTGACTTTGATGATTTTAGTGAATTTCCATTGTGTGAAAGAGCAACATTTAGCTTATGGAACATTATTGTAGCAGCTAAACATGAGACTGTGATCTTGATCTTATAAGCTTTCTACATGTAGAACTTCCATGAGGGCCAGACTGAGGAGCAGGGTGTTATAGAATTGTGCATAGACCTCATCTCCTAGAATCATGTATTATAGCTTTCACATTTCTAAAGTAATTTGCAAAGTGAAACTTGGAAATGTGACGTGAATGTAACCGATACAGTGAGGCCTACCTGAGTCCGAAGATAGTATGAAACATCTGCCCCAAACATGTCAGATTAGTGTAACTCCAAAGGGCTTTGCAAACATCACCCCAGACAAGATTCATAGGCTATGTCTACACTAGAAAAAGTTAGGTCAACTTTGTTAGTTTGACTGATACAGTCAACTTTAAGTCGACTTAAAGTTGACCTTAATAAGTCGATTTAACAAAGTGCTGTCCATGGACGTGGACTAAGTCCACTTTGTTAAGTCGACCTAACTACCCTTAGGTCGACTTAAAGTGGACTTAAGCATCCACACTATGCTTAGGTCGACCTAAAGAAGGATTAGGTCAACCTAAGGAGCGTTAGGTCGACCTACCAGGCGGTTCTTATTAAGTTGACTTAAGCTTTCATTAAGTCGACTTAATGAAAGCCTGGTGTGGACAGGGACTAAGTTAAGTTGACCTAACTTGCAAGTGTAGACATGACCATAGATTCCAAGGTCAGAAGGGACCATTGTGATCATCTAATCTGACCTATTTAACATTTAACACAGGCCAGAGAACATCTCCAAAATAATTCCTAAAGCAGATCTTTGAAAAACCATCCAACTTTGATTTAAAAATTGTCAGTGATGTAAAGTCTACCTATGACCCTTGATTAATTGCTCTAATGGTTAATCATGGTTAAAAATGTATACGTTGATGCAGAGGCCTGTATGTGCAGCAGGAGGAGATGAGAGCAGCAGCCTTCGCTCTCCTATCGATGTACCTCCTCCTTTTAGCGGGCACCAAACTTCAAGAAGAACAACTTTTTCATCCCTGGTTAGCTGTGTGACACCTTAATAGCCTAGTAGAACCTACTGGAGAATATATTCCACTCATCACTGTTGGACAAGCCAGAGTCACTGCTGTGCCACATCGGTGCATTGAGATAGGATTTGCAGCAGATATAGTTTATTTACCTGCGGGCGACATTATTAAGTCTACTCAGAAAGGCTCTGTTTATACAAATAGAAAATCTCACTGCACTAGCTCCCTGCTGCAAAGAACCTAGTTCAAAAAGGTCCCAGCTAATGCCTGAACTGGGAGGTTTGCAGTTTGAAACTATTGCTGGTCGATGACAATAAGACATGCAGTGAGCCCCTACAGATTTACAAGTAAACTGAATCCTGGAGATGTAGGTATCAAACAGCCGTTGGCTAATTGTGCCATTAATCTCACTCTGCCTACTGCTGAGATACTAATGCTGCACCAGAGGCCATGTAAAGTCATTTCACCCTGAACTGGAAGTCATGTGGTGATGAGAGCTGGTACAGATCCAACAAAGTGATGGTGAACAGAAGGAAACAGGATTACTGGTTTTAAAAGAAAACATTTTGAGAAGTGACCACTGATTGGAGGTGCCTCCATTTTTAGGTGCCCAACTTCAGACATTTAGTGGTCACTTCTGAAAAATGTCACTGAAATGCCCAGACTCCCAGGGCAAAACCATGAGCGTTTGTGAGCTCTTTTTACAATGGAAGCTGAGGTTCTGCAAGGTCTACATACTCAAAGGTATTTTGGCACCTAATTCCCAGGGAAATCCAAGAGCATTAGATGTCTGAACACCTTTGAAGATCAAGACCTAAGCACCTTTCCAGGAGCTCTTAATGAACATCAATTATATGAAAAACATACAAGGAGCCCTGTGGCACTTTGAAAGACTCATATATTTATTTATCACATGATCTTTCATGGGAGAAAACCCCACTTTATCAGACACTAGAAAATGGAAAATTTACAGTTTGGGAGGGACGCTGTCTCCCACAAAAGCTCATGCGATAAATAAATTTTAGTCTTTCAAAGTGCCACAGGACTCCTTGTTTGTTTAGCTGAACTAGACGAACATGGCTACCCCTCTAGAACTTATCAATTTTATAGATTCCTTTTAGAGAGACATCTCAAACAGTTTATAGATTTAAGAAAAGGAGTTAGGGTATTAAAAACACTGAGTGTATTTGGAAATATTTCCATGATTAAAAAAATATAAAACTGAATAAGAAAAAGATTTTGAATTCAATTAATGATGAGAACACAAAGCATCTGGGCATTGATGACAGCTCAGTGAAACCTCGATTCCAGGAATAAGGGAACAGAAACACACCAAATAATTTATGTATCAAATCAAAACAGCTCCAAATGCATATACTGGGCAGGAGGGACCCTATCTGTTCATAAACAATTTATAAACGGAAAAAGAGGCCATCAAATCAATAGTCCATTGGGGACTATTCCCCCAGATCTTTAAAGAACTCTGTAAAGGATATTGTCTGTTATTATTAACAGTGTCACTTTGTAGTAGACTGACTATCTGAAAAAATCCTGTGAGTATTCCATATGCAGATTTGCATTGACTCCAGTGATGTACTAAGAACCTAAGCCTGTTCTCATTCCATTGACTGGGTGAAGCTCTCATTGTCTTCAAATGGAGTAAAATCAACCCCTATTTAGAAAAAAACATCCAGGCTCAAGTTCTTGCTTTGCAAGTTTGCACATGCAAACCCCAAGGTTTCTTTGAAAAGCTATGAGAAATGCTGAAATTTCCATAGGAAAAAACGTTGATGCTATTGCATTTGGAGAAAAACAATGTTTTAAATGGGACTTTTTCCCTGACAAAAGTGATTTTGTTTTTATAAAAATTGGCAAAAACTTTATAGAGAAACTGTAAAATTGCTTGGTGGATAACAATCACTGACAAAATATATTTTAATTGAATTATAAGGGATAAAAAATTTTTGTAACAGCTCTATTAGAGCTGAAGTCAGTGGGGCAACTACAATAGCAGACATGCCACCCACAGGAATGTCAGCTTTTAGAAAGATCCCCCAAAAGATGTTTAGGGCATAAAGATGAATAGTTACAATGTAAGTTGAGAAGCAGAAATCACATAGAGTATGTTTACACTGCACAGTAATCTTAAACTGACTCAGGTTAAGCCCAAGTGTCTGTTACTATTCACACACAGATCGGTCTGAAATGGGCCAGAAAACCCTCAGTTCTCAGGCTCATGGACCCTGCTAAAGATATGGGTCTGCAACAGAGTCCCACTGAAACTCAGGTTCAAATCCAGGCAGTTTGCCGTGTGGACACACCTCAAGTCTAGATCACCAAAGTTGGGTCTGGATAGCTTGCTAATGTTTTCTCATAGTCTTGTGGGCCTACGTTTCCCAGCCTTCCATCCTACAAATTCTCACTAGATTCTCAGAAATTGCAAGCGACTTTCTGGATCAAATACATATGTTTGGCCTTTAAGCCTTCATTTCCCCCATGGATTGCTCAGCTGGAAACACCAGTCAATTCTCACGTATCTGAGCTATTGCTGATGCTATTAAGAAATCTTCCATCAACCACGCTGTTAGTTGGTCAAAGAAATGAGGCAGATTCTGGTTAAGCTCTGGTATGAGGTGAGCAGGATGTTCAACTTCAGCAAGAATACAAGAAACGATCATATCACCAAAGCTGTATCCGAACAGCTGGTGGCTTTGGGGATCAACCAAACTGGCAATCAATGCAAAAGGCAAATTAACTGGCTCAAAATTGCAAAGTGAAGGCTGCTAATGGCACCACTGGGAACTCCCTGCTTTCCTGCCTCTTTACGAGAAGTTCGACTGTTTGCTGGGAACTTTAGCGAACCCTGAGCTCACACAGGTACATGACAATAAGCTCAGCAGGATCAGGACCCTTATAAGCCCTCAGCACCAGAGGAGAGTTATATGATGGGTAAAGGCCAAGAAGTGACCCTGGTGCTGAGGTTAGAGCACCTGAAGCACATCTTAGGTCCATAGTTAGAGGAACTGTTTGCAGATGGCCATGGAGATGGAGCATCACGTGGTGGAACCAGCAGATCAGGAAGCACTTCTGGAGCCAGACCCGCTAACTTTCTGCCACCATGGCTTTTATTATTAATATACGGATAGCATGGAATTTTGGCTTATGGCTCTATACAGTTATTAATACCAGCTGGTTTTATAGTGGGCTTTTCATTTATCTAGCACCCACCTTTGGGTGCGTCTACACTTGAAAATTAAGTCGACTTAAGTTTGCTTAAGTCGACTTAATTACCCTACGTCTACACTACAGTTTCTTTAAGTTGACTTAAGCAGCTGCTTAAGTCGACTTAAGGAAATTCAAAGTTGACTTTATAACACCTGTTATAAACTCAACTTTGAGGCTTAAGTCGACTATTTAAGTCGACTTAAGCCAGTGTAGACATGGGGTAGCCCTAAGGCGACTTAGTTGACTTAGGGCATGGGTCCCTTCTCGCCGGGACCACTCAGGTCCCAGCAAGAAGGGACCGCGGGGCTCGCTTTCTTCTCCCCAGGACCCGCTCCAGCTGCTCAGCAGCTGGAGTACGGACCCTGGGGAGAAGGAAGCCCCATGCTTCCTCCAAGCCGGGACCCTGCAGTCCCGACGAGGAGGGAGAGCTGGAGACCCGCACTCTAGCTGATCAGCAGGGGGCAGCTGGAGCGGGGATCCCGGCAAGAAGGGACCACAGGGCTTCCTTCTCGCCCAGACCACTGAGGTCCCAGCGAGAAGGAATCCCCGCGGTCCCCTGTCCCCGGGACCCGGGTTCCAGCTGCCGGCTGCTCAGCAGCTGGAGCGCGGACCTCAGGGACAAGGGAGCCCCATGCTCCCTCCTAGCTGGGACCCTGCGGTCCCGACCAGGAAGGAGAACAGGAGACCGCGCTCCCTCCTGGCCGCGACCGCTTGGTCCGGCTAGGAAGGAGCCCAGGGATCCCTTGGCCTGCGCCGCGCTCCAGCTGTTTCTCTAAGCAGCTGGAGCGCGGGACTCCGGCTCTTCCTCCTGGCCCGGACCACTCAGGTCCAGGGAAGTTGTCCCCGGAACCCAAGTGGTCTGGGCCAGGAGGATTCCCTTCTGCCCGGGACGTGGGAAGTCCCGAGCAGAAGGGAGCCGAGTAGTCTGGGGCAGAAGGGAGCTCCTCGCTCCCTTCTCCCCCAGACCGCTCAGCGGCTTGCTGCCCCGGGGAGAGCCAGCCCCATGCAGGGCTGGCTCTCCCTGGAGCAAACAAGTCCACTTAGAGAGTCCAGTGTGGACTCTCTAAGTCGACTTAGTAAGGTCAACTTAAAGTCGACTTATTAAAGTCGACTTTTTTAAGTTGACCTTAATTCCCCAGTGTAGACATAGCCTTTGATCTGATACTAAAGGGGACTCATAATGGACACCAGATTGGGGGGGGAAAGTTAAACAAGCACTTCTTATGAAACTATTGCAAGTTCCTCACTAATTGTTAGAGATACGGGTTGGGACACAGCAACTGGGGGCATCACATATTCCTTCCTGCAAACACAGTTCACCTTATAAATCAGCCACACCAGCACTGTACTGGCCTGCCAATAACCTTGAGTCCAAAAACATCTTGCTGTACAGAGTCCAAACAAAACCAGAGTATGTATTTGGTCCATACCAGGCTGAAATCTGAGTCCAAATTATAGTCCATGGGGCTGAGAGGAGTTCCCAGTGATTGGCTATTAGTTGGGGCTGTCTGTGTTCTCAGGGTGTTTATAAGGAGACTCCGCTAAGTCTCCTAAGTCATCTTGTTGATTTGAGCATGAATTTTCACTGCTGTTCTATCCAAATTCAGAACCTCTACAGTATTGGAACATCTGGTAACTCTGGAGGTAACTACAAGAATATTTTTAGGACCAAAAAGATTTTGCATTCTTTTCACTTAAAGAGCTCATATCAAATTCTGAAATGTGACAAAGGAAGAGAAACTTGCAAATCTAGAGTCCATTCTAGGGAAGCAACTAAAAGCTCCCATCTGGAATTGGCCAAGGACTGTCATGTCTGAAAAATGTGAGCTAAGTAAAACCATCAGCTCCCTCTCAGAGGAGGAATTTAGTAGGAAATCTCTCTCTCTCTCCTGATCATCACAGACAAATCCCAGATGAGATTTTCCGCCCTGCACACTAATGGATTCCTCTTGTTAGCTCCTCTATTCCTGAGATTTTTATGTTGCATAAAACAGTGCACTCAACACATAGAAATCAACTGCACAATGATTAGTAAAGGCTGGTGGCTAGATTCCCCTATAAAGTCACACGAATCCTCATGAATATTTCTGCATTGCTGTAGTGAATCCATCTAGCAGTCTCAATTTCTGAGGTTCAATATGGCTTTTTCTGCCAGCTCCTGTGTTACCTGGAGGGAAAGGAAGAGATTAGTGTGCATGCCCATTCTTCAGCTTTAGAGGCTGGATTCGACCCTTTGGTGATGCTGCCTCCTAAGGGAAAAAGATGTCATTCAATTGAACCGAGTCATATCCCAGGAAATCCCATTGCCTTCAGTGCAGTTGGAGCATACTTAGCGCTTATATGGCACATCATGTTTTCAGAGTGCTGTACAAATATTAACCCATCAATTCTCACAACTGTACTGTAAGGGAGGGAGGTCAATAATCTCAGACTCATCTTACACACGGTAACTGAAAGGCACAGAGGAGGTGAGGCTGCATAGCACCTCCCAAGAGAAGTGTCCAAAGGCATTTTTCCTACTGGAGACAGGATTCCTCCCCAAGTATATGGGCACGTACTGCCCTGCAACGAATGCTGTACCTTTTCATGGAGTGCAGACTGTTACCCATGTCATAAGCAAGTAGCTTCATGGGCCAAGCATGCTTGGCTAGGCAAAGCCCTTTAGAGGTGCCAGGTGTCCCCACGCAGTAGGCACAAAAGTAGCCCCTAGACATAAAGACCGCAGCCCCACTAAGCCCTTACACAGGCCACTATTGCATGGGACTTTATGCCCTCCTCACCCCACTCTGCAATCTCCTAGGGCCAAGGTACTATTCGGCCCAAAGTGACTGAAATATCTCAGGCAAGTTATTAGACTCCAACTATGTGCCCAGAACATCATTCACATGCCCCTGTTCTGACTTTTCTTTCATTGTACTGCACCGTTACAATTCCCAGGAGCCTATCTCTGCAGCAAGAGCCTATTTGCCATCTTCTCATGTGGAATGATAAGGCACATTACAGGAGAGACACGCACAGAGAGACACACAGAGACTGACTGTGACTGTTGTTATTTGCTGTTTTCCCTGAATCTAAAATAAAGTTCATTCCCATGCAAGTATATGGTTGCTTGTTGTGTATAGAAATTACCAGGCACCTTTAGCTATTAAAGTTCTCATATGCCATTCTCTACCATTCTGCAGTATCTGAAGACATTAATGGAGCATTGGGTAGCATAGAAAATGAGAACAACTAGTTGCTCTTCATGAAGCTTCAAGGTGAAAACTCCAGTATACTACCATATTGGCCCTGTTCTTTTCCACGTGGAGCTGGCCTGGGTGAGATCTTGCGCTAGAAGTGAATCACGATGAACCCAACAAGTAGTCACCTGGGGTAAATCAGAGACAATGGTTTGCCAAAAGGGCAGACATTTTTAAGATGCAAAAGCCGCACCTTTCTACCGGTTGCATTTTCCATAATGAGCCCCTGTAGGGGGGGACCATCTGCAACAGATATTTTCTCTCAAACCATTCTCAGCCCTAACATCATTTTCTGTAGCCATGAAAATTACAGTACCATTAAGAAGCTGCCAACCCAGTAACACACACAACATGCAGCTTTTGACTCAAAATATTGTGAAGGCTTTTCTTAAATACAGTTACGTGTTTCTCATGCTTCCAGTAACCTATAATAAAGAGCCATACTTGGTGCTCAGGAACAGTAGGGCGAGCTTTTCAAAAGACACGGCCTTTCATTTCCTTTACAAATTTAAATTTAGGGCTCTTTAAAATTTAGGAAGCAGAGCCTTGGAGATGCTCTGTCGAAGCTAAGATTAGACACAAACTTGGCTCTCGCAGTATTTTCTGTTGATGAATATTTCACCCTTGCCCTGGTTATTGTTATTAACAATAATGGGCTTAGACAGCCCCCTCCCACACTGGGCTTGATGCAGATGAGACTTTCTATAAGGGTACATCTGTCTGTCCCCCAGGAACAGGAGGCTCCTCCATGGCACTGTCCCAAATCCCAGAGCTCACAGGATCATTATGTGGGCTGGGATTTTGGAGGGGGGCTGAGAGTTGGTGGCTCTTTGACCAAGAACAGCAGGATCCATGTTAATCTTCCTCCTGTCTGCCCTGCTGAGATTCCCCAGGCTGCGGCTCCCTTCTCCCCAGGACCCGAGAGGTCCCGGCCAAAAGGGAGCCCCTGCGTTCCTTTCTCCACAGGACTGCTCGGGACTGGCAGCTTCCCGGTCTCAGGGAGAACCAGCCCCGCATGGGACTCGCTGTCCCCGGGACGAGCCGCTCGCAGCTTGCCTGTCCCTGCGGAGAGAACCAGCTGTGCACGGGCTGGCTCTCTCCGGGACAAGCTGCGAGCGGCTTCCCAGGGAGAAGGGAGCCCCCAGGGCTCTCCAGCCAGGGTTCCAGCAGGGGATTCCCTCTGGCTGGAGCCCTGGCTGGGGAGCCCTTCTCCCCGGGACCGCAGCTTCTCTTGCAGGTAACCGCAGGTCTGGGGAGAAGGGAGCAGGGGATCCCTAGGGGACAAGGGACCCATGGTGGCTCCTTTCTGCCAGGGAGTCATGTGGGGCTCACTTGTACCCCGCCCTACGTCGACTTTAGAAGAAATCTACTTAGGGTGTCCACACTGCCTTAAGTCGACTTAAGAAGTCAACTTAAGCACTAGTTCAAATTAAAACTAGGTGTTATTAATTCGAGCTAACTTTTCCTTAATTTGATTTAAGGAACAGCTTAAGTCGAATTAAGGAAAGCCCAGTGTAGACGAGGAGTAAATTAAGTCGACTTAAGCCTCCTTAAGTTGACTTAATTCCTAAGTGTAGAGGCATCCTAGGTGTTCGGCTGAAAGATGTTTTTACAACCAGTCTCTGCCTATTACTAGGCAGGGACCAGATCTTGCTTGGAGTTGGAGAATGTTTCAGGATGGAGATTCTCTGGAAAAAAGCCCTTAGCCATTCAAAATGTCTCTATTTCTTTCCCATCCCCCATCAGTCCCTCCTCTTCCTTGGCTGAGGTGATTTCCTTTGTTCCACCTAAGTCAGGGAGCTCAATTTGCATTGTTTTTGTCATGTACCTTTCCAGCCTCCGTGCTGGGAGATAGCCCTAATGGTCTGAGCCATGTAACTTGCTTCACATCTGTACATATACATGACGCTGCAGGAAACATGACACCATAACAATAAAGCAGAGCATTCAAAAGGGAACCTAGCATGACATAGTTGGCATCAAACCACACAATTACACTTAAAAATTGAACAGAGAAGTTACATAGATCATAACTTTGGGGTGCACAGATGTGCACCCCCTGACGGACCCTGTAGTGCAGCTCCAGAGACCTGTGTTGAAAGCAGCAGGTCCCCTGTGGGTCTGTCCCAGTGCTGCAGACCCTGGAAGCACCAGGGTCCCCAGCAGTCTGCCAGGAATAGAGGATTCCTTGAAAGTTCAGAGAACCCAAGATATTTCAGCCATAACATTTTGGGCTCAATGAATCATCATTCATTAAAAATTTTCCAGCCAGCTCTCTTCTCCAATACTGACAGCATCAGCATCCAGTCGCTTTTCGCCAGTTTCCACTAATTTTAAGCAGCATGTCAGGTATGCTTCCTCTGGGTGAGATTACAAAAAGCAATGACAGTAGCTGGCTGTCTTCACTAGGGCTCCCACCCAGGATAAGCAGAAAGTTTTAGAAACTTGCACTCATGTAGACAACTGTCTTGAGAAAAGCAGGGCAAGAGCAGAGGCTTATTAGTGGGGTTTTTTTTCCATTTAATTAATTATTTTTGTAATTCTTCCTGTCTTATGAACCCATGGCTACTTTTGACATGTAAAGGATGTGTTAATGTCCATGTTCCCATGGGCTATGTCCACACTAGAAAAGTTAAGTCAACTTTGTTAAGTCGACTTTAATAAGGTCAACTTTAAGTCGACTGAAAGTCGACCTTATTAATGTTGGCTTAACAAAGTGGTCTAAGTTGACTTAGCTTTAAGTCGACTGAGTCCACTTTGTTAAGTTGACCTAACCACCCTTAAGTCAACTTAATAAAGTCGACTTAAGGGTTACTCCAGGTCCATACTGTCCTTAAGTCGACTTAAGGAGTTGACTTAAGGGTTAAGTCGACTTAATGAGTGGTAGTAAAGTCGACTTAAGCTTTCATTAAGTTGACTTAAGGAATTTCTTAAGTCAACTTAATGAAAGCCTAGTGTGGACATGGCTTAATTGAAGTTGACTTAAGCCTCCTTAAGTCGACTTAAATTGCCAGTGTAGACATAGCCATGGAGCTGTTCTCCCTTTAGTGGTTTCCTGTTTAAGCCAGCATCCCAGAGTTGATGAATCTTATAGAAGCAGGCTTCTCTTAACAGGTTTCAGGAACAGTATGAGAAGAGTCACTCCATTGCTGACCTTCTGCACTCTTCCAGCCATATCTCTGTGTACCAATCAGTATTTGCCTTTCTACTGCCCTCCTCATCACTAAGGAACAACCCTGTTCTCATGAAATCAGCACCAACAGAAGATGTGGCTCAACACATTCTTAGATCCAGCTGGAATTAACAGCAAAGCTTTTAAGCAATTTTATGAGCAGTCCTGCAGCTTGGCACATACTCATTATATACTTTAGAAAGGATTTGATTATACATGCACATGTGCAGATGGAGGCATGATCTAATCCCCACATTCTGCATTTCCTTTAGCAGAAGAGTTGGGCAGAGGGTGGAGGATTTTGAATTTAAAATTTGGCTTTTTTCTGAACCAAAACAGAAACTGGAAATTTCATAATTTTTAAAATATACATCAATTGGTCAATTGAGGTGTTTTATTTTGACAAAAATCAAAACTCTTCAGTTTAACTTTTTAAAATTCTGTCTTATATTGCAAAGCAACATTTTTAAAGTTTCAAAATGAAAGTTGCTTCAAAATGAAAAATTGAAGTCTTATTTGTTTGAAACAACAAAACAGCCTATTGCCAAACATTCTCCCTGTGAAGCAAAATGCCTGCAAATGGATCCAATTTCAGGAAGTCCTTCAATTTCGATGCCATTGTATACTCTGAAAACTGTTCTGGTGAAAGATTTTCCAAAGCAGCGGTACACAGCAACTTGGACTGAGAACATTGATCAGTCAGTTCTGATGTCTGGTGCCTGTGCAACAGCACAAACCTAGAATGTCTGTCAGCAAATGGTGTGACCCAGAAGACTGAATGCATGAGTGATAAATCATTCTCTGGGTGGGTTATTACTGTCTAAGGGACTGGAAACACTGTGACTCACAGTTTTTGCCAGATTGTCTTAGGGTGAGGCTTCCCTTTCCTGGCACAAGCTGGCCCCCTGGGATCCACGTGGATATCTGAGTATCTCCCGCAACCCAGAAGTTTCTGCATAGAGGCCTCATGCCTCCATAATTCTGTCAGAAACCCAGACCTCTAAATGCAATGGAGCCATGACTAGGTGACCTGACCTCCAGGTATTATCAGGACCACCCCAATATGAGGGGCTTTGTCTTATATATGCAATTACCCCCCCCCACCCCCACACACACACTTGGCTGGGGGAAAAAAAAAGTGTCCCAATTTTTCTCACTTGCTATCTGGTCCCATTGGTGATGATAGGCCCTACCTGACAACGACTTCCAAAGTCTGTGCTGCATTAACTTACCACTGAAACGTCAAATGGAGCTGGTAGGGATGAGGGGTGGAAATAAAAACAGACTTCACCAAAACCCCAACCGGCCTGACTCTATCCTGCCCCCCTTTCGCATTCTGAAGCCTGAAACCACTAAAGCATCAATGGAGAGGACTGTGCTAAGGTCAAACTCCTCCACCTGTCCCACCAATCTGCTAGAGAATGCCAGTCCCTCCTGCTCAGGGAAAAGGTGGCACATGACCCTCTGTTATGACTGATATCTAATGATAGATTTTAAAATCTAATCAATGAGAAAAGCCACTAAGGAAATGTTCATGACAAGAAAAGATGCTGGATGTTTTTCTTTCATCTGTTACTTGTTACTGACTGGAGGAATCTGGCTGTAATTTGAGACTGCTCTATTGAAGCCTGGGGAGAGAGTGGGAAGGGAAGGTCAGTTTTAGATCCTCTGACAGCACCTAACTGTTCCTTCTACATAGTGGGGGGCTGGAGGGAGGGGAGAAATTGCAGGAGACTTTTACCCTTTAGTTTCTTATACTCGTTATTTACTGCTGATGACAGGCTCACATGAAGTGGACCAGAAAATTTAATTGTACTTGAAAAAACACCCTCAGAAAGGGGATTCACTATAACCAGGTTGACTTAGAAAGTTCTGAAAGCCAAGTTTTCATTGACGGGGGGGAAAGAGGGGAAGAGTATTTTCATGCTCAAAAGGCATGTAGGCTATGTCTACACTGGGGAATTTAGGTCGACCTTATTAAGTTGACTTAGAGAGTCCACACTGGACTCCTAAGTCGACTTAAAGGGGGCCTTACTAACTCGACTTAGAGAGTCTACACTAGACTCTCTAAGTCGACTAGTTTGGTCCCGGGAGATTCAGCCCCGCATGGGCTCTCCCTGGGCAGCAAGCCCCTGAGCGGTCCGGGGGAGAACGGAGCGAGGAGCTCCCTTCTGCCCCGGACCACTCGGCTTCCTTCTGCTCGGGACTTCTCAGGTCCTGGGCAGAAGGGAACCCTTCGAGCAGGGACTGCTCAGGTCCCGGGCAGAACATTCCCGGGACCCGAGTGGTGCCAGCCAGGAGGAAGAGCTGGAGACCGGCACTCCAGCTGCCGGCTGCTGAGCAGCTGAAGCGCGGGCTGGGACCCGCACCCCAGCTGCTCAGCAGCCGGCAGCTGGACTGGGGATCCCGGGGAGAAGGGACCGCAGGGCTCCCTTCTTACCGGGAACTGAGTGGTCCAGGTGAGAAGGAGGGAACATGGGGCTTCCTTCTCCCCTGGACCCGTGCTCCAGCTGCCTGCTGCTTTTTAATAAGGATACCCCAATATTATTAGAATGAGGCTGTTAGTTATGGGCCAAACATTCTTATAAATATTCATGGCAGCCATCAGACCCTATAATAGGGCATTAGAGCCCAGATCATTGAAACTTGTCCATTGGAATAGTTTGGCATGCCAGAGATATGTTAGGATCTTCATGGACCACCACCAGTCCTCCTAGTCCTAGATCTCAAGAATTGTGTGAGTATGCATATGACAGTTAATATCACACTACTATTATATTTGTGTTTATTTACCAACCCTGCTAATTCAAGTATTGAAAGCGCAGAACATTTGTGTGTGATTCTTGCCATTGTGCACATTGATATTTCCAGGTTGAGCATAATTCTAACAACTCTGGGCCTGGTCTTGGAACTGGAGCCTGTCAGACTTCAGAGTGTTAATTGGGAAGTCTTAAGCAATCTATAAAATCAACAGATCAGTCTACAGTGAGTGTTAGACTACTCAGCACACTCTTTAAGTAGAAGTTTACAGGCTAGGAATAGTATTTTTCTGCTCAGCCATGAGGTTGGACACTTCACATTTAGATTACTAGCGAGCTGTTCTGTGCAACTATCCATTGAACTAAACCTGAGGCTCTTGTTCTTTCCACATAAACTACATTGCCCTGAGGGAATACTCTAGGCATGATGGAAAATATACCAATATAAAATCAAATACAATAATTGATTTTACAGCAGTAACATAAACATATGTAATGCTGTATTTAGATTAAAATATGTCACGTATAATTCAATTCTCCTATTTTCATATTCTTTACCAGTTTCTTTCCCCCAATAAGAAAGGATATTATGGGCCACAACCTGCTGCCCTTACCAAAATTGATTAGTATTTTGGGACTAATCCAATTACTCACAGAGTAAACCACTACTTATCGTGTAAAGAACTTCCATAAAGTCAGTAGAATATATCCTTGTGGATCAGATTCTTAGGGGTGGGTATATAGGGCAATTGGACAGGGCACCAACTCTAAAGGGTGCCACATTGCTCTGCCAATTAGCCTTTTTTTGCTTGGCTTCTCTGCACTGGGGGGGGGGGAGGGGAGAGAATGCTGAAAACATGTTTCAACTTGCATGGCAAAACAGAAAGAAAAGGATAGGGTTGGCCCAGCCTGTGATAGGAACATGTGACTTATTTTTTTCTGTTTCTCCAGGGTAAATCCAGAGTGATTCCACTGACTTTAGAGGAGTCACTCCAGATTTACTTTGAAAAAAGAAAGAAAACAATTAAACCCCAAGTCTCTTTACAAAAGGTTGCAAAGCAAATAACTCTCTGAAGAACAAGGCATATCAGTAAGTTTAAGCACTCAGGAAGCCTTCCATTGATTTGGATGGAAATATTTGCACAAGCAAATTTGTGCACATACAGAGTATGTTTTCCAACTCCGAAATAATGAATTCAAGGCTAGATATCTTTTGCATTTCCCAGCTAAAGAAACATTTTACAACCAGAAGTGTTCTCTTTGGAGACAGAGAGAACCAGGGCACATACTAAAATCGACCTTTGAGAAATTAAGGAAATCTTTTATTTGAAATTTTTAAAAAATATTTTTAAACTGTAAAATAATGCAGAATGATAATGGAAAAAATACAAGTAATTGAATTCCCTCCAAGCTCTTGTAGCTCCCAAAGTCAGACCTCTTGCCTCTTAATTTTTCTTATTAGAATTTCATTTTTCAAAAGTCCAAGAGCCCTCTATTTTTTTTAAGCCCCCAGGCCTCAAGAAATCTCTATGAACTATCTTCACTGCCCTCAGGAAATCTTAAACCCAGGATTTAGGTGCATGTTTTACGCTAGAGCTGGGAGCAAACTAGCACACACACTAAAAATAGCCATATAGAAGTTGCAGCTCTGGCTAGACACCCAAGCTCAGATCTGGGGGGAAATTGCATGGGCTTGAGGCTCTAAGCTGCTGCCCAGGCTGCAGCATTCACACTGCTCCTTTTAGCACACTAGCTCAAGCCCCGCTAACACCCGCCTGTCCACCCAAGCTTGGAGACTCACTTCCGGCTGCAGTGTCGACATAACCAACAAACCAACATAAAGGTTTTAAAATAAATTTGATTCTAAAATTGAAAAAGAGTTTTTTACGCCTTCTTTACCTTAATCCACCTGTGAGTCCTCTATGGAGTAGTAACTATGCAGCAGATCCTCTCTTAGTAACTCATATAAAAAGATCAAAATGATTGGGGTTGTCAAGGAGATGACTAAGAGGAAGTATGATAAAAGTATACAAAATAATGACTGGTTCAGAGACGGCAGATGGGGAACTTCTGTTCAGCCTGTCTCATAATAATTTTTTTAAAATGGAGACATTCAATTAACCTGAAAGGTGGAAGATTCAGAACAGATAAAGGGAAACATCTTTTCACACAATATACTAGCTAGCCGGTGGAACTCATTTCCATAGGATATCATTGAGGTAAAGATCTTAGATGGATTTAAGAGAAGATTATAACAAGATAATAACAAATCTGAAAACAAACAGGAGTTCAGGAAGGGATATAAAGCCTCCTAGGTATTCTAATAACTGCCTATTGCAGAATTTATTTTCACCTTCTCTTGAAGCGTCTGCAACTGGCCGTTGTTGGTGACAGGCTACTGGATTAGATAGATATTGAGTATGCTCTAATATAAGATATTGAATATGCTCTAAAATGCAATAAACACAAGTGCAAAGTACTCCACTTAGGAAAGAGCAATCCATTACACATATAAAATGGGCAATGACTAACTAGGAAGCAGTAATGTGGAAAGAGATCTGGGTGTCAGAGTGGACCACAAGCTAAATATGAGTCAACAGTGTTACACTATTGCAAAAAAAAAAGCTAACACCATTCTGGGATGTATTAACAGGAGTATTGTAAGTAAGAAATGAGAAGTAATTCTTCCGCTCTACTCCGCCCTGATTAGGCCTCAGCTGGAGTATTGTGTTCTGGGAGCCTTATTTCAGGAAAGATGTGGAGAAATCGGAGAAAGTCCAGAAAAGAGCAATAAGAATGATTAAAAGGTCTGGAACAGTTGACTTATGAGGGAAGATTGAAAGAGCTGGGTTTGTTTAGTCTGGAAAAGAGGAGACTCAGAGGGGAAAAGATAGCAGTTTTCAAGAGGAGAAGGGAGAAAAATTGTTCTCCTTAACTGCTGATGGGACAATAAGCAATGAGTTTAAATTATGGCCAGAGAATGTAAAGTTGGCAAGGTCCCTCCAAAAGAATCAGGCAATACAGACAACACTGAAGAGATTTATTTACAGTACCGGTACCAGGAACACTAACAAATTAGTATCAGCTTCAAAATGGAGGTAACATGGCAATTGCTTCTATACACATACTGCTTGTTTACTGGTTTAAACTAGTTTTCTAACAGGTCTTTGTTTCCTTTGGGAAAAACAACTCTGTATATGGTAAAAAGGGTCAGGGTGGTGAGAGGGGGTGGTCTCAACAGGTAGGGCAATACTAACTTCCATATAAGGTAAGAGGGGGTCGGATGGGTACGTGACATTAGGCAGGAAAGGGGACGTGACAAGAGACCTGGGTTCAGGGCAAAATACATAACAAAAGATGGCCTGCAGGCTGCGGGTTTAGTCAGCCTCCGTACTTATGAGGCCTAGCGTGCTGGCATGGATATTTTATCCTAACAGGAGGTTTAGGTTGGACATTAGGAAAAAATTCCTACCTGTCAGGGTGATTAACCACTGGAATAAATTGCCTAGGCACTTTGTGGAATCTCCATCATTGGAAGCTTTTAAGAGCAGGTTAGACAAGCAGCTGTGAGGGATCATCCAAAAGGGTACTTGGTCCTGCCATGAGTGCAGGGCACTGGTCTCGTTAACCTCTCATGGTTCCTTCCAGTTCTATGATTCTATGGCAATTTCTATATTCTTATTAAAAGCCAACCAAAATCTTTGGAGAAGATCTTGTTGACTTCAGTGGGCTATCAGCAGACCATCGCTTCACAGGCAGTCCCATTGGCTATGTCTGCACTTGCAAGTTAGTTAGAATTAAAGAAGCTTAATTCGAACTAACTTAATCCTTGGCCACACTAGGCTTCCATTAGTTCGAATTAAGGGCTTCCTTAATTTGAACTAATAAATTTGATTGCTTAGTTCGAACTAACCCTTAATTCGAACTAGTTAGTTCAAATTAAGTCAATGTGGCCATATTAGTTCGAACTAACTCCTTAGTTCGAACTAATCGGCAGATTGACCTTCGTGCAACTGACTAATTTGAACTAAGCAAGTGCCCTGCATGGCCATGGATAGTTCAAACTAGCATTAAATTAATTTGAACTAACTACAATAACTAGCTTTTGTAAGTGAAGACATAGCCATTGACATTAATGGAACTACTTACCAGGATGTAATAAGGTCCTGCTCTAGAGGCCTCAAGTCAATAGGACTATGTCTACACTTACCAAAGTTAGTTAATTAACTTAATTCGACCTAGCATGGCCCCACTGGCACTTGCTTAGTTCAAATTAGTCAATTGCATTAAGCTCAATGTGCCGGTTAGTTCGAACTAACATGGCCACATTGACTTAATTTGAACTAGTTAGTTCGAATTAAGGGTTAGTTCGAAAGGTATAATCGAATTTATTAGTTCGAATTAAGGAAGCCCTTAATTCGAACTAATGAAAGCCTACTGTGGCCAAGGCTTAAGGTAGTTCGAATTAAGCTTCTTTAATTCAAACTAACTTGCCAGTGTAGACATAGCCTAGGAGTTTAAATATTAACTTCAGATTTCAAAATATTCGAAGCCTGAGGCTTTCCTCCAAAATTTTGGCTTCTGAAACAGTCTACCTCATTTGTCTATGCAATTATCAAGTTATATAATGAATTGTAATGGCTTTAGCTCTTGACTGTGTTTTCCCACCAGCACCAACAAACTACACTTTTGTGATACTGCTTATATGATACACCCCTTTTACGGGTTTCCCTCTCCTCTGCATTGCCACCTGCCATCAGGGCCGTCCCTTGGGGGGAGCGGGGCCCTGGGCCAATAGGCCTACGTAGGGCCCTCCCCCCCATGCTGAAGGAAGTGGGGCAGGCCCACCAGCCCGCTCCACCCCCCAGGGAGCTGGCCTCGGAGGCCGAGGCTGCCAGGGGAGGAAGCCGTCTCCGGCCTCGGCCCCAGTACCAGCCCGGAAGGTGACCAGCTTAGCTGAGCTGCCCAGTGAATGAGGGATGGAGTTTGTAATCTGCTCATTCTCTGCCCCTTTCCACATCCTCCCCATCTTTCTGCTCCAAGGAGGGAGTAAATTGGCATGTCATCTCAGTTACTCCTGTGTATTCAAACCCAAGATCACAGCAGCCCATAGCAGGAGATCCTTAGTCCCTCTTACTCTCTTATGGGGGCATGTAACCTACATCACATCCTACCCATTAGCACAAGTGGTTATCTCAGAACAATAATCTTAAAAGCTCCCAAAATCATAGATGCTACAGATGGAAAACCATGATAGGCCACTGTGAATGAAAGACAAATCTTGGGTCCATAAATTCAAGTTGTTCTGTGACTAAACAAAATTCATTTGGGGCAGATTGGCAGGAGTACAATTGGTGTCCTTAGAGTAGACAGTTCTTGTATGTAAAATGTTGTAGTGGGATTTCCTGTTTTAAGAGGTGGGAGATATCACTGGAATGGACTCTTTCAAAATAATGGAAAGTTTTAAGTGCGCCCATAGTAGCAGGGAAGCCATTTTAGCCATTTGTGGAATTAGTGAAGGAAGATGGCAGGTGGCAATGCAGAGGAGAGGGGTATATCATATAAGTGTAATTTGTTGGTGCTGGTGGGAAAACACAGTCAAGAGCTAAAGCCATTGCAATTCATTATATTATTCATGAAGAAATAGCAGTATTGTGTGCCTTGTTATGTCTACAGGGAGCCAGACATCTCCTCTTCACATTCATCCTCCTTTTCCAGGGCATCCTCGCACTCTCAAGAGACAAAGTGGTCTCTCTAATCAAGCTAGGAGTAACAGAAGATGAGGTATCAAGGAAAGGCATTATACTCCCACTCCTTTCTAACTCCATGTTAGACCTGAAGAAATTAAAATTCATCCACAAGCTTTGGGTGCTCCACGGTGCATATTAATACAAGGAGTTTACATCTGGTTTAGCTACAATTCCCCAAATAATCGCCAAATACCTCAGCCCACCAAAAATATCAAAGCACTCATTCTTAACCATATCTGGACTGCTCACTCACCAAGGCCTCATTTTCACAGGAAGATCCTTCAACTCTGACCTGAGTTGAAGGATCTTCCTGTGAAAATGAGGCCTTGATGAGTGAGCAGTCCAAATATGTTCTTTTCTTCATTCCTTTTGTTTCTGAAAAAGAACTTGACAGCCGCACAGTGGCAAAAACAGACCTTTAAAATTTCATTTCGTTATCAGCCTGTTAATCAGCATGACTCATCTAAAGTTCATCTTTCTAGCTGAATTTATTCCTTGAAGTTTAGCCTGTTTACATCTCAGGCCGGTATCAGGTTGCATGGGAAAGAGGCACTAGATTTCTTGACAGCAATAATCACATAGGGGCAGTTCTACATAAATGCAATGGGATTGTCTTTGACTGCCACAGAGGTCTTTATTACTTCTCATTAAAAACAGTTTCCACAGTTTCAGGTCAGTGAATTCTTCTATTAACACAGATTTATTTTGCAGCTTTTACCCACCCACCCACGGCCTCCCCCGAGTCTGTCTATTATTTTGAATTCCTACTATATTATCACCAAGGGCAAGAAAAGAAAGTGTGAGGTGTCATGTGGAATGATATTGCTCCACAAAGCACCGCCTTAGGGGCTGATTCTTCTAGGAGTTTCATAAAGACATAGAACTGCCATCCTGTGACTACAGGAAGGCTGAACATTTGTTAGGTTTCTCTGAGCAGGTGGAGGGGTTAGGGTGTGTTTTAATTCCTGGTTTAATTCCATGTTTCTGAATAGAAAACATGCTACTCATGCATCCTTCCAGCAGTGAATAATGATTTAGACTAACAGCTGAATATAGGTTTTTAAAAATATCATTTCCACCCTTTTATTTACCATAGCCAGCATTAACAGGGTTTTCAAAAAGGCATGCAAACATGCTCTGAACATATTTTAAATTCTTTTATAGAAATCTATTGCATCTGTACTATAGCACAGCCTTGAGTAAAATGTGTAGCCTGAGCAGACCTTTGGGCCACACAGAGCTGAGAGATCTCCTGATTTGGACGGGAATTAGAAATGTAAACAATCATCTCAGTTTTGGGGTCTTAAAAGTTGTACATTTTAGCCCTTTTACACCTGAAGACACACACAGATGTGTACTGATTGCTGATATTGAAAGTTTAAGCAGCTGGCTTACATTTTACAGTTGGAGACTGAAGGGCTAAAGATCACACACACATATGCCACTTGTGAGGCAAATTGCAAAGAGTCTTCACACTGATCCTCTCCCAAAATCTTGAGGCCAGGTGCATGATACTGCTGCTTCTGCCTACTGGAACGATAATAGTGGACAAAAACCAGTTACATTAGGTGAATAGCAAAAAGTTGTTTTTCACATCTTTCTAAACTCTGGCTCTGTCTATGGTTATTTAAGAAGCAGCTCCAGATCACAGACATTGTGTCTTACCTGTTATAAATAGGCCAGTTATTGTCACAAGAAGTCTGATTTAAGAAAATGCTCAATGACTCACTCAGCTGAAAGCAGCATTATCTAGCAGTCTGAGCATCCACCTGGGAACCAAGCAATCCTGAGTTCTGTTAATAATTCCTGCTATTGTGCCAGTGTACTGCCTCAGGCAAATCTCTTAATCTTTCTGTTTCCCGGTTTCCTCACCTATATAATACCTACCATGTACAGAGATCCTTAGAATCTGCATGTTTTTCTTGTTTGGGGATAAATCTATAGTAGTTTACAGGTGATGGTGTTCACAGTTGTTCTTCTTTGCTTTGGGCACGCCCCCATTCAAACATGTACACAGCTTTCCTACCACTCATAGGCTATGTCTACACTTGTTAATGTAAGTCGACTTTGTTAAGTCGACTTAGCATGTCTACACCTAAATTTAAAGTCAACTTAGGGGGGACCCTACAAAGTCGACCTAGAGCGTCCACTCTGGACACCTAGGTTGACTTGTAGGGCCTAGGGGGACCTTGGACTGGTCCACGGTGGCAGGGAGAGCACCCCTTGCCAAGTACCTAGGTACAATGGGGCAAAGGGGGATAGGGACCCTGGCAGGACATAGGGACAGGGTGGGCAGGGCCCTGCCCTGCCCTGCCCTGCCCTGCCCTGCCCTGCCCTGCCCGAGGCATGCCAGGCTCTCCCTGTGCCACCCACCCTGGTAGGGAGGGCAGTGGGGGAGTCCTGGAGAGCCCTAAGTTGACTTAGGGCTGCTCCAGGTCTACACTGGCTTAAGACAACTTTAGAAAGTCGACTTAAGCCAAAAGTCAATTTAAAATGAGGTTTTATGAAGTCGACTTAGTTTTCCTTAAGTCGACTTAAGCAACTTGCTTAAGTCAACTTAAGGAAAGTGTAGTATAGATGCAGAGTAAATAAAGTCGACTTAATTTACAAGTGTAGACGCACCCTTAGGTTGCATGGGGAGGAAACACTGGTCATAAATCCCATACTGCAGATTACCCCCAGTTATTGTTATCATTATTATTTCTCATATTACAGTAGTGCCTAAGGATTCCAACCATGGCTGACAATATTAATACTGTACGGAGCATTGTTCAAACATAGACTAAGAAACTGTGCCTGTCCATAGGGCTCACAACCTAAACAGATACTGTGGGCCCATTCCCCCATGCTGCATAGCTGGATGAGCTGCTTCATATGCTTCCCTCCTAAGAACACCAGTCAACAAGGCATGGCAGGTGCAAGGAGGAGCACAGAGGAAGTGCAGCTAGAGTGCATCTGTAGATGCCTCCTGGCGGACTGTTGGGGCACCGACACATTAGAGCAGTGGTTTTCAAACATCTTTATCTCAGGACCCAGTTGAAAAAATAATTTATACCCACGACCCAACACTTACATCTTTGAGCAATACATTCCAGTCTTTCAGCAGTGGCAGTAGAGGGAGCCGTGACCCCATGCTGGGTCCCAACCCATTGTTTGAAAGCCACTGCATTAGAGCATCATGGAGGTCGCCCTAGGCACCTCTTAAGGAAAGTGCCAGGCAAAAACTCAGGAAACTACGACTGGTGCCCTGGCCTCTCTCACTGGATGCAGCCAGAAATCTGGCCAAGTATGTTGAAACATGTGCTAAATATATTTTTGTATAGTCATCAGCTAGAAATGTTGCAATTTGACTGAAGGCATATTGAACGACAAAGAGTGTTTATATACAAAATTAAAATTTCCCTTTCCTCTGTTACCTGGCATTACTTTCTATATCCTTTCCCTGCACTTTTTCTTTTGGTCATTCTGCTGATGATTACTATTTCTTCTTTAAGTTCTAGTTTTGTGCTATGCACTATAAAAGTACATTTCCCTGACCCGAACCTCCGATAAACAAGACAAAACACAATAGGATAGGTTGTGGAATTGTTTCTCAATACAGTGCCATGGCAATAGCAGTTTAGAACCAGTTTTCTTTAGTGTTTCATATGGAACACATTGCCCTAGAATGAAGATACACGCAGCAAGTGTCTACTTTTAAAAATAAATAGACAGTAAATATGAATACAATGGCTGTATACCAGTCATGGAAGTGCAGAGCATATGCTCCTCTCACTACAATGTATCTAATCTCTCAGTCCCAAAACGTTTTTGCAAACACGTTTATCCTAGTAAAACCCAAGACTGTGTCTTTGTCATTGATTCTGCCCTTCTGATGAACTCGAGTCCTAAAATGAATTAATGAGAGGCAATGAGTTCTGGGTCTTATAAGGCAGTTCAGTTAATGTTACTGGTTACATTATTGTACCAAATATTATTATTCTATATTTTGTTAAGTGCTAAGATGTACAATATAAATATATACCATTTTTATCTGGGATTTACTTCCTGAAGTAGATTCCATTCAGGCCCACAGTTTTGGATTACTTTGTTAGGGCTGGGGCCAGCACCTAGGTACTTCTACTTGTCTTTCTATTTTAACCTTTTACATTCTCCTACAGCGACATCATGCTTTCATGAGGAATCTTTATCTCTGTACCTGATTAAAATCACCTTCTTCTATAAGAAGAGTTCGTTTTAGTCTTGCATATAGTCCAGGCCTTACATATAAGCATGCTGTCATGGGAACAGACTGAAAAAGAGTGAGGTAACCAACACGATCTCTATGACTGACACTGCATATACTTCTCAATGTACAGACACAGCTGATTGGTCAGTATACTGGGTAGTAGTCAAGGCCTTATTCATTTGCTGTTTTTCACCTACCCGGACAGGATGGGGGGCATTGTTGTGCTCCTGGGGAGTCTGCTTTCTCCTCCATGTTGCTACCCAAGGCATGGCTAGTTAGTGCAGGGATGGCAATTAAGCATCCCTTAGTCCCTGGAGCAGGCAAGCAAAATGAGTCACAATGGGGCCCTTTAATTAAAGGCAGGTGTTATGCATCTATTGGGAATGATGTATCCCCTCAACAATTTCTTAAGGCACATAAATTAGTTTTCAAAATAGAACTGCTCAAGGTCTCTGAGTTACAGTATTATTCCATTAACTCTTAAAATACATCCTCTTGCTCTTTTGAAAGCTTTCTTTTCCTTGTGGCAGTGGCATTTATAAAGGCTATTTTAGGCTTATAGGAGATGTTAATGGTAGTGTTTGTTTTAAAGCTCTGGCTGCTTCCCAATTAATTAAGGCTTCTTATGATTCAGTTTGTTTTGAAATCTAGGCTAGCAATTATATGAATGCACCAGAAGGTCTTCAAACAAAACATGCTAATTATAAATTGTCAAACCCAATTAGAGTGAATTGTCAGCATTCTTGTTATGAACAGATACGGTGCATTAAAAATGTCTCACTGAGGCAATCCTGGTAATAGTCCATCTTCTATGCTTTAAGCCTTAATGAGAATCAATTAGGATTTTAAATGAGCATAATAGATTTTTTTAAGAGTACATGTTGTTTATTTTCCAAGTCTGATCATGGCAAACATTTTAGGATGACTGCCCCATTTTTGACAGCTGATTTCTAGATGTAGGCAAGGGTGGCAGCAGGGTGGACTGTAATCCAGAGAGCTAGTACTCAGAATGTATTTTCTGGAAGTCATTCAATTTTAGTACAATGGTTTGCAGTACATTTTCAACCATGCGCTAGTTATTAGGAATCAGTCCAACATACTAACAAGTTTTTTCTATGGTTGTTTGAATGAGCAGATGGAAGATTGCCTGATCACACTTGGAATTTTACTGCCTTGTATTAATTCCTGGACTATTTATAGCTGTTCAGTTGCTAATGTATGGTAACCGTGATTGACTAAACAGTGCAAGACAATGGTTTCTGACAGATATGACATGACAACCTTTTTCAATTATTATTTGTGTCACTTCAAATTGGTTTGCAATGCACACTGCTGAGTTCATTTTGAAGTTCAGGGTTTAAAAAACACCCAAAATATCAAAGGGAAACTTAACTAGAATCTTTATGTTTTGCCTGATTTGGGATGAACATTCAATGCAGAAGCACTTATTCAAAGTTGTTCATGTTTGTAATAAAAGCTTGGGATCAGAGTCGGTGTTTTTTTTTTCTGGTGTGTCAGAATTCTAAGGATGCCTATCTGTTTGGCATGGTCACAGATAAACAAGGAGATTGAAGAAAAAAAGAGATAAAGTATCTCTTTTTAAGTAACCATCCCTGTTTAAGCAACAATAGATTCTCCCTTCTGCATTTTACTTCCTAGAATGGTAACACCTGAATTTCTGCATTTCAGGGATAGAAATACAAATGCTAGGCCAGCATCAGTTTAAAAAAAAAAAAAAAGCAGATCTATGGAAAAACCAATTTCATCATGAGCATGATAATAGATTTTTCTACTGAGACTTTTAAAAAAAAAACCCATAACATGCATTAAAAAATTCTACATGATAACTGCATTCAATAGCACAGCTCAATCTCTTCAGTTCTCGAGCAGACAAAGCTTCCAGTGAAATGGATGGGAGTTTTGTCTGAGGAAAGAGCTAAAGGATTTTACTTTAAAAAAAGCAAATGCATTCATCAATTTTTCAATGGAAATGTCCATTCCCCATTAATTTTTTCTGCTTGTCACCCAACAAAATACACTCGTGAATTGGAGTGGAGCTGCACTCTTTTTATGTCAGACCAAGAGGACCTCGATCAAAACCCTTTGAAGGTCAATGGAAGTCTTTGCACTGACATCAGTTGGCTTTGGATCATTGGCTATGTCTACACATGTTAATTTAAGTCGACTTAGCATGTCCACAGTTAAATTTTAAGTCGACTTTGAGGTGACCCTACAAAATCAACCTAGAGCGTCCACACTGGACACTTGTAGGGGCTAGGTGGACCTGGGACAGGTCCACAGTGGCAGGGGGGCACCCCTTGCCAAGTGCCAGGGGGCTCAGCCTTTGCCCCATTGTACCTTGGTACAATGGGGCAAAGGGGGACAGGGACCCTGGCAGGGCATAGGGGCAGGGTGGGCAGGGCTCTGCCCTGCCCTTTGGGGGGGCATGCCAGGATCTCCCTGTGCCAGCCACCCTGGCAGGGAGGGCAATGGGGAAAGTCAACTTAAAACGAGGTTTTAGAAAGTCGACTTCATTTTTCCTTAAGTCGACTTAAGCAGCTGCTTAAGTCGATTTAAGGAAAGTATAGTGTAGACACAGAGTAAATTAAGTTGATTTAAGCAAGTTTAAGTCGACTTAATTTACAAGTGTAGATGCACCCATTGTTATGAATTATCTGTATTACAAAATCACAAAGGAGCACCAATAATGACCGATCTGCTAATTGGTGTATGCGCACATAGTAAGAGACAGTCTCTCCCCTAAGAGCTTCCAGTCTGCAGACACACACCCAAGAAAGGAAATATCACTTTGATCCATTTTAGATGGGAACTGATGCTATGGTTGATTTGCCCAAGGTCACACAGGCAGTCTGTGATAGAGTTATGTACTGAACCAAGAGCTGGTGAATCCCAATCAAGTGCCTTAACTACCTATCACCCTTCCTCTCCACTAGACCTTAGGTTCTCCTTGTGACTTGTGGATGACAACTTGCTTTTGAAAGGAGCTTTTTCCTGATATGCCTGTTCAGTCAGGTCAAACTGATCCTGTTCCTTTCAGTCTAAAGCTGCAAGCCAGAATGGAATAAACAAACATCACTACAAGACATCAGCTAAATACCACTAAACGTCACTAAATACCACTGCCTCCCTCTGTAAGTTCCTAGAGATTGGAACCTTGCAGATATTTTCAACTGTCAGCCTGAGTGGTATATAATTGCAAGCGAAAAATATTTGTCCCATTAGTAGAAGAGGAAGGATAATTGTTTACATGCGACTGGAGTCCTGATTCCTTAGTTTCATAATGAAAATCACAAGAAAAAAAATTCTGCCTTCATTTCCTACAGGATGAGCTAGGAGAGGAGAAAGGTAATGTGAATAGGAAAGTAACCCACAGAAAGAGCTTGTGTTGTGCTGCAAATATTCAGATGACATAAGGAAGTCTCAGCATTGTGTTACTGGGGTTGTGTTTCTCAAGGTCTCAGAGATTGTTTATGGCTGCCTGTCCTCAATTTTTGTTCATTTTAAATAGCTCTTCTCCTCTCCACCTCCCTATCATCATCTCTCTTTTCTAGGTGGGTTTATTGATGGTGTGCAGGGCCCAGTTGAGAGTCCTAGAAACTGAAATCCTTTGATAATCTTACAAAGAGCCCAATCCCATAGTTTTAACTCAGGCAAAAGTACCATGAAGATTGCCTGAGTGAAGCAGATTCATTTCACAGACACCATCAATCACACATCAGCTATTACTACTGATCTGGGCTGGATCTGAGCCAGGAGTTTTAAAGAAATTTAAAGAAATCAGTATTTCAGGCTGGATAGAGCTTTGAGGCTCCTCCCTATGGGTAGGGAAGATGGTACCAAGCAGCTCAGCTCCAGGAACAGCCCAGGGAGAAAATATGAGTTATTCACAGACCTCTGCTTCTCTTGTGGAAGGGAAGTAAGTTACTCCTCAAAAGAATGTTGCTTACTACCCTCTGACTAACACTTCTGGTGAGGGGCTGAAAAGAAGGCTTGGCCACTTCCTTTCTTTCTCTCCCCCTGTGCTCACCTGGACAAGGAGGGGATAAACTAAAGGGCAGGACTCAAGAGTCTAGAATGCCAAATGAGAGAGAGAGAGAGAGAGAGAGAGAGAGAGAGAGTGTCCTTACTTTCACTTTCTGCCTTGGTCACAATAGTAAGAGAAAGGCATATTTTCCTTTCTTTCCCCATAAAAATATTTCCTTTTAGGAGTGCTGAATTTACAGAAATAAAGATATGGTTGTTTTTCCCACTGAGGATGGAGACATTTTTACATTCTCAGAAGTGATCACAGCGAAGAGCTTGTTGATGCCCCTGGCTGCGTCTGCGGTTGCACACTGTGTAATTCGAGGGGGTGGAAGGCCATAGTGTCGATGAAGCCCCTTTGCTCCAGACTCAGAGGCAGCTGGGACACAATAACACCAACCATATAAGGATGTTCCCCCGGTTTCAGAAAGCAAAGTAGATAACAAGTCTTGAAAGTACCAGTGGAAATCGGTCAAAGTTTGCTCTCTAAGAGAAGGGGGAGAGTACTTCCACCATTTACAAGGAGAAAAGTATTGAAGTAAACAACCTGTCTATATAAGGGTCACTGCAACGGGGGTGGGGTGCGCATGATTTGAGACGTGCCTGTCTCCGTGTGCCTGCTTGAGATCTCAAATAAACCTTAGAGCGCTTCTCCGCCCTGGTGTGATTATTGGTGCTGCGCACTCCGGGCAACGAACCCCAAACTGTTGCTAGCCCCAGCCCGTCCTCGGTCATCCCACCTGCAACAAGCTCAGTGTGATATAACCTTGTCTAAAATACAATACCTCTTTGATAGACATGCTTCCCACGTGGTAGAGAGAGGTACAAATTAAATGTAGTTTTGACTGCCCAGAATCCCCTTGCTCACATTGAGTACCATTTTACTCCTCAGAGAGGCCCATTGATTTCACTTAGATTCCTTGTTAGATAATATGCAGCTCAGCTAGAATTCTCCTCCAACAAAGCTGGCATGGATAGCTCCTCATACAGCCATCCCAAGTGGCCCAAGCAAATGAAGATGGTGCCTGGAGAGAGGGCATGTGTCTCTATGCCTCATTGGATCACAGCTGAGGATATTGGATTCAGGACAATCTGCAGAGACATAGGACAAACACACTCCAAACTGGTGGTCATTCTTCCATAAGATATCCCAAGTCAGCAATAAAAGTAAACTTCTGCCTCACGAACCTGGTTAACAAGAAGTCAGAAAAACAGTCTCTTTAGATATCCCAGCCTTCGTTTCACCACCCAGACACTAGACTTTATGATGAGTGGTTAGTTAAAACCAATGTCAGAAAACAAAGGGTTCTTCCAATCCCAAGAGATATCAGCCACCCAGCCAAGTCAATATATAACTCAGATCTTACCCAATAATCACAGGGCTCACAATTCTTTAGAACCTCTTTTCTAGAGGGTAATTTGTAGGGGAAAAGAAAGAAGAGAGAGTTAAAATGGTTAAAGAATCACATACATACAATCATTGTGAAGTTCTTGGATCAGGTTTATGGCAGTGGTGGAATAAATTGCCAATTTGCAAAGTCTCTAGAAATTATTCAAATAGCTTGGGGGTCATCAGTTTTTGTTCAAAGCTTCTTTTGTTAGCAATCCAATCCAGACAAATGAAGCCAGAGACGAAAGCAAAAGGGAGCTGTAAGTTTAAATGGCCCTTAAATACCTCTGCCATATGGGTAGAGGCTCACTGCTTCAGCTTGTGTAAATTCACAGAAAAAAGGTGGAGTCCAGATTCACATGAGCAAGTCACATGTCCTTGTGTGCTTTGTTGAGTCATAGTAGTCATCATTATTTATTAACTGATTGAAATGTCAACAGAAAATCTCACCAGATGGGTCAAGCTTTTTTTTTTTTTTTATGGCCCTTTGTGAAAGTTAAGTATCCTCTGATGGGTATTTAATGTCAACTGGCATTGTTCACATAGCATACCTAGACTGTATACAAGTGTTATCTCAAGAACAAAGGCATTTGAAATCCAGACAAAAAGTCGGATTTATAACTTCAGATACAGAGATGATACATGCATATAAAAAGGATCATCATACTCAGCCAATCATAACCTTTCAATTAGTATTTTACTTGACATATTTTGGATAAGATTTGTTGCAACTATATAATTGTGGTAGCAATAGTGATATGCTTGGTCATATTTTAATCATATAATGTCACATTTTAATCACACAGTGTCACCGCATGGCAATGATACAAAGTGAAAAAATGGAGTGAAGTTCTGCTATGCATTATCCTCCACTCCTCCACTACCATAAGGCCCACCACAGACCTTACACTAGATGCAAAAGTTAGGGTCGCAAGGACTCTGTTCTAACTTCCTTTGGTATCAGGTGGCTATAAACTGCCCCCTGCAGCTGCCATTCTGGACTATATCAGACCTTGTTCCGACCACAGTGGAGAATCAAGGCCTTGGCAACAATCTAGAGAGAGAAATCAAAACTTGTAGCATTTGAGTTTTAACTCTTTGATGTCAGATCTGATTCTGCTCTACCACACCACTGTAAATGCAGAATAATTCCACTAGCAGTGAAGTTACTCTGGATTAACACCAGTGTATCTGAATTCAAAAATGGCCAGAGGACTACATGCTGCAAGAAGAGAGAATATTTTAGGAGAACGTGAGAGAGAGTTTGCAAAATTTTTGGGGGCACATATTAATGTAATCTGCACTTTGCAGGTTCTTTTCTTCTCTCCATTACACTTTGCTAAAATGGATTTGCTCCCTTTTGACTGTTCATTTTGTTTCTGAAAAAAAAAATCCTGGCAGCTTGCTTAGTTGCCCTTTTTTGAGATTGTTTTAATCATCTATCATGGCTAGTCTGGCTTTTTACATCAAACAAATTAATCTAAGTATTCCTTGGAAGAAAACATATTATCTACAGTTTTGTTCTCAAAATATTCATTTAATATTCCTTAATAAGTCAGACTAGCACCCTTGTGTCTAAAATCAATATCTTCTCAGCTAAGATTTCCTGTTGTCTGGAACAGAAGTAATGTATTTAAAGATTAAAACTACAGTTTGGCTAAAATTCTCAACTAATACATAACTGGGTCAATTTTCAGATATGGGTGCAGGTGGGGTATCCACAAAGAAGAAGGTGCATTTCTTGTATCTCCAACAATCCATAGTTCTACATGCCCATAGAAACATGCATACTTACTGCCATTTACAGATACTTCGGGTAAAATGCTGACCCTGTGAAATCAATGAAAATTTTGTCATTGATTTCATCAGGGCACACACTTTACTCTCAGAGGGACAAACATTTCATTCTCTATTAGTATGTGCAAATACGTGACTGGAAGCTTACATGCAGACTTTTGAAGTCACAGACTCTGGACATGTATTTGTATAGGCAAACACGCTGAAACTGTATTTAAATTCAGTATGTAATATTGTGATCTTTGGGGGTGGGAGAGAGGGGATAGGTGTACAGAAATCTTCACATAGAGGATCAAAATATATTCTTTAAAATATAGTCTGGCAAGTAATGTCAATGTCTAATTTCTACCATTAACATCCAGAGCTACATTAAGAAGGTGTGTAGAGGATAGTCTCTTAGGGTGCATCTACACTTACAAATTAAGTCGACTTAAGGAGGGTTAAGTCGACTGAAACTACTCTGCGTCCACACCGGGCTTTCCTTAAGTCGACTTAAGGAAAAAAAAGTTAAGTCGACTTAATAACACCTCCTTTTAGGTCAACTTAATGCGTAAGTCGATCTTCTTAAGTCGACTTAAGCCAGTGTTGACGCAGAGTAGCCCTGGACCCGCTGACTCTCGGGCAGGGTGTGGTCGGGCTGCTCGTACTGCACAGCGAGCCACTCGGCCTCCCAGACGCAGGGGACACTTTCCCCCCGCAGCTCACAGAGGTTGTGCAGGCAACAGCATGCAGTGTCGACCTTCGGGAGGTTGTTCTCGCCGAGCTGCAGGCAGGTCAGGAGGGCCCTCCAGCGGGCCCTGAGATGGCCGAAGGCATGCTTGGCAACATTGCAGCACCGGTTGAGCCTCCAATTGAAGAGGTCCCTGCTGTCATCCATGCAGCCTGTGTAGGGCTTCATCAGCCAGGGGAGCAAGGGTTAGGCAGCATCCCCGAGGATCAGGGCTGCCACCTGCACGTCCCTGATGGTGATGATGTGGTTGGGGAAGAAGGTGCCTGCCTGCATGCACCTGTAGAGGGTGGAGTTGCCCAGGATCTGTGCGCCGTGCGCCTTCCCCGGCCAGCCCACATAGTTGTGCTGGAAGATTCCACGGTGGTCCACGAGGGCCTGCAGGACCACAGAGTAGTATCCTTGGTGGTTGACATAGTCCCTGACGTGGTGTTCCGGGGCTTTGATGGGGATGTGGGTGGCGTCCACAATGCCCCCACAGTTGGGGAAGCCGAGTCTGGTGAGACCGGCAAGGAGTTTGTGCAGGTTGCCCGGGGTGACGAGGCAGTCTAGCAGGAGCCTGTTGATTGACCTATAGACCTGCATGACAGCAGTCCCCACGGTGGCCTTCCCGATGCCAAACTGCTGGGCCGCGGAGCAGTTGGAGTCCAGGGTTGCCAGCTTCCGCACAGTGACAGCCACTCACTTGTCTACGGGCAGGGTGGGGCAGAGTCTGGTGTTCATGCGCTGCAGAACTGGGGTGAGTTCGCAGACCAGCTCGCGGAAGGTCCACTTGCTCATCCTAAAGCTCTGCAGCCACAGGTCATCATCCCAGGTAGTGAGGATGATCCGCTCCCACCAGTTCCTGCTGGCCTCACGTGCCCAGAAGCGACGAGACACGGAGTGCAGTGCTGCAAGCACAGCAGATTGCGGGGGCGGGGGGGGGGGGGGGCAGGTTGTTGTCTTCCTCCGCAATGGTGGGTTGCCAGGTCCCTCCCCGCTTCCCCAGAAGGCCAGGAGCAGCCCTTAACTCATTGGCCATTGGGGACTTAGAGAGTGGCCAGATAGAGTGAGTGGAAGTTTCCCCCAGAAGGAGAGTTTGCATGGAATTTGCATGATTTTTCTGGTGACTAAGGGATTTTTCTGGTGACTGGTTTGTAGTTCCCTGGATCCTCCTTCTTCGCTCTTATGAAAACGGGCACTGTATTTGTCTTTTTCCAAGGCCTCAGTGGTTCTCTCCCAATCGCCAAGAGTTTTCAAAGATAATGGCCAATGGCTCTGCAATTACATCAGCCAAATCCCTCAGCACCCTCACATGCATTGCATCCAATCTTATGAACTTGTGCACATCCAGCCAGCCTTTCTGAATAGTTTTGAATCTGTTCTTTCACCACTGACTACTTAACCCCTCACCATCCTGTGCTGCCCAGTGCAGTAGTCTGGGAGCTGACCTTGTCTGTGAAGACAAAGGCAAAAAAAAGAATGAGTACTTCAGCTTTTTCCACAACATCTGTCAGCCGGTTGCCTCTCCCATTCAGTAAGAGGACCATGTTTTTCCTGACTGTCTTCTTCTTGTTGCTAACATGCTTCTAGAAAACTGTCTTGTTACCCTTTACATCCTACAACTCCAGTTGTACTTTGACTTCCTAGTCATCTGTCCAAGATTCCACTTGTAAACTTCCTTTTTGTGCTTAAGCTCACCAAAGATTTCTTTGTTAACCTGTTTGTCTGCCACATCTGCTATTCTTTCTGCACACTGAGACGATTGATTCTTGTCGCCTCAATAAGGTTACTTAAAAATACAGCCAGCCCTCCTGGACTCCTTTCCCGCACATGCCAAGACCCTGTCATCTCACCCTAGTAGTGTTAGGCTTTTCCTTTATTCCTGGAGGCAGTGTAATCATTCCGGGAATGATTTACTGTACTTCTCTTATGGTATTGGTCAGTATTAGCCATTTACCTAAGGGACAGATACAAATGAAGCTGTCTGATTCTTGCAGGTAGGGGAATTGGCTGGTTATTTTGGTAAATGTAATCCTGTGAAAAAAAGACTTCCACACATTTCAATGTGCCCATACTCATAACGATTCAAACTCATATTCAGATTTTCATACATAGTCTGGATTTAATCATCCTAAAGTGCTATGGAAAGCACACACCAAGGAAAACTGCATTCCATATTACTCACAAAAATTCCAGTGTAAACTAATTTGGATTTAAATTAGCAACTTTGAACCTTATTAAGCTCTGTGTCCTAACACACCAAGGCTATGTCTACACTTGTTAATTTAAGTCGACTTTGTTAAGTCGACTTAGCATGACCCCATTCAAAAATTAAGTCGACTTAGAGGGGACTCTGCCAAATTGATCTAGAGCATCCACACTGGACGCCTAGGTCGACTTGTAGGGGCTAGGTGGACCTGGGACAGGTCCATGGTGGCAGGGGGGCACCCTTGCCAAGTGCCAGGGGGCTCAGCATTTGCCCCATTGTACCTTGGTACAATGGGGGCTGAGGGAGACAGGGACCCTGGCAGGGTATAGGGGCAGGGTGGGCAGGGTTCTGTCCTGCCTTGTGGGGGCGGCACGTCAGGCTGTGGCTGTGCCAGCCACCCTGGCAGGGAGGGCAGTGGGGAAGCCCTGAATCCCCCTAAGTCGACTTAAAGTCCATTTAGGACTACTCTGTGTCCACACTGGCTAAGTCGACTTAATAAAGTCGACTTAGCCAGAAAAGTCAACTTAAAACTAGGTTTAGTAAAGTCGACTTTAAGCTGCTTAAGTCGACTTAAGGAAAATGTAGTGTGGACGCAGATTAAATTAAGTCGATTTAAGCAAGCTTAAATCGACTTAATTTGTAAGTGTAGACACACCCCTAGGCATCTCAACTCTTGGATATATATTTAAGTTGAATCAATTTCCCATGCTTAGTACTAAAGCCATCCCTTGGATACAGTGAATTGGCATGACTGCCCTGTACTTTGAGCTTTCAGGGGGGCCCATTCTGGACCAGGCAAGAGGCTGCTGGCTAGTGGCCGGAACCAGGCGAGAGGTAAGCAGTTGTCTCCAGGTTCCTGGCTTCCTCCAGAGACTAGATGGCTGCAGCCCACCTCCTGGCTTTGAGCAAGAATCAAGCAATAGGCAAAGGCTGCAGCCCATCTCCCGGCTACCCGCCAGGACTGGCGAGAAGGTAAGCAGCTGCTGCTGGGACCAGGTGGGAGCTGGGCAGGGGAGCCAAACAGAGTGGCTTGCCTTACGCCCCTCATCCCACTAGAGTTGGCCCTGCCTAGTACTGCCATTTCACTGACCAATTTCCTTGACATAATATTAATAGCACCAGTGGCAGTAGCAGAATTACTAATAAAGTCAGTCTTACACTTCCTAGGTAGATCTGGTTCATACTATTGAACCACCAAAAGAAAGGACAGATCATTTCTCATTGTTACTCTTTAATCTTCTCTTATTAATTTTCTCCTCCCCTCTGAATACAGTTACTATATTTTTAATTAATAATGTTACTTATTTTACAGTGAATTTACCAGAATACTCAACCTCGGGCCTTAATCCTAGCACAAAGCATTGTATAGAAAAACATGTATAGCACCAGCAAAAACGAAAAGCAGCAACATAAAGCCCAGAAGCTTTTCTACTTACTGGAAATGCTTCTATAAGATAATATAATCTTTCATGCATGAATATTTTGTCATCAAGTGAATTTGAAAGTAAAGATTTTGGGAAATCTGAGTAGAATTATGGGATCGCCCTGTAGGTAGGTAGGTAGATAGATTCTGTTTTCCCTTCTCGGTATTATTTTTTTAATCCCAAAATGATAATGATGTTTATATGTGCCCCTAAGGTAAAGAAAGTGAGAAGATATTTTTCTAAAAGCTCTTATACAGATGGCCTTGTTTGTAATGGGAAAGGATTACACAAGATGCAATAAAGCTGAGCCAACAAGCAACACCCATATGTTGCATAAAGAGTAACATGGAAGAATTGTGCAGCTAAATAAACACCGTAATTAATAGTGTTGGTTTAAGCTTTTGCAAAATGGAAACTTTACCAAATTAATATCTTAAAATGAGGCACAAGGCACCTATCAAATACCCATTGCTTCCCTCAAATGCACACAACCATCTTCCCAAAAGCAAAACTTTAAAATGGAAGGGGAACAAGATTCACTTCTGATGATTCCTCTTTGAATTAAAGCAAATATATGCTGTTATACAAATTTTTAATCTACCTTTTTCCAGTTGTTTCTCAAAGGACATTATCCTATCTACAGCTCATAGGTGCAGAGATGTTGCTCCTTCCGCTTTTCCTTCAGAAGATCCTCCTCACCCTACCCTCCCTCTACCTTTTGGTGGGGTTTCACAGGCTCTGTCTTTAGTTCCCTGCTTTTCTTCCTCTACACTTTATATCTGGATAGTCTCAGAGGCAAACACAAATTTAGCTACTATTTCTATGCTGGTGACTCACAGATCTATCTCACTACTCCAGACCTTTCTCCTGTTGAAATTAAAATCTTTCCTTATGGTTGGCTAACCACCAGTTCAAGGTCAACATGGCTAAAACAGAACTACTAATCTCCTCCTGCCCCAGCCATTCCCATAACCTCCTTCCTTGATCACTGTGGACAACTCCACCACTCCACTTGTCACTCAGGCCCATAACCTGGGTGTCATCTTTAAGTCACACCTCTCCCTAGGTTCTCACATCCAGGCTATGTCTAAACCTTGCAGATTTTTTCTGTGTAATATTTCTAAGATATAGCCTTTCATATACATCCACACAGCTAAAATTCTCATCATCTCACCTCTCAATGGCTATCTCTACACTTGTCAAAATAAGTCGATTTTGCTAAGTCGACTTAACAAAGTCGACTTTAATTTGACTTTGTTAAGTCAACTTAGCATGTCCACACTATAAAATTAAGTCGACTTAAAGGGGACCTTGCCAAATCAACTTAGAGCATCCACATCGGATGCCTAAGTCGACTTGTAGGGGTTAGGTGGATCTGGGACTGGTCCAGGGTGGCAGGAGGGGCACCCCTTGCCAAGTGCCAGGCAGCTCAGCATTTGCCCCATTGTACCTGGGTACAAGTGCCAGGGGGCTGAACAGGACAGGGACACTGGCAGGGCATAGGAGCGGGGTGAGCAGGGCTGTGTCCTGCCCTGTGGGGGGGACACACCAGGTCTGGCTATGCCAGCCACCCTGGCAGGGAGGGCAGTGGGGGAGCCCTGGAGCCCTTTAAGTCGACTTAAAGTCGATTTAGAGCTAATCTGCATCCACACTGGCTAAGTCGACTTTATAATGTTGACTTAGCCAGTAAAGTCGACTTTATACTAGGTTTTATAAAGTCGACTTTAAATTTCCTTAAGTCGATTTAAGCAGCAGTAGTAATATAGACGCAGATTAAATTAAGTCAATTTAAGCAAGCTTAAATCAACTTAATTTGTAAGTGTAGATGCACCCAATGACTGCAACATTCTTTCCTCTAAACTTGACATATGCAATCTTGCCATGCTTATACCCATTCAAAATATCTCTGCAATATTAATTTTCTTAGCCTCCCTCTGCTTTCACCATGTCACCCTCTCTTTGCACCTCTTCACTGACAATCTCTATCTCTTTTCTATTGTATCACACATAAGATATTTGTATTTACAGTCAAGGGCTATGTCTATACTTGCAAGTTAAGTCGACTTAAGAAAATCCTCTTATCCCTATCTGCTTCTTTAGGCACATAAATGCTTTTAAAAGTCTGGACCTGTGTGATTAGAAACCCAAGGAATGAGATGACTATATTCTAACCAACTCTTTCCTGCCTGGTTCGGCAAGATTTTTAAAATATTCAAAAACACAGAGGTGATTATGATCTGCCATTTCCCACTTTTTAGACTAAATCACAGAAATTTCACTTTTTGGTTATTCTCATAATCATATTGTAGGTAGGGACACATGCCAAGTAATTCTCCTTGCCAGGATAAGAAGGACATTGGTATAATCTGTGTGCTTCAACAGCTTTTATTATTAGGTTCAGTGCCCTCAAGTGTTATAATCAAATAATATACAGGGTGACTAGAAAAATAAAGGCCTTGAGTCAGTATTCCTGGCATTTCTTCATTAACAGAAATAGTTGATACCTTTAAGAGATAAACCATTAAAATATGCCTATCCTGAAGACATTGTTTCACAGACACTGAACATCAGAAATGAGGCCAGTAAATTGAACTCATGAATATGGAATGCCAAGTCAAATATATCATTATCTCAGGCAAATAATAATAATAAAAAAAAAATCTTCTGTCTAATAGGCGACAGTAACTATAAGTGCCTTCAAGTGGCAACAGCTGTTCCCTAAGGCATGTGTTCCTGGTTAGCCTGGTATATTTGTGAATTTGTCAGGAAGCATTTCCAAAATTTCACTGTCCTCTTGCCACTGATTGGTGGGAGTCAGGAGAATCTTCTTCAGGCCCGTTCCAGTCAGGCATTCACCTGAGCGCTTTGTCTTAAGAGATCCTGGCAGCTATTTAAGGGTGCATCTACATTTAGAAATTAAGTCAATTTAAACTTGCTTAAATTGACTTAATTTAATCTGTGTCCACACTACATTTTCCTTAAATTGATTTAAGCAGCTGCTTAAGTCGACTTAAGGAAAATTAAGTCGACTTTGTTAAACCTCCTTTTAATTCGACTTTAGGATTAAGTTGACTTCCTAAAGTCGATTTAAGCCAGTGTAGACCTGGAGTAGCCCTAAGTCAACTTAAAGTCGATGCTCTCCAGGACTCCCTCATGGCCCTCCCTGCTGGGGGAGGGCACAGGGAGAGCCTGGCATGCCCCCCCAAAGGACAGGGCAGAGCCCTGCCCAGCCTGCTTCTATGTCCTGCCAGGGTCCCTGTCCCCCTTTGCCCCATTGTACCAAGGTACAATGGGGCAAAGGCTGAGCTCCCTGGCACTTGGCAAGGGGTGCCCCCCCTGCCACCATGGACCTGTCCCAGGTCCACCTAGCCCCTACAAGTCAACCTAGGCATCCAGTGTGGATGTTCTAAGTTGATTTGGCAGGGTCCCCTGTAAGTCGACTTAATTTTTGAATGTGGACATGCTAAGTCGACTTAACAAAGTCGACTTTGCTAAGTCGACTTAAATTAACAAGTGTAGACATAACCTAAGTGAATATGAAAAAAACTGGAACAGGCCAATTGTAGTGTAGGGGGATTGGGTAGTATCTCTTTTAGTAGTTTAAGACCTCTGGTGGGCTTCCTCCCTCCCCACTCTCCCTTCTATGTTTCAGAAGCCACCAAAATCTTTTGCTGGAGCAGCACAGTATGTATTACATAGCTAGATCTCGAATGTTGTGTGTTTAATAAACGTTTTCAATTAACACTATGCACATGTGATTCCTTTATACCGTGGTTGTTCTATAAAGCACACGAGGCCAGTCTTTTTCTTTCTAACCAAGGCTATCAGAGACTCAGGAAAAGGAACTTTAATGGCTTCTGTCTAACATTTTCATTTCATTCATGCCTCTGTCCACAAATTGTCTGCTTGGCATCCATGCGTAACAGAATGGCTTGCGGTGCTCTCTATGGCTATGTCTACACTTGCACTTTTAAGTCGACTTTAACTAAGTTGGCTCCTTAATGTTAAGGAATCTGCCAGGTGATATGGTCCCAGGGAGTAAACTGATGAGCCATTAAGGAGACAATGGTTGTTCATACCCTCCCGTCTAAGGCATTCGTCCAGAATGACATAGGTTAAAGTATGGATATAACATCAAATTCTAACTTCTAATTGAAATAGAATTCCTAGACATAAACTATATAATCATTCCCAGCAAATTACTACCTTTCTATTGATACCAAACATGACATAGTTCCTATGGATTATAGCATTTATGAGATACCCATAGAAAATAGTATCATAAATGCTTCCCTAAATCCAGACAATGTCACACCCTGCCCACATGCCCTGCCCTTTGGGGGGCATGCCAGGCTCCTCCTGTGCCCCCCCCCCCGGCAGGGAGGGCATTGGTGTAGTCCTGGGGTAGCCCTTAAGTCGACTTAGGGCTATCCCAGGGCTACACTGGCTTAATTCAACTTTAAAAAGTTGAATTAAGCCTTAGGTCGAGTAGAAAGGTGGTTTAATAAAGTTGACTTAATTTTCATTAAGTCGACTTTATTTTGCTTAAGTCGACTTTAGCAAGCTGCTTAAGTCGACTTAAGCAAAGTGTAGTGTAGACGCAGGGCACATTAAGTCAACTTAAGCCAAGCTTAAGTCGACTTAATTTACCAGTGTAGACGCAGCCTATGTGACATCTGGCTGCTGCTGTCACAGCTTTCACAATACGAAAAAGGCATAGCTGTAGCAAGAGCAAAGACCAGTGTCCTCCTTTTAGTTCCAACCCACTATTATTATAGTCTTGTATTTGTGAATCATAAACAAGTTTTGGTCACTGACCAGCAGCGCCTACATTATCTATGTGCACACTGTCTTGCACAGCAGAGCCCTGTCCAGGACTGGCCTCTAAATGCTAATGTAAAACTAACAAGAGTGACAAGACAACCAAGGAGTCCTGTGGCACTTTTAAAGTCTAACACATTTATTTATCGCATGAGCTTTCGTGGGACACCACTTTGTTGCAAGCTCATCTCAATTTATAATTATGCAGATAACTAAATGATAAATAGGAGTGGAGCATTTGTGACAAACAGTGGTTTTTCAAGGAATTTAGACTCGCAAGTTGACAGCTAGAGTATTCCTGTTTCAGATTGCCAGTGGCTTCAGTTTTTATAGATTTTTTTTTTTAAGATGTTCATTGAGTGTTTTGTGCTGCTTGATTTCATTGCAGTCTATGGATTGTCCGCAAGCTCCTGCCTGTGAATATTCATTAGCTGAATTGTGAGAGGATTCGTTTAAGTCACATGACTTTGTTTCTATTTCTTGACTTGGGGTGGAGGCTAACATTTATAAACTCATTTATAGTCTCACTTGTACCCCACATTAATTTACTCTAATTATAAAATTAATTTCTTGATGGAATGAATCTTCTCTACAGGTCCAAAATTGGCTCTCTACATGACGTGTATGAACAAGAGCATCACTCTACCATAAATATGATTTAGGTTCAAACACAGGTGAAACAAAAATCCTGTAAGAAGTTACTAAAATGGGTGCAAATCTTTTGTCTCACTATTCACACAGCTGTCATCATGATTTTGCAACCAAAATGACATTGCAGGCCAATAATGCCAGGGGATGGATAATGCTCCAACCCAGTGAGTGAAAAGAAAGTATATTCAGAAGTGCTCAGAGTTAATGGGATAGACTTTGCATAGCTCTGAATAAAGGGGCCTTTAGAAGGTAGCTTCACACACCAGAGACTTACAATGGCCTCAGAGACACAAACAGATTGTTCCATTTGTTCAATTGCTTCAAGCATGAGAAGGGAAGTTAGAAGCAGCCACTTTAAAACTGCATGTCCTTTCCTTCAGGCACTAACTTTGCAAAGGAGATGGCTGAGGTCAAGAGAGGATGCTGTGTGATTGAGTTTAACCAACCAGAAATTTTCACTCTAACTCTTGAGCCCAATTCACTATGTGCTTCTTTACCCTGGGCCTGGATGAAAACGTTACATGAAGAAAACAAGATTTGTCTGCTAAAAAATAGACCTGCTTAAAAAAATAGGCCAGTGTGCAGTACTCAATTCCTAATACATGTTGCCTTAACTACAGCGCATTTCTCAAGGGTTTGCAGGTAATTGATGTGATAGTAGGAAGAAGTCTGTGGCTAAAAAGAGCTTATACCTGCTGCAAGCTCATATTGCAACTCAGTCCTATCCCAGTGCAATTTGAAGGAACAAGTCTCAAAAAGTGACTTTAAACAATCAAGAGCTATTAATGTGAAAAGAACATTAAGACTGCAAAGTCAAGCACTCCCATGGTAAGAAATGCTGGAATTACAGATTAACTAAGAAGTCCAACCCCACCTGTAATATGAGTGGCGTTCAAACAAATTACTAAGTGATATGTCAGCATAAGCAGCAACAATGAGACCTTCAGAGAATCTGGAAGAAGGCCTCGTGCAAGCAGCAGAATGGCTCCTCCTTTGGAAATGCTCTGCTTGTGCTCTTTCCCAAAGTGTGGAGCAAGGTGACTGCCATGGGTCTTTCTCTTCTTGGATGCTGGCTAAACAGCAGACCCCTCCCCTCCTTCCCAGGGAAGAGCTCCTCATGAGCCAAATGACACTGTAAGGGCAAACTGAACATTGATGCACTAATGGCAGTGGCTCCCTGCTATTCTTCTCCCTTTACCTTGCCACTTCCTCTTGGAGGGACTGCTGTTCTACAAGGCACCAGAAAAGAAGGCATGGCCTGTCCTTTCCTCATAGTGCCTAGAGATCCCTGCCATTTGGGGGAGAGGTAGGTTTTCTGCTCTATAGTGCTCTAAAGGATGAGAACAAAGGGTGCGTCTACACTTGTAAATTAAGTCGACTTAAGCTTGCTTAAGTTGACTTAATTTACTCTGCGTCTACACTACACTTTGCTTAAGTCGACTTAAGCAGCTGCTTAAGTAAGTTGACTTTGTAAAACCTCCTTTTAAGTTGACTTGCTGCTTAAGTTGACTTTCTAAAGTCAACTTAAGCCAGTGTAGATGTGGAGTACCCCTAAGTCAACTCTAAGTCGCCTTAGGGGCCTCAAGGGCTTCCCCACTGCCCTCCTTGCCAGGGTGGCTGGCGCAGGGAGAGCCTGACATGCCTCCTCAAAGGGTAGGGGAGAGCCCTGCCCACCCTGCCCCTATGCCCTGCCAGGGTCCCTGTCCCCCTTCGCCCCATTGTACCAAAGTACACTGGGGCAAGGGCTGAGCCCCCTGGCACTTGGCAAGGGATGCCCCCCCTGCCACCGTGGACCTGTCCCAGGTCCACCTCACCTCTACAAGTCGACCTAGGCATCCAGTGTGGACGCTCTAGATCGATTTTGTAGGGTCCCCTCAAAGTTGACTTAAAATTTAAGTGTGGACATGCTAAGTCGACTTAAATTAACAAGTGTAGACATAGCCAAAGAGCCTTCATACCACTCTTCGTTCCAGAGAGTATGTGATAGAGATGTGGCCTATATCCCTATTGTAAAAGTACCATCTGATAGATAACAGTGAGGGAGTGGCACAGCCTCCAACCTTATAGTACTATTAGAATTCCCCCCACCCACACCATCTTCAGCCTCAGAGATGCAGCCCCCCACCCACACACATCCATCTTCAGCCTCAGAGATGCAATACCTTTTGCACCACTTGCACCCTCGCTACAAGTAGGAATAACTGGTGACGTAGTCACAGGTCCTTTCATCCAGTCCTGTATTCAAAACCCCTAGTACACTGGGACATAAGAAGTCCCCACAGAAAAGAGCTCAATCATACTCTGAGTATGTAGAAACCCTGCTCAAGTCCTCCTCTCCCAAACTGCAGCTGAATTTGGACAGGACAACAGAGTGAAGTTGCTTCTGGACCCCTCTATTGCTTCAGAGTATGGAACATGATCTGCTGTTTAGTTTCTGCAAAGAATTGCTGGTCCATTCCCTGTAGGCATTGCTCACAGGAAAGAGTTTTAAATATTTATCCATGGTGTGTAAACAATGGAACGGCAGCAGTTAGTCACAACAGGACACATGATTTCAATCCAGCATAAAACTAAATTATTTCCTAAATAATTCATCCTCTAAACCTCTCTGCTACCAACTAAGGTATCTTTCTACTTGTATGCCTTGAAGATATAAATCGCAGGTCACATAAATGTTTTAGAGTGCTGTCAGCCAAAGGTGAGGACTAGGGTAAAGCTGTTTAGTGGCCATAGATATCCCTTAATCATCTCAATATGTTTTATTTCTGCCATTTCATGGTAGAAGCCTTTGTCCAGACCTAATAAATCAAAAAGGCTACAGTATATGATAGCACTTCTGCCACAGTTTATGAGGACAACAGTCACATTAGAAGTGACCTTTCCCACCCAAGACAGAATGTATTTCTACTGACCTGGCATCTTTTCAACTTCATAGAAAAAAGAACAGGAGAGCAAAATGGTTGATGTTCTTATACCACAACAGCAAAAAAGTATGTGAGTCTCTGTATAGACAGTTTATTTACATTTAATAGGGTTATTTGCAAGTACTAGTCAAATAGGGTGTGTCTACACTTGTAAATTAAGTGGATTTAAGCTTGCTTAAATCGCCTTAATTTACTCTGCGTCTACACTATACTTTCCTTAAGTCGACTTAAGCAGCTGCTTAAGTCGACTTAAGGAAAAGTTAAATCGACTTTATAAAACCTCGTTTTAAGTCGACTTTTGGCTTAAGTCGATTTTCTAAAGTCGATTTAAGCCAGTGTAGACGTGAAGTAGACCTAAGTCGACTCTAAGTTGACTTAGGGCTCTCCAGGACTTTCCCACTGCCCTCCCTGACAGGGTGGCTGGCACAGGGAGATCCTGGCATGCCCCCCAACAGGACAGGGCAGAGCCCTGCCCACTCTGCCCCTATGCCCTGCCAGGGTCCCTGTCCCTGTTTGCTCCATTGTACCCAGGTACAATGGGGCACAGGCTGAGCCCCCTGGCACTTGGCAAGGGGTGCCCCCCCTGCCACCGTGGACCAGTCCCAGGTCCTCCTAGCCCCTAGAAGTTGACCTAGGCATCCAGTGTGGGGTCCCCCCTAAGGGGTCCCCCCTAAGGGGTCCCCCCTAAGTCGACTTAAAATTTGCGTGTGGACATGCTAAGTCTACTTAACAAAGTCGACTTAAAGTTGACTTTAAGTCGACTTAGCTAAGTCGACCTAAATTTACAAGTGTAGACATAGCCATACAGATTTAGAGTAAAGATGTTACGTTGGTGGTTTTTTAGATATAGATAATTGGTAGACAGGATCTAGTGCAGAATTGTCATGTGTTGGGGCAATATTGCTACACAGAGTCCACTAATATGGATTATTTATACAGTTAGGTAGAGTATGTGCATTTGGTGAAGAATTTAACATGTCAGTAAAAATGCTTGTATTTATTCAGGCCCCTCCTTCAAATCACTCCTTGAAAGCCTGAGACACCCATAAGAAATGAACCAGCCAATACCAAGGTTGCAAGGTAAGTGGGAATAGTCTTTGGAGCTGATCTAAAGTGCAGTGAAGTCAGTAGAAGCTTTTCCATTGCCTGTATTTTTCATCTTGTATGTTGAAGGTTTTATGTAGGATTTTACGTATGTGGGATTAATAAATTTAGCTCTATGACCAGTTGCAGGGCATGTATTCTGCTCATCATTAACAGGAGATGATTTCCTGTGCTCAGAAATGGTCAGATTCTAGCCTTTCGCTCCCATGGTCTTGTACCTTATTCTATGGGTATGTCTGCACTGCACATACCTTTCAGCTGCAGAGTACATATGCTATATTGCCTACCGTGGGTATAAATAGAAGTGTAGACTGTGAGGTACTGTTTATGCATGAAGAGTAAAAACTTGCTTAAACCCTTTGGATATGTACCCTACCGTGGTTCTCAATCTTTTGCAGGCTGTGACAGGCTTGACAGCATGTGCGACCCTACAGGACACCGCAGACACCCCGTACAAGGCCGAATCCAGTCCCCCACCTGGCTCTGCATGACACACTTACCGCTGTGTGGTGACACAGTAATGTGTCCTGACACAGTGGTTGAAAACCACTGGTCTACACCAGGGCTGTCCCATGTGGGGAGCGAAGCCCAGGGTCAACTGGCCGAAGCAGGGCCCCGCCCCCCAGGGAACCGGCCCTGGGCCGGGGGCAGAGGTTGCCGGCGCGGTGAGCCAGCCCAGACCCCGGCCCCGGCGGCCACTTGTTGCGGGAGGGGGGGCAGGGAGAGCCGGCTCCAGCCCCAGAGGCCGAGGCCGCCTGTGGGGGCGAGCCGGCCATGTGGGACAGGCTGGCCCACATGCTCCACCCCTGGGCCTGCCTGCTCTGCCCTGGGGGCAGGGAGGGCAGGCCCACCCCACTGCCTTCGGCTCGCTGCCGAAGGCAGCGGGCTAGCTGTGGGAGGAGGGACTGCGGCGCGCGTGGGCCCCACACTGCTCCGCTGGGAGCGGGACAGTGTGGGGCCCACGTAACCGCAGGGCCCAGGGCAATCGCCCCGTTGGACCCCCCCCACAGGGACGGCCCTGCTCTACACATCCAAGCAGTGCCTCCCATGTCTATACTGCTATTTTTAGCAACATAGCTTCTTCCCTGGAGCTTCTGTATTGACAGAGCCTTTCACGAGTGTATGTAGCCGCACAAAAGCCTACTTTTCATTGCAGCACATAACTTGCACAGACATACCAGTGCCAGTGATGTGCAGTATAGACATAACTTCTGAGTGGGCTCATTCGTTTCAGTAACAGAGCTGGCCAGGAATTTTCCAACCAAATGTTTGACGTTTTCAGAATGCAAATTCTGGTTTTGTAATCTGAGCTGGTGTTTTGTTTTGAAATTTAAACGAATTATAGTAAAAAAATGCAAATAAATAATGTTTGAAAGCTAAGCAATGTTCTGATTGCTCTGATTCCCATTTTCCTCCTTCATTTTGTGAAGATTTTCAAGATTCTTTCTTTCTGTCCTGATTCAGGCTGGAAAATTTTTCAAAAAATCTCAAATGTTTCATGGTATGGAAAAAAAATTTCTAACCCATCTTTATTCTTATAGAATATGAATGGTGAAATACAGCACATAGAAATCACATTAATATTGGATGAACAGGTGGTGAAATACTATCCTCAATGGCACAGATAGTCATCTCTGCTGATTTCTAAGTCTATTGCAAAACACTAGATAAACTGCCAATAAAATCCTTGTAGGTTGAGGTGAATACATAAACCTCAGGTTCTATAGTTCTAATTATCAATGCAATAATTCTTGTCTCGGTTTTATAGAAACCAAAGAAAAGTTATGTTCCCTTATGCTAAACAATCAGTTCCACTTCAGATTTTGCTGTGAGGCTGGGATTTCCTTTCCCAGACTTGAAGAAAAGCTCTGTGTGACTTGAAAGGCTGTCCCTCTCTCTACCACTGCAGTTGATTCAAAAAAAGATAAATTTGTTAGCCTTTGAAAGTGCCACAAGACTCCTTGTTTGTTCTGCTGAATTTTACTAACACTACCTTCTTTTACTCACTACCTTCTGTCAATAAGGAAAAAGGAGAAAAGTTGGAGTTAGCAGTTTTCCACATACTCGCTATTAGTAATCCAGGCACTGTATGTTTGAAAGATAGGGTATTGGTCAGTCCTATTCTAACTTTTGCCTTTCAATCAGGTTAGTGATCGATGGGAGTTTGCATTGCCTGCAAGAGAAGAAAGATCCACAGAAAGTTAGTCATTGCCACAGTTCATTTGTTTTATTTTTTTATGCTTCTTTGTGATCCTGGTTGTAGGGCCAATATATTATAATGAATTTAGCCTTATCTCACCCCCCACGTGGTTGGGAAATATCTTGCCCACTCTACATATTAGGAGTTAGAGGCACCAACAGATTAAGTGGCCTGCTCTAAAAGATGTCAGCGGCAGAACCAGGAACAGAACCTAGAACTCACACTTTCCATTTCAGGGCTTTGGGCAGAGGACTTTCCCTCCTCCCTTACAACTTCACTTTCTCTACTCCATTTGACATTTGAGGCAACACATCTCTTACAACTTCCTTTCTTAATCTTCTGAAGCTTTAGAAAATCACTCTCATATCATCTGTATCATATAAAATAGCTGTACTGCATAAAGATAGTTATGCACCGCTAGAACTCAGAGAAAAAAAAGAGGGGGGTCACATTGAAAACTACAGTTGATGCTCTGTTCCCCTATGCTATTTGATGTATTATATAATCCAAACATAATAGGGAAAGCTAACCTAGGATATGTCTACACTAGCAATTTAGGTCCTTAAGTCGACCTAAATTACTCCCTGTCTACACCAGACTTTCATTAAGTCGACTTAAGAAATTCCTTAAGTCGACTGAATGAAAGGTTAAGTCGACTTAATAAGAACCACCCATTAGGTTGATTTAAGCCTTAAGTCGATTCCTTAAGTCGACTTAAGGATGGTGTGGACATGGAGTAACCCTTACGTCGACTTTATTAAGTCGACTTTAAGGGTGGTTAGGTTGACTTAACAAAGTGGACTAAGTTGACTTAACTTTAAGTCAACTTAGTCCACTTTGTTAAATTGACTTAGTAAGGTTGGCTTTAAGTCGACTTAAAGTCGACCTTATTAAGTCGACTTAACAAAATCGACTTAACTTTTTCTAGTGTAGACATAGCCTTAGACCCCAAACCTCAGGCATAAAAAAGGAAAGGAATACAACACATCTATTCTTATAGGAATTTTTTTTTTCTTTTTTCTCCTTCTTGTGGTTTTTCAGGACTCAATCAGTCCTTCTCAAAAAAACCATGAACCATCAAGCATAAAGAAAATTGGAAGAGCACTTGGCTATATAAAACACATGCAGATATATTTATAGGTCTTTGCATTTTGATCTTCTAATTTTAAACTAACATAACAGATGTTGTGTCTAATTCTTATTGACATAGAAGTACTAAAGTGAAAAGAATGCCACATCTGCTATTCAGCAGAGCAATTAAATGCATTGCTAAATTAGGACCACTTTTGTACAGTGCTAGGATTTAACGTCTTCTTTAGATGGATAGTCCAAACTACTCCATCTGTTGGCAGTGATTAGATGGAACAAAGGAAATAAAACATCCATTGTACACACTGGTAGGTTAGGGCCCTTTGATAATAAATACTGCCCTTGCTTATCATTTCCCACTTAAATCACCATTAAGGGTCAAATTCTTTGCTGTTATAAATGGCCAAGACTCTCCAACCATTGACCACCACTCTTTGCCCACTCTCCACTCACCTGCTCCATACAGAATCTAAACAGCCATACAGCATCTATTGGCTCCTGTGAACATGGTCTCTCCCCTGTCCAGGTAGCCATGTAGGGGTTTCTGGTTCTGATCTAAAGTGCCCTAAAATCAATGGAAAGCCTTAATGGTATTCTTATTTCCTCTTACTGCCCTATGTACACATGTAGGTCAAAAGACTACCTTGCCTGCATGGGCTTGCAGGATCTGGCTCATAAAGTAGTGGCCACATGAACGATGCCATTGAAAAGTCATTTTTATTCACACATGACAGATTTTGATATGCTCTGACAAACTTTTGATTTGTTCATTAAACATAAGGATCCAGTATATTAGCTAAAAAAACTTGTCACTTTAGATGGTCCCTATTGAAACCGTATCTGTTTAAAAGTAATATAGCTCTTCATAAAATAAAGCCAGCTGCTCAGACCAAACAAGTTATTTTACAGTTGTTTCAATCTATCACATTTCCCCATGCCTTGGCTGATTTCACATAAGATAGAGATCAATTTCAAGCCTTGGTCTCCACAGGGATATAGCTAACCAATCTGTTACTTGTGTATGCCTGCAATTTGCTTACACTGGATTATAATTAAAATCTAGAATTTTGCATTCCCATCAACTTTCTAGGTTTCAGTTTCTCAGACGCATTTGATATGAGTTGAATAAAACCAGATACAATTCTCTAGTATTTGTATGACTTTGTTTGAAATGGAAAAAGTGTCTGCTTTATCAGCAGATTTTCTCTGCTCTTATAATATATGGATGTAATGTTGTTGTAGCAATGTTGGTTCCCGGGTAATAGAAAGTTTGTCTCCCTCCATGACAGAAGAGATCCATTAAAAATATATTACTTCACCCACCTTGATTCTCTTATAATACATAGGTAGCATATTTTATTGGTAGGAATTTTTCCTCCCCTCTTTTTCTTTTCACACTTAATTAATTTTGTTTTGATACAGACAAATACTTTGTACTGTCTATCCTGCCTTTCATCCCAATGATCTCAAAGTTCTTTATAAACCGTAAAAGCCCAATTCTGCCCACCTTTTTCAGGCTAAATAATATCATAGTACCATTTATTTCCCTGATGCTACTTGAACATAGGTTGAAGAATCTGTCCCCTCTGTTGTTTGATATTTAAGTAATCCACTAGTCAATAATAATGCATTGCTAATAATTTAATTTGTCTTTATCAGATATATAGTTAACATATAGAAAGAGAACATATTAACTCAAATTAATCTATCAGTCAAACCTGGAACCCACAGCCTCCTCCCACTGTCAGCTGTCACACCCTGAAAATTCTATTCATTCTCTTAAAGCCACAGTAACATCACCAACTAATTAAGGCCTGATCCAGAGAGTTACTAAAACACATTGTGAGCTTTAAGTGAGGGTAATCAATGTGACCACTCACATTTAAGAGTAAGCAACTGTCTAAATAATTTGCAGGCTCACGACCTTAAATGAAACAACACTCCTAAAGTAGATAAGTAATATAGGATCTGATCATTTAACATTTATTCATGCAAATTACAGTTTCAGGATCAACTGTCATAAGATTTATCTACTTCACAGCTGCAAAACTGAAAGGAAAATAGTTCTAGATTTGAACTTTAGCCCAGCCTAAGCATAATGTGATATACCTATGTGACACTCTAGTTTGATTATTAGATTGCAGGATTCTGACACCCTCCCACTGAAGAGCAGACACCTGCTGGTGGGAATACGTGGGGTGCTGCCTTGTGATGTTTAAGATCACACGACTGTTTAGACTGGCAAAAGAATACTCTATCCAAATCAAATGGCAGAGGGGTTAGAAAAGCAATTTGGTCCAGATCCTCAAGGGGATTTAGGAGTTTCAATCTGAGTAATGTAGAGTTTACATTTTAGGCACCTAGAAAAATCGAAAAACACCACTGTGATCCACGAAGCCTGAGTTACACACCTAGGCTCCCTGTACAATGAATAGGAAGAGAGAGGTACCTTACAAAGTGATCCACAAAAAATGGCATGACACGCAGGGAGTGCCTGAAGCTAACCCAAGAGAGATGCTACTGAGAGGGTGTGTGTTAAGCCTCTCCCTTTTTATGGACATAGGCATCTAACTCTAGGCTTCTAACTCTGCCACCTCCCAGATGGGTGCCCTAACCACTAGGCTACAGAGTCTGATTTTTTTCTCTCTCTGACTTAATAACTATGTAAGTATATACACAGTGGAATAGTGTCTAAGGCTATGTCTACACTTACTAAAATTAGTTTGAATTAGTTAATTTGAACTAACTAATTCGAACAATTTTAGTTAGTTCGAATTAACTTAATTCGAACTAGAAAAAATTAGTTCGAATTAAGCAAGTGCCATTCATGGCACTTGCTTAGTTCAAATTAGCGATTTGCATTGAATTCAATGGGCCGGTTAGTTCGAACTAAGCAATTAGTTCGAACTAACATTGCCACATTGGTTAATTCGAACTAACTAGTTCGAATTAACCCTTACTTCGAATAGGCTATTTGAATTTATTAGTTCGAATTAAGGAAGTCCTTAATTCAAACTAATTAAAGCCTAGTGTAGCCATGGCTTTAGTTAGTTTGAATTAAGCTTCCTTAATTCGAACTAACTTGCCAGTGTAGACATAATCTAAAAGTACAGGTTATCAAACAGCCACCTCCTTTCCTGGTGACTAACACTGTCCCTCTTTTCACTACTGCATTTGCATGATTTGCCAGGACATGAACATATTTCAACTCACTGTATTCACATTCATCTTAAATTCCTCTTTCCCCACCAGTAAAAGAGAGACTTGCAATAAGTCCAAGTAAATTTACAGTCGAGCTGCTGTTCCAGCAAGGGAGTAAATATTTGCATGAAACATGCCTGACAGTCTCAGGGCCTGAATGCCAAGCTTTGAATGGCATTTTTTCTGTGGCTGGCTCAATTGCTGCCTATGCTAGCATATGACTCTGGGGCTGTCGCAGAGGAAGTTTTTAGGGCTTGGCATAAAAACTTTGTTTCTCCCTTTCTGGATGTTATGTTTGTTTAGAATGATTCCGAGGAATATCATTGTAATACAAAAATATCCAGAGACGAGATCTTGTTCTTAAATCTGTACAAGAACCATTTACTGCATCTCCAGACGGTTGATATTTTCTTCATTTTTTCCTAGTAGACAAGCTTATCCAGCTAATGTATTTAGTTACTAATTCTTTTATTAAGATCACCAGAACTGCTTATATTACAAGTTAATTTGTGCTAAATATAGAAGGAGAGGGGTCAGAAATACAAGATAAAGGAATTCAGCAAAGTCAAGGCAATCCAGGTTACAAGTTACAGTAAGTACCCTATGCTGCTATCAATAAAAGTCATCTCAATTATTTTATATCAGTTCATGCTACTAAAAAACCATTCCTCAATGGTGCCAGCCGCCGGTGTTTAAAGCATGGAATCCAGTGCACATAGTTATCATGTGAATACTACAACAATGATCACCATTAAAACCTGCACCATTACCCCACCGTAGTGCCAGATGAAGCTGTACCACTCTATGACAGAGGAGGTGCTGGTCCATTTTTTGATATATTGTCTGTCACTTGCAGTTTCATTTTTCAATGGGAATCATGAACTAATTATTTAATTATTTAACTCAGTGCATGATCAGATTCAGTAACAAAATCTTAATGGTTCACCCTGCAGAAGAAGCAAATAACAGCAAATACTTTGCTACCTGAGAGGAGATACTGCATTAAAGGTGAAAAGACACGATCATCAATACAGCCGTATGTCAGAATTGGGGTGGGGGAAGGAGCGTACTTTTAAATCTAATGACATATGCCAACTTTCTAGCATTAGTCTACCTTACAGCCCCAATCCCCAGCAGGTATCGAATGACATATCTATTGAAATAAATGAAACTATAAAAATTTACATCAGAGGAGTATGGGGGCCTATTGTGCTTTTACCCACAAAAAAAGATCAAGATTAGAAATATCTGCTCAAATTGTTTTGTTCCACTAAGTTTTTCACCAAGTGTTAAAACAATTCCATTTCTCTTGCCTAGTGTTTGCTATTTACAGAACTAACTATTACACAGAGCAAGAACTTTACCATAGTGTATCAAATCCAACAGTTTTTGGCCGGCATGATACTATGGCCAAAAATGTTAATGCAATCCTTGGATCTGTAACATGGAATCTTAATAGGAGTACAGAGATGATTTTACTTCTGTATTTGGCACTAGTTTGACTTCTGCTGAAATACTACATCCAGCTCTGGTACCCAAAGTTCAAGAAGGATATTTACAAACCAGAGGGTGTTCAGCGAACCACCACAAGAATGATTAAAGAATTAGAAAAACATGCCTTTTAGTCAAATTCCAAAGGGGTAGCCGTGTTAGTCTATTGTAGAAAGACAACAGAGTCTTGTGGCACTTTTAAAGACTAACAGATTTATTAATCGCATGAGCTTTCGTGGGAGAAAATCCCACTTCGTCAGACGCTTCTCTGATGCCTTTTAGTGATAGACTCAAGGAGCTCAATTTGTTTTGCTTACTGAAGAGAAAGTTAACAGGTAACTTGGTCACAATGTACCATACATGAAGTACCTGCATGGGGAATATCTGATAATGGGCTCATCAATCTAACAGAAAAAAAATATAACCAAGAACCAATGGATAAAAGTTAAAGCTAATCATATTCAAATAAGGTGTATTTTTTAAAGTGAGGGTAATTAGCTATTGGAACAGATTCCTGAAGATTATGTAGGATTCTCCAGCACTTTTTAAAATCCAGACTTCATGTTTTTAAAAGGCATGCTGTAGTACAAACGGTATTATTTTGGGGAAGTCCTATGACCTATATTATAGAGGAGTGAGACAAGATTATTGCGACGGTCCCCTCAGGCCTTGGAGTCTATGAAATCTTGAATAAAAATGTCTCAGGATGTGAAATAGCTGAAACAAGTTTTGGTCAGCATTTGCCAATATGTCAAAATTGAAATGTTTCATGAAGATGGTTCGATTTTGACAAAATTCTCACAGAACATAGGCAGAGTTCAAAATTGGCCTAATTTCCTTGGTAGTCTGCTTGGTGAGTTGATGGGGAACTAAGGGTCTGGAAGGCCAGCCCATAGGCTTGTGTCTTTGTGCATCTGGGTCTTCATGGCACCCCACCAGGTGGATTGCCTTACATTAGGGCTCCATTCCCTTTCATGAAGAATTTTAAAATGTTTTGGTTTTGGTCCTATTTCAAAATGTTCTGTATTTGTTCCAAATTTCTAAATATCTAAATCCTCTGCAAAATAGAATTACCTTTCCATGTTCAGCTCTACTGCTCACGTTCTTCAAGGCAGGAGTTCCATGTAAGTCAATGACATTATTCAGTCGAGTAAGACAAGCAAAATTAGGTCTCAGTTCCCAAAGCATTTTGATGGACAGTCTGTAGGGATGTTGTGCTGAAAGCCTTTTCCTCAGTACTGAACTGGAAGTTTCATTTCTTGTCCCAACTTTCTTTTGGAGAGTTGGAATCTGAATAGATCCAAAAACTCAAAATGAAACTTAGAATTAAAACAGCGTTCCCAGATCTCCTGAATTCTGGCAAGTCTTGCGATATTTGCTGTTTGTGCAAGCTCAGCTGTGATGAGGACAGAATCTCAGTTTTTATTCAGGGAATAAAATGAAAAAAATTACTTCTAGTCCTCATGGTAGCAGACAAAGCTTAAAATCATGAACTTTAAAAGGCAGATAGAAAGAACCCTAATTTTAAACAAAAATCTCTTGACTTTGAAGCCAGCCACTCTCATGATAATTTTAATACATGGGTTTGGCAAATCTGTGCAAAATCCTGGGTTCATCACATCCAGCTCACGCGAGACAGTAATTTTTGCATCTTCTTAGTGAGATCAGACCTTGTTCATGGGAAGGAGACTCATTTCTTAGAAAATTCTTTCTAAGAAATTGTACTGAGTTTAACATTAGTTATAACTGCAAAAACAATAACTTTGTGTTTTCAAGTTTCATTGCACGCAGTATGCATGGCTCTATTTTGAAACAGAAGAGCATTATGATTTTTCAAATTGTTGATGTACCACTCATTCCATTTTTGCTTCATTTTAGATGGTGTTGTCCATCACACTAGGTAGAAAAAACAAGCATATCAGCAAGTTTATTAATAAATTGCATGTACTAACATAATTAGAATTTGTAAAGTGAGTGTTTATCTTTTGAAAAACATAAATCATAGAATACACAGGGCCTACATTTACTCTTAAATAAAATGAGAAAAATTAGTGTAACTCCTTGACTTATTGGAAGCTGTCGGCTGCTCACTTTTTAAAATCAGATATTTTACGGCTATGTCTACACTTGTAAATTTAAGTCGACTTTAAATAAGTCGACTTAGCATGTCCACACTTAAATTTAAAGTCGACTTGGGGGGAACTTATAAAGTCGACCTAGAGCGTCCACACTGGATGCTTAGGTCGACCTGTAGGAGCTAGGGGGACCTTGGGCAGGTCCACAGTGGCAGGGGAGGCACCCCTTGCCCAGTGCCAGGGGGCTCAGCCTTTGTCCCATTGTACCCGGGTACAATGGGGCAAAGGGGGACAGGGACCCTGGCAGGGCATAGGGGCAGGGTGAGCCCTGCCCTTTGGGGGGGCATACCAGGCTCCCCCTGTACCCACCCCCCAGCAGGGAGGGCAGTGGGGGGTCCTGGAGAGCCCTAAGTTGACTTTAAGTTGACTTAGGGCTACTCCAGGTCTACACTGGCTTAAGTCGACTTTAGGAAGTCAACTTAAGCCTAAAGTCGAATTAAAAGGAGGTTTAATAAAGTCGACTTTATTTTCATTAAGTCGACTTTATTTTCCTTAAGTCGACTTAAGCAGCTTGCTTAAGTCGATGCAAGGAAAGTTTAGTGTAGACGAGGATTAAATTAAGTTGACTTAAGCAAGCTTAAGTCGACTTAATTTCCAAGTGTAGACGCACCCTACGTGCCTAAATATGAATTTAGGAGTTGAGCTTTATAAAAAAATTCCTAGTGTCCATTCAGTCCTAACCAACTATAAATTTTGAATACTTACAAGTAATTCACAGACCAAAAGTATTTCACTGAAAGTATTTGGCCTAGAAACTCAAGTTGAGAATAAGGACCATTGCTATTTGTTCACAGACCATTTACAACCTGAAGAAGTGACATTGACTGAGTAAGTCTTTTGCTACAGGGACTTTTGTTTTGTTTTTTGTTTTCTTTCCGCCCCCCCCCCCCCCCCCCAAGTTCTTGATTTGCCTACAGACAGCCTTTGTTCTACCTAGTCATTTATACCTTGCTGTCTGAATCCCTTGTTCCAGCAGAAAAAAAAAATCAGGACTACCACAATAATTACAAATTATAACTCTGTCTTGGGGTCCTTTCAATCTCCCAAAAGAATAAACACTGAGAACTAAATTTTTAAGCACACAGTGAATAGTACTTCCCTGAAGAGGTCCCATTATTATTCTCTATATTTATTCATGTAACTCCCACATAAACCAAAACGTGCCCTGTATGTCCAATAAAAACCCATAAGAACATTTTAATTTAATCCATTACACAGCTGAAATTCAGCTTGACATCTGTAGTTCTGGTAAAGAAAGGTTTGGTTTTTTTTTCAGAACTTGATTTTTTTTTTGGTTGGTTATGATTATATTTACTATATTATTCTTTAACACTCTGCGGTATATTTTTCTTTTATTTGTGGGCAGAGTGACAAATAGGAGTGGACAGCCTAACTAGCTCTCAAAGACTAGATCCATGTGACACGGGATGCACATCCATGCACCCCTAGGCTATGATCTATGTTCTGTTCACTTGTGCAATGTAAGTATGTAGTTTGATGAAAAATGTGCCATGCAAGGGTCCCTTACGAATGTTCTGACTTATTGTTGTAGTATCATGCTTCCTGCAGCACCATGTATGCACACAGATGTGAAGTATGTTTCCAGGTTTTCTACATGGCTCAGGGGGAGAGAGACAGTCAGAGCGGTCTCCCAATGTGTGTTGCAAGAACGTACCTAGAGAAGATAACAAAGACAATGGGTCTAACTAAATGCCTGTAGCACCTCGGGCCAGGAAAAGAGGGAGGGGCCAAGGGGGATTGGAAACACAGGGAGACACTTTGAGCTGCTCTAGGCTTTTTGCATTGATTTGCTATACACTCACTTAAAATCATATTCTAATCAATAAACTAGTATTTGTTTTACATAAAGCAGTGTGGGCTTTAGAGGATGTGGATCAGAGTGGCTGGGCCCAGGGGCAATCTTAGGGATTCCAGGGCCTGGGGAAAAAGTCAAGGATCATCCTTGACTTTTGCTTCCCCTGCCTCGCCAGGGCCCCCACAAAACCCCCTGCCAGTCCCCAGCCCCCCCCCCCGGACCGGGCTTTGATGGGGCACCCCCCCCCCCGAGCCCCAGCCTCCCAGGTCTCACACCTGCCCTGCAGCCTCCCAGCTACCCACCCTGGCCACCATATCCTGCCGCCTCCCAGTTGCCCACCCTGGCCGCCACATCCCCCCTGCAGCCTCCCCATGGCCATCCCCTTTCCTCCCACTGGCCTCCCCCCAGCCTCCTCCTTCCCCCCACAGACTCCCCTGGCCACTCCTTCTCCCCTTCCCACAGCCTCCCCAAGCTGCCCCTCCCCCTGCAGCCTTCTTGCTGCCACCCACCACCCTTGACTACCTACTGCCTACTGAGCCTGAGTGGCTTTCTACTGCTGATGCTCCTGCCCTGGCTGATGCACATTCATGCTGATGGGATCCTTAAAGCGGCGATACTTAAAGCTGCAGCAAGTGGGGCTCTTTCCCCTGTGGGGCCATGGACTGCCCGGACTGCCCACCCACTAAGACAACGGACCAATCCATTTCTAAGTCAAATGGATGGACTTGAGTCTATAGTGATTGAGAGAGGCTCCCAATCTCTGTAGGACAGAAGTTCCTGCTGTGGTGTCTGGGGACTGAGGGTGCTTACTTGGGGACTGTCCCATAGGTGGCCAGAGGGCATACACCCATTGCCTGGGATGGATTACATGCAGGAGGCTAGAGTGGACTGACCCAGGAGTGAGTGGTCACCTGGCAAAGCGGGGTAAGTCAGGGTTCAGGAGTGGAGATCAGCGAGGTCACAGACAGCACATGGGGCCAGATTCTGGGAGCGGCCTGTCACAGCATGCTATTTCAGGTACTATATTTTTAAAATTCTGGAAAGCATTTTTCATTCAAAGGTCTTTGGAAGTGAAATGTCCTCCAGCTGATTCTGTCACAGCCAGCTGACTGCTTTCTGCTAACAAAACCAAGGTTTAACTAGTTTGTAGTGAATAAGGCAGATGAGCAGGCTCTAGCCATCTATCCAGGCCAAACCATGTCAGAGTGAAAGGGTCAAATAAGCCTCCTGTGTGGGGCCCCTGTTTGGTGCTCAATTTTTAAATGTGTCCTTTCAGTTCTATCAGTGAGGGGGAAAAAAGGTGTGGGGACATTTCTATTAGACTTACTGAGAGTAATGGAATTTTGCTGACCTCCTACGAGGTGAATTTGGTCCTTTTCATTAACATTTAGTGGTTAGATAGAGGACTAGGAGCCAGGACTAAGTGTTCTATTCATGTCTCTGCCATTGATTTGTTGGGTGATTGTCAGAATTTGATAGCCTGGGTTGGAGGAGAAGGGGGAATGAGACCAGAGAGAAGGTGACTGTGAACAAGGTCATGATTGAGGCATAAGGGGAGGATAATAAAGTTTTTTAATATAATGCCACAGTTATGAGCTCATAGAACATGTCCCTGCTGATTGGAATGTTACCTAGGGTTCCTCAGCACAGCCACATTTAGTCTCTGGAAGTTGGTGTCAGGAAATAAACCAAAGGAAACACAGTACATCTGCCTGCTATATCACTGGCCCAGACATATCAAAACCAAGTGCTCTTAACTTAAAACTTTACTTCACTGGTCTCAAGCAATTTCCATTGGAATGACCTTTATCAAATATCTCCATTTTTTAATCTTAAGCACACACAAATATAATAGGTCAAAATTTGATCATTGCCCCACACGCCTGAAGCAATCTTTGGGTGAATCAGTCACAGATCTCCAGATGGCCAGTCTTCCTAAATGTTCCTGGAAATCTTTTCAATATGTCCATGAAATGATCAACTTGACTCAGATGCGCTTCCTCCCTCATATACCCCAAATGTTACAGAGATATGTCAACCAGAAGAATGTTAAATAGCTGACAAAAGAAATCAATCACTGACAAAAGCAGGCATTACAGAGACATATATATTGTTAAGCAAGCAGTTGTAAACTTTTAATCTGTACCAACAATTAAAAATATATCCAGACTTCCTGTTTTTCACAAATTTTTGTCCCAGCATATTCAGAGAGAGAGAGAGAGATAATGCATACAGCCAGACTCACTTTACATCTTCTTCCCCCACCCCCAGATTTGCCAAGTTATGCTAAGTACCTACAAACACCTGAAAATTGCTAAAAGTAGCTAGCAGAATAATTGATAGTCCACCCTACTAATTGGCAGTGGCTTAGATGCTTGGCTGATTGCTAAAATTCCCCTGTACAGGAATACAAGTTAAACAAGAGGGTGCTCATGTCAATATGGCTTGGGCGATGAGATATCAGACTGAAGACATCAGAATGAGAAACTAAGGACGCACCATGAATCATGATAACTAAAGAGAGAGACAGAGGACAGAATGAATGAATGAATGAATGAATGAATGAATGAATGAATGAATGAATGAATTCACAGAACTCAGTGAGTCCATATGATGTTCCCTTCCTACAATCTGGACTGGTGTGCAGCTATACCACCCCACTTATCCACTCCTGGGCCCTGACTTACCCTGCTTTGCTAGGTGAACCCCCCCACTCCTGGGTCAGCTCACACCCAGCCTCCTGCATGTAATCGGTCCCTCATCTAGTGAAGGAGCCCTCCAGGTTGCCAATCATGGGACAGACCCCCTGCAAACACCCCCAGTTCCAGATGCAACCCTGCAAACTACCATCTTGCAGAGTTCAGTGCTGCCACCTGCACCCTGCAAGCTCATTTACACTTGTCCATCAATTTATCAGAGAAATTGATATGCACCAGCTCTGTCACTTTCAATCCCTATGCATTACTTCAGAGAAAATAAATAATTTTATTGACTACAGTAAGATTTTAAGACAACAGAGTCCTGTGGCACTTTTAAAGACTAACAGATTTATTTATCGCATGAGCTTTCATGGAAGAAAATCCCCACGAAAGCTCATGCGATAAATGAATCTGTTAGTCTTTAAAAGTGCCACAGGATTCTGTTGTCTTTCTACAATAGACTAACACGGCTACCCCTTTGGAGTAAGATTTTAAGTAACTATAAGTTGGAAAAATAAAGATCCAAAAAATAACAATAAGTCAAGGAGTTTATCACAATCAAACAAAAGAAAACTCATATTCTAAACTAATATCCCTGTTCCAGTCTGTGTTTCAGCTTACTCCACAGGTTGGCTGTGATTCTGAGCAGCCAGACTCCTCCCTCCCTGTAGGTAGCTACCAGTCCTTGATGTTGGTTGGAAACAAGATTTCAGGGGAGAGCCATTAGCCAGAGGTGCCTCTTTCTTTTAACAAGTTTCCTTGATGCCCATGTCCAGCAATGGTCATGATTCCTTTTACTTGAGTCAAAGTGCTCATAGGTCAATAGGTCAGTTTATTGTTCCTGTATGCATACCTCCACTGAGTGTGGAAACGCAGCTCTGTGTTTGTCTGCAGCCATTCAAACACATATTTGGGGATACGGGATGGCAGATTTTCATATCTGTACATATGTATTATATTGCAAGAAACATGCTACCATAACAGTGATGTTCCGTATGTCATGAACATTCCAAAGCCACCTTATATGACATACTTTATGCCAGATCTTACAGTTACATTGTAGGGGACAACAGAGTCCTGTGGCACTTTTAAAGACTAACAGATTTATTTATCGCATGAGCTTTCGTGGGAGAAAATCCCACTTCGTCAGACGCTTTGAAGATGGGAAACTTACAGAATGGGAGGAAATTAAATGCAGGGGAGTGTATGACATGGGATCAGGTCAGGCTGTAACAGCAAATCAAAAAAAGGTGTTAGGATTCAAACACTGGGTAACAGCACATAGAGGAAGGTATGTAGGGGAGAACATGATTGATACACAGATAACACTATAAGGATATATAAGAGGTGCAGCATGTCACAGCCGAGTTTTAAGGTTCATTCAATGCGAGTAAAAGAAAAATCAGAGGTTTCACCTGAAGTTTCTCAAGATGATCTCATGACAACATTGCATCTGGTGAAGAGACACACTTGGCTTCCTGTGGCCTATGCTGCATGCTACATTACTGATAGAAAAAATATACTTGAAGTGAGAAAAAGAGGCCTAAACTTGGTCTTCTGTATGAGGCATTCCAAATAGCATGTATGTGCATTCTTTGTGTGTGTGTGTGTGCGTGAGTGATCCTAGTATTGTGTGAGTGATGCCAGTCCCTGTGGCCCTGCCCGCTCCAGAACTACGTGGTCCCTATAAGAAGCTTCATTGAGCCAGAAAGCAGCCTGGCATTTACTCTTAACAAGAGCTCTGTTAACTCAGGAAAGCTCTCTCAACTGGAAGCTAACTAGTCCTAAGTGAGCACACCATAAGGTTCAACACATGAAAGGATAGATTTACTCCCATCGGGCTATATGGAACAGAAGAGAAGAATGAATTATCTGGAGGATGAGGACACATTTTAGCCATGTCTGGGAACATTGGGGAGACATAAGAGCTGTCATGTTGTTAGGTTATACATTTGTTTTGTCTTCTGGACTTTACCAACAGTAAAGCTGCATGGGAAGAATGCAGCCAGTTCTAGCTGGAGATTTTAAACAACCCTGAACTTTAGAGGTGTTTGGATCCATGGATTTTGTGGGACTTCTCTACTGTAACTGCAAGATCAAACTGGAGCACAGATGGCAGGATCAGGGCTGTTTTGTCATGGAGGGAAATCAAGCAATCGGATTCTGGAACTTTCCTATACGTATTTTCCTTTATGTGGAGTATTTCTGTAGGAGGGTGGAGAGAAACTTGCTAGAAGCACTATGAGAAGACTGGGAAGAAGCAGTGGCCCTATAACTGGTGGGAGAGGATATCTGAGCCAACTCACAAGCTTTCCAGACCCCCTGGGAGAGAGCTCACTTTGGGTGCATCTACACTGGCAACTTAGGTCGACTTAAGGATGCTTAAGTGGACCTACACAAAGCCGTGTCCACACTGGGCTTTTATTAAATTGACTTAAGCGCGTCCTTAAGTCGACTTAATAACAGCTTAAGTCGACTTAATAACATCACCTCTGAAGATCATCTTAAGCCTTAAGTCGACTTCTTAAGTCGACATAAAGCCAGTGTGGATGGGGAATAGCGCTAAATCGATCTTAAGTCGACTTAAAGCCAGTGTGGATAGCTATGTCTACTGTTAAGTTGATTTAACAAGGTCGACTTAAAGTGTAGCCACTCTGTTAAGTCAACTTAACCGTGTCGACTTAACTTTACAAGTGTAGACATAGCCATAGAGCCACAGCCACATACAGTAGAAATACCATTAAGAGATGCTGTTTTTCATAATGTCACTGCTAATCCAACACATGGCTTCAGCAAAATTTTCTGTGATTATTTTGCATATTTTTGCCTGAAAAGTCAGTACTATTCTTGATGAAACCATAGGGTGGATCTACACTTACAATTTAGGTTGACTTAAGGAGGCTTAAGTCAATCTAAACTACTCCGCGTCCACAGTGGGCTCTCCCTAAGTTGACCTAAGGATTTCCTTAAGTTGACTTAAGGAAAAGTTAAGTCAAATTAATAACACCTCATTTTAGGTCGATTTAACGCTTATGTCGATCTTGTTAGGTCGACTTAAGCCAGTGTGGACAGGGATTAGCGCCTAAATCGACCTCATTAAGTCAACTTAAAGTGTTAACTCAACTTAATAAGGTCAAAAAGGGGCTATGTCTACACTAGAAAAGTTAAGTCGACTTAATAAAGTCAACTTTAAGTTGACATTATTAAATCGACTTAATAAAGTCGACTTAACTTTTCTAGTGGAGACATAGCCATAGAGACATGGTAATCATTGGAAATACAGGTTGGAAATGCAGTGGTTCAAAGATACAAGAACATTTTCACATGGAAATCTGGGTCCTATGGAAGGAAGGATAATTGTATCAGATGAACTTGGCAGCCTATCTTTATCAGCAATCACTCTGAAAATGGTTACAGCAGAGACAGTGCAAGTACCAGAGACAGAGAAATATAGACTCAAATACATAGCATGGATGACCAATCACCCCATTAAATATTGAAGGTATATTATTATGTTTATACTGCCAGTGGGTTAGACACTTTTCAGAGATAAAATATAGACACTTTTCCAGCCTGGGGATCTTGCCTCCTAAATAGTTGAATCCATGGGTTAGGAAAGGCTGAGGGGATAGCAAAAGCAAGTGGTTGAGTTGAACTGAAAGATGTACATATTTAGTGTCACATTGTATGGGAGGTTCTTATTAGTTAGTCTTTCTTTAGGGTTTAAAGCCTCATGGAAGAATGATGTTTTGAGGCAGTATTAAGAGACTTGAAGGACAGAAGAGATTGGTATGTTCAGCCAAACTGATCTCTTGCATAGCACGAGCCATAGGATTTCACCTAATAATTCCAGAATGAGGTCCAATAACTTTTGGTTGAAAGGAGAATTTGAAGGAAACAAAAGGGGCTGTCATGGGAGTGGGTCATTCCAGATATAAAAAACATGAAAGACCTTCCCTCCCTTTTGTAAGAACAGTTACTGCAATGCTCCAAAACCCTGAATTATGTCATGGGTGTAAGAATTGTAAATTTGGGACCATTCCTGAACAACATTGTGATATTTGTATATATTTTAATGGGATTGATATACCAACAGACAGGGTCATTCACAGTTCCCATATATATGCAAAAGAAAATGCTACAATTAATCATGGACATCTGAATCACAGCCTCATGAAAGACAAACTGATTGAGATTTAAATAGAAACAAGAACATTGTATTGCCTATCTTGAATATTGCTGCAGTCAAGGAGGCCTGTGTACTTGGAGATCCATGACAAAGGCAGGCTCAGACTCATTTCTTGAGGACAAGAGGAGTTATTTTTATTATGTTCCAGCTTCAAAGAGATTGTCTTGTATATAAATAGCACATCAATTGCTTTAATAATGCACAGGAAATCCACGTTCACTATGAAATAAATGCTGAAGCTGTCAAACAGTAGCCCACACTAAGTATTCCAGCAATGAGTTTGGAGGGGGAAAAAAAGGTAGCAAGCAACAAGGCACAAGAAAAAAGATTTTGTGTGTCAGAAAATTGCTTTTTTAAAAATGTATCAGCTTATAACTCAGTTTCATATATGTGGTTTTATTGGCATATGATGCCGGTTCATTAAAATGGAGGCTATCTACCAAAGAGCTATTAGTGGGACATAAATTATGCAAAATACTTCTCTGCATAAATGAAAGCAGCCCATCAATGAACTCCTGCATAAAAATAGACAGACTGAACAAATGTAGCAAAAGTAGTGCTATGATGAAACCAAACCTCCCGTGGCAGTGGGGATAAAGAATACAAAGGAATGCCAGTAAAACGTGGTATTCTCTAGTCAAATGGGCAGGAGCTACTGGAGGTGGAACTTCTGCCAGGAGATAAATATCAATCTCTGCAATCTGCAGGTTTAGAACTTGATTTGTCCTGCACCTTGTGTAGTCATTTACACTAGTGCATCATGAATGTAACATGCTACCAAATCAGAATACTAGCACTTTATTCTTATGGTATTGCACTGGTAGAAATGACTACAGGATCAGAGCCTTCAAGAAAATGATGGATAACAATGATTAAAGATGTGACCTGTCCAGGGTAGCCACCTGAAAATGCCAAGATCAGGGCAGGATGCAAAAGGAGATCAGATTCCTTCGAACTGGTGGCTAACACTGCAGTAAATTCACCAACCACTCACAGACAGTGCTTCTGATCTCCCACATGGGTTATCAAGAAGCTAAACACAAGAAGCACACAGCTCCCTTATTGCATTTCAGTCTCAGGCTCCCAATCAGCCAGGAGGGCCAGTAAAGGGAGAAGTTATTAAAACTCTATTCCCTTTATCAAAAAGGTTTCGTGGTACCCAGAAGTCAGCCACATTACCAGACCAATGTAACTTTGGATCTTACCTAAAAGACCACACTGCCAGTCAATCCTTTAGTCATTAAAGCCGAAAGTTTATTATAATAGGAAAGAAACAGATGATAGGAGACATATTAAATGATCAAAGCAATCAGATACATACAAATGATTTGAAAGTCCAAAAGTTCAGATAGATAGATAGATAGATAGATAGATAGATAGATAGATAGATAGATAGATAGATAGATAGATAATCAGGTTCTCAGAATGACTGTGGAGTTTGCATGCTAGTACAGTTCTTCTGCTGTACTTCCAATACCTGAATGAGTCTCAGTTCTTTGTTTCACAGCTTTAATTGTAAATGAATTGCCCCAGAGAAAGGAAGCAGGAATGAAGCCTCAGAGCCCCTTGTCCATAGGGCATGATCGTACATGCCCTGGCTTCTCTCCTGGGGCTCATGGTACCTGTGAGTTCCCTTAATGGGTCATTAAGCAAGTTCAGTGCTGCTGCCATCCCATATGGGGTTTCTCCCAGAAACACAGCACAAATTGAAATACATATATGCCATACAAAATTATAACCTACAGTACCAAGATGATGCACTCACATGAACAATATAACCATATTAGCATATTTAGCAAATTATAATCTTTCCAATGGTACTGGCCATTGTTTATCCCACACGAATTATTGTAATTTTCCAATATTGATATTAAATAATATTCTGAAAGCTCACATTTAATCCAGACAGTGTCACAATAGGATTAGTGACTCTTGCAGGAAATTTTTAAAAGTGATGTGTCCAACACAGCAGCAATAGACTAAGGTCTTCTCTAATCTGGTGTCTTCATTCTTTGAGTCTTTAAATATCACAGGCACATCACCACATAGTTTTATTGAAATGTCTTTATTTGTAAATAGTTTAGCATGATTATTGAGTGCCTATACTGCCCCCCCCCCTTAGTTAAGGTTGTAGGCCCTGTCTGATCCCATTCTATATTCTATTTCACACACACACACACACACACACACAAACCCTGAACCTTTTGCAGGAGTACAACTTCTTTTGGACAGGAACTTCTCCTGCTTGATCTCAGGCCAAAGGAGAAGTGTTTGGGGAAGTATGAATACCTAAAAAAAAGCTATTTCTTTGGTTTTGTCATTTATTTTAAAACATGCATGGTGCTGTTTGTGCACCAACAGCATAAAAGCTAATAGAAGTTGACTGAGTAGATAGCTGTGTCACAGCTATGGCAGCATGGTCCAGTGGTTAGAACAGGTGTGGGAGTTTTGGTATCTGTGTGCTATTCCTGACTCATCCTTCGGCTTACCACATGATTTCGATTATGGATTACAGAAAGATCACCCTATCTATACTATTAAAAGAAATAGCATTCTCTAGATTTAAAAAATCAGAATCCTATTTTAATTTATATAGGACTATTTGTTCATCTTTACTGAATTCTACACAACAGTTTGATAAAAGTCTGTTACCCCTGCTGTAGCTAGAGATAATGTGTACCTATCTCATAAAAGAATTGCGTGCAAACTAAGTAATGTTTGTAAAGTGCTTTGAGATACTAGATTAAACAGTTATGGAGAAGCAAAACCAATATGTTGCCAGGATTAACATTATAGATTGGGCATATCAGGGAACATAGCTATGTTTCCATGGCATAATATTTTCACTGGGAGAGCTTATGACCCTCTATTTCTTCTTTGTGGTGCTGTTCAGGACACACAGGAAACTTATTCTTTAGTTTTACTTTCATCACAGTAGAACCTAGAAAAGACAACTGATACAGGTAGCCCCACTGTGTTAGGCAGTGCACAGACACACTAAGAGGCAGAACCTGTTCCTTAGATCTTACCCAAGCAAACAAATATTTCCCAAATGAATAAAGGGGGAAAAGAGGCACAGAGATATTAAATGACTTGCCCAAGTCACACAAGTTTAAGCAGAGATGGGACTTTCACTCTGATCTCGCAAATGCTTTAATCACAAGATTGTGCTGGGTACAGATAAACCACTATAGACCACTTTATTTTCCCCCCATGTGTTCTCTTAGTCATTCTTATTCCAGGTAATTTCAAGAAAATTTGATTTCACTGGCAACATTATACCCTGAGTTTCAGTGTGCACTTGGTTCCTCTTATTCTATGATACTGAAGGCTTGGGCTCTCTTCCTTTCCTTCCTGCCACTCAGCTATCATGCCCACAATGCATACAGGATGCATTTAACTGGAACTGAAAGTTACATTTCATTTCTAATGCACACCGTGCTCAAAGCTGATAAAGTATCCAGCTGGCATTTCAGAGTGCTTCAGCTCAGCCTCCATGGCAACGCAAAGTCAAATATGCAATTTTATGATTGTCATGGACAGTGAGCAGCTAGCCTGACACACTTAGACTATAACTGGTCCAGAAGACATAAAGAAATTTGAGGCAGAAAAAGGGCCACTATAGACAATAAGCCTGTTCCATCTATGTTTATCCAGCCAGCTATTTTTGCTTGCACTCCTTTCATTCTCCTTCTAAAATGAACTCTTACTGAACACTCAGCATGACTCACTTGCTTCGTTTCCTTCAGCTGGTAACTCATTCCTACATGTTTTACCAGTATTCACATAGTTTGACTGTCAGCCCTTGAAATATGAAGCCTTCTAGGACTCCCTGGGACCCAGAATGACAATTCCATAGCCAGCTGTGAAATGAAATTTAAAAGATATTTCAACTGAACACATTGGGGAAGTGGAGGATAACTCATATAGTCCTGACTAGAGGTGCTCAACAGTGGCCTTTTCAGGAAAACTTTCAGAAACTTCATTTTCCAAAATTTCTCTTTTCTGGAAAGAAAGAAAGAAAGAAAGAAAGAAAGAAAGAAAGAAAGAAAGAATTTCAAATTTTGAGGTTTTTCCCATCCATACCACTGACTGCAACAGAATGAATGGTGTCTAAGCAGTCTCTCTGGCTATGTCTACACTGGGTAACTTAAGTTGACTTTAACTAAGTCGACTTAGTGTGTCCACACTGAACATTAGACATGCATATAGGCCTTTTACTGTGGCAAATTCCTTTTTCTTTTATGTTAAACTTTGTTCCTACTGTGAAGATTAAGCCCCTTTTTGGTTTTATGATAGCTGTCTGGTCACTCTCGTCACCACTGGTCACAGACTTACAACAGGAGTCGAACCCCATCAGTCCTGCTTAGGTAATCAAGGTTGCCTCACAATGTATAGTAATCCAAGGCCTGGTCTAAGAGGGGGAGAACTTTGTGATTCCATGAGGTCTGAGGGCATGTCACCTCAAGGAGTACACTCAGAGACCAGTAGCTATTCCTGTAACTTTAACACTGATTGGGTTTTTTGGGTTCTTTTTCCCCATAGATTTGAAATCTAGTTGGATAGATTTAGGGCCCGAAACAGAGCTCACTGAAGCACAGTAACTTACATCAAGCCTTTATGCATGGTTAATGACAGCATACTAATCAGATTTCCTTTGCTTCCAAATGAAAAGGAGGGCTCCTGGGTAAACAGAGCCTTCTAAGAATTAGTTGGTGCTCAGCCTCATTTTAAAATTCATTCCTATGGGAAATGACTTTTAATGTCATAGCCAATACATTTTTGTACAATGACTTTTGTACAATGACAATACAATGACTTTTAATGTCATAGCCAATACATTTTTGACCCATGATACAATATATATTTTGCAGAATGGAGACTAACAGCAAGAGCTGAGTAAGTCATAAGCACATCAAGAACATAACATTTTGTTTTTGGCAGGATCTGACCATGTCCCAGTACTCAGTGGTACCCTGTAGACGTACGCTTTTAGAACGAGAAAATGCCCAACAAGGGAAGAGATTATTGCCAGCTTGATTGCTTGCCATTCACTCACTCACACTTGTAAATTAAGTCGACTTAAGCTTGCTTAAGTCGACTTAATTTACCCTGCGTCTACACTACACTTTTCTTAAGTCGACTTAAGCAAGCTGCTTAAGTTGACTTAAGGAAAATAAAGTCGACTTAATGAAAATTAAGTCTACGTTATTAAACCTACTTTTAGGTCGCCTTTAGGCTTAAGTCGACTTTTTCAAGTCGACTTAAGCAAGTGTAGACCTGGAGTAGCCCTAAGTCGACTTAGGGCTATTCCAGGACTCCACCACTGCCCTCCCTGCTGGGGGGAGTGGCACAGGGGGAGCCTGGCATGCCCCCCCCACAGGGCAGGGCAGAGCCCTGCCCTCCCTGCCCCTATGCCCTGCCAGGTACAATGGGGCAAAGGCTAAGGCCCCTGGCACTGTGCAAGGGGTGCCCCCTGCCACCGTGGACCTCCCCTATGTCCCCCTAAGTCCCTAGAAGTCATCCAGTGTGGACGCTCTAGGTCGACTTTGTAAGTTCCCCCCTAAGTCGACTTTAAATTTAGGTGTAGACATGCTAAGTCGACCTAAATTTACAAGTGTAGACATAGCCTCAGATAGCAGCATTAGTTAGGGATGCAGAGCTACCCTGTCGCTGCAGTGAAGCCAAACTACTTGGACTGCGCCCCTCGACGGTTGCCCTCGGAGTCACTTTGATGTGTACATGCTCCCTGTGGTGTGATGGCTCTAAGCACACTGTAATACAGCCTAATGTGGTGTTTATCACCTTCCTGAGAAGAACTTTATAGTGCACATTCTTGACTTCCAGCAGCCCTAACCCACCCCATCCCATTCCTCCTCCCAGCTTGCCTCCAACCCTGTGTAGATCACTGGACCTGAAGAGAGCTCTCCATAGCATTCTAGACGAAGGCCGTGTCTTTCCTATTCAGAAAACTCAGATCCATACTTAGAGGAGGCATGCAAGGGCTGTGATTTATCACTCAGAATTTCCTAAGTGTTCACATTGCTTTACATAATAAGCAAATGTGTTCAACAGATTAAAAGCTGATCTGATTTCTTAATTATCTCTGAACAGCATGAGAAACTATTTCAGTGCTACTGTGACACGTAACACGGAGTCTGCTACATACCTGGGAAAAAGATGGTATATGGACAACTGTATTAAAATTGTAAGCTCCCACTTTAAATGCTATGGGGGTTTTCCTGGCCCTGCTTGGGTAAAGTGCAATCTGGGCCTACCTGAGTTACTTCTACAGGGACTCAGCAAAGTGGAAAGAGTTATGTCTCACACTGTTTCAGGGAACAGCTTGTTTTGTCTTGCTGTCTTGGGTTTTGTGTTCTATTGTTCTCAATTCTACGAAATAAAGTACTGTTATATTGCATCTTTTCAGTAAGAATATATTGATGTTTTTATCTAAATTCTCAGTTTGTCACTGTGTGTGCTGTGACCATGACAGAAAACAGCACAAAAAATGTAAAACCTACTAAAATAATTATTTCTAAAGGTTAAGAATTTATTATTCTTTCCTAAATATTTAATGGGCTTGGAGATTTTTTTAGTTGGAGGAGATAAATCTCTTCCCTTACATGTTCTCTTTATATAAGGGAACAAAACAGGGAAATTGTTTTGTTTGCTTTTTAATTTTCTTCCTGAGATCACTCTGCTTGGTGGGGTGTCATGTCCTTCCCATCCTAAATCAAACTTCACAAAGAAATAGGACCTCCTGCTGCAGGAAATTCAGCTTCATGTACAAGATCTGAACCAGTTTATAACTTACACACAAATCAATGGGAGAGAAATATTAAGGGATAGAGTCTATGAAGCCAGAGAGAGGGATACATTAGAAGCCAAGAAAATATACAGTTTTTAGAATTGGTTAAAAGAAAGAGGAATGAAGTTAACCACATGGTAAACTAGACCCATTATAGCACAAAATGAAGGATATATGGATGACTGATTCTATTCAAAGCCAAAGCAACTGATTTGCCATTGATTTTAGTTGGCTCGAGTTTGGGCCTTGAGCATGATGACAATAAAAATAACATGGGTTGGATATTTCAGGGAACAGCCCATCTAATGAACATCAGAAGACACAATAAGAAACCCAGAACTGATTCTTTGTTGAAACTGTGGAGCTTTGCCCTCTATTTTGTATGCTGAATATTAATTGGAGGGCTACTTTTCATTGACATCTTCCAATAGCTAGGGAAAGGTTATTGGGAGTAAAATTTCAGCTAGGCTATAACTTGAGACTGTTAACCTGGGGATTACTCTAGCTCTAGTGTGAAGAATACCTGACAAGACCTTAATGAATACATTAGAAAAAAATTAGCACAAAATGATCCCTGCAAACAGGGAAGCCAGTTTTAGCACTCTGTAACAGTAAAAAAAAAAAAAAAAAAGGTATTTAAAAACCGCCTTTTATTTTTTACAATTTTTTAAATTGCATATTATTATTTTCCTCCAGCATCCCTTCATGGTGAAGGTAATGATCTGTAGATCCTTCGGGCCAGATTCATGCTACAATCCATGCCAGGAGAAGAGCTGCCAGGAGAAGAAATCTAAGGAAATACATTCTATACAGGCCTGGATGGTGCACATCCTGAGAGCCTGATCCCAGATCTTCTGATCTGTGCAAAGCAGGGGTAAAGGCACATTCATGCCCTCTCCCTATCCCAGTCTGGAGTAGCTAATAGCTAAAACAATGCTGCCAAGGAACAATAACGGTGTTTTCAACAGAACTATATCCTACCAAGAGCACTAGAAAACTCAGGTGAGAAAGATTTCTTCTTTAAATTGATGGTACTTTCTGTTTCTAGTTCATCTAGAAATACCACAAAAGCCTGCCTTATTGGATTTCAGAGTTTCTGATCCTAAACCATTCCCAAAAATGCAATGGCTCCTGCAAATGGCTAGGGTACTGTACATCAGAATCATTCCACTGAAATCAGTAACATTGCTCTGCATTTAAGTCAGTGTAACTGCACTCCGGATTTAGCCCATGCAAAATCTTTTATCATTTGTTACAACCTCTTAGCTAAATCTAATCTCAGCCTACATTCTAGAAACATAAAATTAGTTTCTATCAGTGGCAACAAAACTTATGAGCCAGACTCTTATTTTTCCAATGGATTTTTTTTTTTTTTACTTTTTTCTAATAATCAAATTTTGTTACAGTTTCTCTGTTTCATTTTGTCAGAAAAATCTCAACAGTGTATATTATCTCAATCTAATGTATTATTAGTGCCACCTCACCCTGGGTGCGTCTACACTGGCAACTTTGGTCGACTTAAGGACGCTTAAGTCGACCTATACAAAGCCACGTCCAAACTGGGCTTTTATTAAGTCAACTTAAGCACTTCCTTAAGTTGACTTAATAACAGCTTAAGTCAACTTAATAACACCAGCTCTGACGGTTGATTTAAGCCTTAAGTCGACTTCTTAAGTCAACATAAAGCCAGTGTGGACGGGGAATAGCGCTAAGTCAACCTTATTAAGTCAACTTAAAGCCAGGGTGGACAGCTATGTCTACTGTTAAGTCGACTTAACAAGGTCAATTTAAGTCGACTTAAAGAGTAGCCACTCTGTTAAGTCGACTTACCAAGGTCGACTTTAAGTCGACCTAAAGTCAAACTTGTTAAGTCAACTTAACAGAGTCGACTTAACTTTACAAGTATAGACATAGCCCCTTGGCTAGCTGCAAATCAGACACAACCCCACCCCACCCCCCAAAAAATTAATTATTAAAGCAGATGTGGAACAGAAAATAAAATTTGTGGAAATCTTTCAGCTGCTGAAAAAGCAAGAAGCAAGCCTGAATTTTAAGCTTTAATCAGCAGCATGAATACAGCCAAGGAGTATCATTAAATGCAAGGAATCTAGATTTTCTATGCCTCATTTTCACATGTATGACAGCTTCAAGTGGCTGGACTTCATATGTACACATTTTCACATGCTTGGTTAATCTATTCATACAATACAACTTCTCCAAATACAAATTGAAGACAAACGTCAGAGCCAAGAGCAAGTTCATTATAAGGTCCTCATGCATCAATAGATTACATCTTGTCCTTCATATATCTGCCAAATCATAGATGCATCTTTATTTACTTATTCAGATTTATACTACAATAAGCAAATGATTGCCTACCCCAACTATAGGCACCCTCGACGAACTTTAAAAATACATCTTTTTACATTAAACAGACCCCAGCACTTTCCTGCTGATAACACTACCCAGTAGCAACATAGAGAAACACAACTGTAACCACCATTACCACCAGAGTTCCCCTCCACCCATTCTCTAAGTTCCCAATGGGCTGAGCAAAAGGGACTGATGTCAAGTGTTACCAAACTCAGGCTGTTACAAAACCTGACAAGGAGTAAGCCTCAAAGGCACAGAAGCCTGACAGAGCTAGCCACTCTCTCTCTTATCCTCACAGAGCTGAAGCTTAAGGGACTCTGCTGATGGCAGCTGTGCCATATGGCCAAGGGAGAGAGGGGGTCTCTTAGGCAGGTAGGCCCTGTTGAGGTTTTATAGCTTAAAATGCTACATCCGTAAATCAATAGGCAGTCAGTGACAATAACAGAGCACAGGTTTCATTCTCCTGTGCAGAGAAATGCCATTTAATAGGCTGCTCAGTTCTATACTAGCTGTGATTTCCACATTAATTTTTATCAATTGATGCTTAGTCACCATGGGGCCAGATCATCTCTGGCCCTTATACTCATGTGCAGGTATATACACATCAGTATAAGATGCAGCTGCCTGCAGGAACCCTCACCTATGGTATGTAGCCAAGGAGCCTGGGGCAGGGGATCTTTTCATTGGTTTCAGTTGGCTTTAGTTTGGGCCCATTTTGCACAGGAGTCAGGAAAAGTGATATTCCCTGTGGCCAAATGCACTCCTCCTATCCATCACCTCACAGGAAGCAAGAAAGAGGTTAGCTCATGTCTTCCACAGAAGCTTTTCTTCCTCCACACTTCTACCTCCAATACACCTAACAAGTACAGGGCAGTAGCAAATTTGCCCTCTGGAGCTTTGAGATCGGCAGGAATTTTTCTGCTACCCTAAAGTTGTTTCAATGGGTCCTCAATGAACTAGGATGAACTCTTGGTTCCAACAAAATCAATGGCAGAACTCCCATTGACGTTAATGGGCCAGGATTTCACCTGAAAATATTAGGAGAGATAGGAAAAACAAAAAAAGTGGTAAGTAAAGAGGAGTCAGAAATGCAGCAGAGATCCAGGGAGAAAATTGTCCCATGATCAGAAATCACTTAACTTATTAACTCTATTTTCCCCCATCCCTTCATTTTCCACACAACATTTGCAAAGATGACTCCTTTCAAAGAAATCAGAATTCTAGCTTCACTGTAGACCCAGAAAAACAAGGCCATACGCCTTTTTTGAATGCCTCCATCCCTCCCTCCTGATGGAGGCTGATAAGAGGCTAGTTCCCACCTACACAGCCTGAGAATTAGTATCTAAGAAAAGCTCATCCCCATGAGGTGCATATTTATGGGGAGGAGAAAAGATACAATTTTAAAAGAAGAGTAAATTACAGTAGCCTCAGGGCAGCAAAAAATGGCATGTTGAATGCCTCTGCCTGTTTTATGCACATTCAATATTAATGCAGTTTCCACGGCAACTATGACATCCCATGAAATTAGATACTACCATTGAATTGTGAAGCACCTTCTTAAAGCAAAACACACCTGCAACTCATAGAGAAACTTTGTTGTAATTTAAAATGTTTTTCCTGCTTCCGTGAACCTTCAACTTGTTCCTGAAAACATATTTCTTTCCTTCAGAGGTAGACCACCACAGTAGATTAAGCAAAATCTGCTGTAGGAAATTAGTCTCTCAAATTTGTGTTGTCCAATAAAAGTCTGACCCATGTTTCTGTGATTAATAAGGTTTTTCCATAGTAAATGGCAACCATATACCTTGAGACTGCATGATTTTTATCTTAGATTAAGAGTAAATAACAAAACAAGCAAGAACAGAAGGAATTTGGCATAAGAAAACATAGTGTGTGCTGCCTGCAAAACAGGCTGTATCTGAAAAAAGGCAACTACCTTCAGCAGACTCCTGGAAACGGAAAGATACAGCACACACACACAAATGAGGTTCACAGTTTCACACATCAAACACCTGGCTTAGTCTGTAAACTCTAAGACAGGAATGGTCTGCCTTTATGTTTTTACAGTTCTAGCACAATCCTTGTCATGTATAAAAATAATGCCTTTTTTTTTTTTTTGCATCAAAATACAGGAGACTTCATGACCTTCTGTGCAAAGTATTAGCGTTCTCAGTAATTCCTGAATAAAATAAAAAAAATAATAAAGGCACAAGATACAAATTCTCATACCATGATTATCATAATCACAATGTTGTCAAGAAGACTCCTTTCTCCCCGTTTATAATGGCATACAATTTTTAGTGACAAAATCCCAAGGACATGTAAACCACCTATCATTTAAGATAAGAATGTGGTTGTATAGTGCATGAGTGATCTTGTATTGACACTTGACACATCACGGTACTAATCTTTGCACAAAATATGCCTTGTGAGGTTCCAAAGGGGTAGCGGTGTTGGTCTAGTCCAGCACAAAAGCTCATGCGATAAATACATTTGTTTGTCTTTGAAGTGTCACCAGACTCCTTGTTTGTTTTTCTTGTGAGGTTGTGACCTATCTTTGCCTTAGGGCAGACCACCTGAAAATGCCAAGGTCAGGACAGGCTGCAAGAGGAGAGCAGATTCTCCCAGCACTGGTGGGTGACACTGAAATCAGATTTCCCACCCAGCTGCAAACAGTGCTTCCAGGGCCAGATTAAGGCAGGGACTTTAGGGGCTGCAGCGTCAGGCCCCGGCCTAAAGGAGAGCCCCACGGCACTGCCAAAATCCGGAACCGGCTGAGCCACCATAGGCCTGCCTGCCCCACCCCACCCAGGAGTAGGGCAGGAGCATCATGGCCTCTGGGCCAAGGGTGCCCCCAGTGGCTGGTTGGGCCCCAGACATGCCCCCCCCACCAACACCACTGGGCCATGAGCCCCAAACCCCACCCCACAGGACACCCTTAGGCTGAAAGCTCCAGACCCTACCCCTTGCAGCACCAACGGACTACAGGCATCCCCAGAGCATCACCAGGCCATGGCCCCAGATCTTTCTCCTCCTGCAGCACCACTGGACCTTGGGCCCTTGTGCAGCACCAGCCTGGAGTGGCCACCCTCAGCACCGGACGCCCACCCCCTCAGCACCAGCCAGGCCACCTCACTCCCAGGCTGACCATCACAGTGGGAGGATGGGGCCCCAGGTCTGGCAGGGAGGCCCACAAAAGTGGACAGCTCGGCCCCAGAACCCCTTATTCTGCTCCTGAATGCTTCTGATTCCCCACACTGGTTATCAAGAAGCTAAACCAAAATATATTCTGCCCCTTTACTGCATTTCAGTCTCTGGCTCCCAATCAGAAACTACGTCCAGTAAAGAGAGAAGTTATTTAAAACACTATGCTCTTTACCAAAAAGGTTCTCCAGACCCCAAAGGGTCGGCCACATTTCCAAATTATAAATTTAGCTCTTACCCAAAATGCCATGCTGCCTGCCAATCCTTTAGTAACTAAAATTAAAGATTCATTATAAGAGGAAAGAAACAAAATGATTAAAGCAAACCAGGAGTCCTGTGGCACTTTTAAAGACTAACAAATTCATATATCATATGAGCTTTCATGGGAGAAAAGTTAACTGTGTCAGATGCTCTGACTTACACTTCCATGCATTTATTTTCCTGCCATTCTGTAAATTTCCTATTTTCAAGCATCTGACGAAGTCCATATATATCAGGTTTCCAGTAGACTATGAAGTTGCAGGCTTACATAGTCCCTCTGGTGTACATCCAATACCTGGATGGGTCTCAATTCTTCGTTTCACAGCTTCAGTTGTAGATAAATTAATCCAGAGGTAGATGAAGACTGAAGACTAAAGAATGAATGAAGCCTGTTGACTGGAGACAAAATGAATGTGGTACAACTGCCTTTTATGTCCCTTGTCCTTCACCATACTGCTTATGGAAATTTACAGAAACAAGATGGAGTCCAGGGTCACATGAGTAAGTCCCGGTGACTCATCAAGTGTAGCCCCTGGATTCTTTCCTTGGGCTTATTATACCTTTGTGTTGCTTAATGGGTCAACAAGCAGCTAGAGTTGCAGCCATCTTGTCTGGGGTGTCACCCAGAAACACAGCGCAAGTTGAAATACAGATATATCAAACATATCTGTAACTTCCAATACAAATATGCCACATGCACATAAACAATATCATACTTAGCAAATTATAATCTTTCTAAGGGTACCTGACATGGCATATCTCATATAAATTATTGTAATGTTGAAATATTGATGTTAAAGAATATCATAAATGGTCCCACTAATTTCCAGCCAGTATCACAGAGGCATCATTTGAAAACTAAGTTCCAAAGGAGTAGCCGTGTTAGTCTAGTTCAGCAAAAAAACAAGGAGTCTGGTGACACTAAATTTGCTAGTCTTTAAAAGTGCCACTAGACTCCTTGTTTGATTTGAAAACTAATAACTCAGTGGTCAATAATATCATGGTGAAATGTATACAGAAACATTATATATATAAAGTCATGAAATCCCCTGTGTTACATTGGTAGCGCCTGTTCAAACTCACAAAGCCCTAATTAGCAGATGCCTGGGCTCACAGTCATCATTTTAGCCTTTGATTGGTTCATTCCCCACATGGGTCCCACCCACTTTTTCCTTTTCTTGTTTGCAGTTTATGCGCTGTGCTGTCAATCATATTTCCTTGGCCACCAACGAAATCTCTGATTGACAGCATGGCACTGCGAACTGCAAACAAGAAAAAGAAGTGAGTGGGAAAGGCATGGGGAATCAGCCAATCAAAGGCCAGCATGCTGACTGACTGACAGGGAGCGGTAATCTCCAAGCCCCAGCCTGCTGTGACTGAGATTCTGATTGGCTGGTGTAACCCATATACCTGAAAAGGCTATCTCTGAGACCTGCTGAGGGTGGGTTACTGTTGT
>ML686001.1:158584-259420 GCA_007922175.1 Pelusios castaneus | reverse complement strand
ACTGGAGAAGGGCAATTTAATTAATTTTAGCCCACCCAAAGGTTACACTGGCAGACCACAAGCAGAGCTGAGCTGGATTGGCTGGAGAGCTTCTTTGTTCCCCTGTGTTCTGTGGACAGAGATCATAGCAGCAGCTTCAGGGATTGATCATAAAAACAGAATCCGCATCCGCAGGCCAATCTGCAACAATGGGGCTGCGGATATCCGCACCCGTGGAGGCAGATACCTGCAGATCTGAAGCGGATACCCATGGATCTGCAGGGCTCTACTGATTAGGCAGGAGTGGTTAAACAGGTATATTATAAAAAAAGGAATGTGTGTTTACTCCAATATACATATAATAGTAGGGAGGTTACTCGATGCAGCAAGGAGGAGAAAAGGCAAATCTGCGCTTCAGCATACACAGGGAAAAGGAAAGCATTCACCTTCAGACTCCACATAACCTTCATTACTGTTTGAATAACAGTTTTCTTTGAGAGGTAATCCTAATTCTCTTCTTGAGCAGTAATCCTCAGAAAAATCCACTTCAAAGGGGGACTAGACTATAAAAGTAAGGGCAAAGCAGCACAGTCTAACTCTGTCTCTATTTCACCTAAGATGAAGGAAGCAGCCTTTTGGACTTTGGGGGCAGATCCTCATTTGAGAATTTGGCCAGCACTGTTGCTGGGAACATGTGATAAGGGTTTTACTTTGAACCAAGTCTAGCTAAATTTAGTTATTAGAAAGTGTTTCCTCTTTATTTCTCTTGTCACCATTTCTTACTTTAATACCTTGAATTTGTACTCACTTAAAATCTATCTCTTTGTAGTTAAATAAACTTATTTTATTCATTAATCAAAACTAATTCAGTGTTGTGGTTAAATTGTTTGGTAATTTTAATTAAAGTAGCCAACTGTTGTACATTGACCTCTTACAGAGATAATGAAGCAGAACCTCCAGTATCTGAAATGTCCACAGTAGAGCAGATAGGGCAGAACACATTTTTGTGGGGAAATCTGGGACTGGGAGTATGTGATGGTCACCCTGTAAGTGGTGACCAAGGCTGGTGGAAGAGGATTGACTGGAGTGATGCTGGCATGTGACATGCATGCTGTTTGACTGCATGTGAGGGACCCGGGTTGAAAGATACAGCAACAAACCATTTTGAAACTCCCACGGTTGCAGGTTAGGTGGTGACACAACCCATCTCTAGTCTGATGGCACCCCAGAATGTGATAGCATGCCATTGGAGAACACTTTAAAATCTAGAGGCCACATCTTACAAACACCAGACATGCACAAAATGTGACTTTAGTGGGCCCATGATTTCATGCCTCATGTTTAATTCAATGATTTGTCCCATAAGAAAGTCAGTAGGACCACTAACAGTAGTAAGTCCCATGTCCTATATACATATATATGCATCTTCTTTTGGATAGAGGACAGCAGGTAGAAGGCACCTGGAGGGGAAATTTTAGCCAAGGGCCTGTTTAGATACTTCAGTCATGAGAACATTTAAATAGACAGGCAGATTGTGAGACAAACTTCTTCTATTATAAAATAGCAATAGTGTCCATTAGAGCAAACCAGACCTTAGCTCTTAAGGGATCATCTGAAAGACTTATACATTAAACCCTTGGAATATAGGCCAAGAATAGTCTCTGGAAGCCCAGAGCTACAGCTGGCAGGGCTTGAACACGTAAATCTTAATGGTGAAAACACAATACTTAAACCACTAAATTATCCCCTCCAATATACAATTTACACTAAGTCTCGAATTAAGTCAGTGGCGCTATGCTGATTTATACCAGCTGAGGAACTGGCTTATACCGTTTTTATTATATTTAACTGCTGCCTAATTTTTAAGTATTAAAAGTAAAGCAACACAAAGACCTAGAAATGCAATTTAGGGTCTGCTGTCTGCATTTATACTGTGTGCCTTATAGGCAGTGAAGTCAACCTTTTGGGGTCTGAGTACTAAAGCAGCCATGGTGAAAACCAAAATATCTCCTATATGAATCACAATCTTTTTGTTTTCAGAATAGGTTCTCATTGTCCCCATTTCTCATTACTGTCCTTGGAAATGATCCTGCTTCCCTTTGCCTCAGTGGGCACAGGCGCACGTCCCACACCATGGGAATGAAGCTCAGTGTCAGAATTTTAATCCAAATATATTTTTTGGAATGCTTTTGACCTTTCAGTGTTCTCTGACTGCCTGAACATTCTATCCCCTCCCTAGAGCTCACTCTGTTACTAATCACATTGCACTGCAGTACAAATGTTAGAGCTACACAGGACTACGCTCTTCAGAATCCAGGAAGCACTGCAATTCTCCCATTGCTTCCTTAGTACGCAGATGATGAGAAAACAAGTTTACACAAGAGACAGGAATCTTTCCTTGTAAAAATGAATGTGACAAAGCACTCAGCATTACTGAGGGAGAATGGAGGGCGCTGTCTTTGCTGTGCAGTTTCTCAATTTCTGTGCGGGGTCTCAACACCAATTCACAGGCAAATCTATGAAAGTGGAGATGGAATGTAATATATTATAATTTTGACCTTCATCTGGATCCTTTATTGAGCATGTTGCATCAATTTAGATTCCCTTACACGTCAGGAAGTGGCTGTAAGTAAGTGAAAGAACATGGGAACTGATATACCGGAATGGCCAGTATCAGATGATTCAGAGGAAGATAAGAGAGCTCAAAAAAGCACTTGTGGCATAACCAAGCAGAGGATATTTCTTCCTATCACCTGTCAGCTATAGGTTTGTGTCTGCCCAGAAGCATTTGGGTTTATATCTATTTTTATTTTTAAATTCCTCTCCAAGGGAAGGGAATCCAGCTGAGTGCAAATGAGCTGAAGTTAGTAGGAGGGAGTTTAATAACGAAGATGTTACACATCATTCTGAGTTTGGCCTATCTTCTCTCCAGTATTTTCCTCAACTAGTTTACTGAGTTTTCTATAGGTTTATGCTTTATCTTGCTAGACCTGATTTGTACTATGGCAAAAGACTACTTTAGACTTAAAACGTGATACTTCATGGAATTTCAGGAGGCTGAAAATAATTCTCAGAGAGTGATTATAGATGACAATTTCCTAGCTCAAAGGCTATGTCTACACTTAACAAAGTTAAGTCGACTTTCTTAAGTTGACTTAACAAATTGACTACACTTTAAGTTGACTTTGTTAAATCAACTTAACAGCAGAGTTAGGTAGACTTAATAAACTCAACTTAGCGTTAATTCCCATCTACACTGGCCTTAAGTCAAATTAAGGAATCGACTTAAGGCTTAAGTTGACCTAAAACCAGGTGTTATTAAGTCGACTTAAACTTTCCTTAAGTCTACTTAAGGAAATGCTTAAGTTGACTTAAGAAAAGCCCAGTGTGGATGCGGCTTTCTTTAGGTCGACTTAAAGTGTCCTTAAGTCGACCTAACTTGCCAGTGTAGACATACCCAAAAAAGTGTTGAAGGAGAATTCTATATTAGTCTTTTTCCAACTAGATAAACACAAACCAATTGGAGAACTAAAAGTTAATTATATCTTGGTACAAGTGATCAAGCCTTGATCACATTTATGATGAGCAATCAGAATAAAAGAGTAGAAATAAATACTTGGTGCTTTAATAGGGCCAATTTAAAAAACATGAAAACAATTATGAATCAAATCTGTTGAAAGGAAATATTTAATCAGAAAAATGTTAAAGATGGTTGGGAAGTATTTAAAAATATCTTAGCAGATAACAAGAAAACTACAGTTCCCCCAACTGAAGAGTTACAGTTCCACTATTGAGGAAGACGGTTGTGCTGGTTAATAATTAACCTGGTTTAGAATGGAAGTGACGGCACACACATAAAACAAATGGAAGAAAGAGGAAGCTGATAATAATGAATATAAATCAGTCATTAGGAATTATATTAGCAAGATTAGTAACGGAAAATTAATAAGGAAAGACAAAGGACACTAGGAGAGCTCTATGGCCAGCAGAGGTAAGTACAATAATGAGGTTTTAAAAAATTTATTAGGAAGAAAAAGAATTCTGACAATGGTATTGGTTCATTTCTTGACAGAAATGGTAGAGTTATCAATATTAGTGCAGAAAAAGCAGCAGTGACCAACAAATATGTTTTTTCTGCATTTGGGGGGAAAACAGATGAGGCAGTTTCATCATATTGTGATGATAATACTCTTTCAATTCCACTAATATCTCTGGAAGATGTTAAACAGAAGCTATTAAAATTAGATATTTTTAAATAAGCAGGTCCAGATAATTTGCATCTATGAGTTTTAAAATAGCTGACTGAGGAGCTCGCTGGGCAAATAATTATGATTTTCAGTAAGTCTAGAGTATGGGGAAGCTCCAGAATACTGGAAGAAAGCTAATGCTCCAGTTTTTTAAAAGATTAAACAGGATGATCCGGGCAATTATAGGCTGGTAGGTCTAATGTAGATCCCAGGCATGGTAATGGAACATCTGGTAAAGGAGTCAATCAATAATTAACTAAAGGAAGGTAATATAACTAATGCAAATCAACATAGATCTGTCAACCACACCTGATTTTTTTATGAGAACACAAATTTGGTTTATAATGATAACAGTGTTGACATAATAGACTTAGACTTCTGTAACTCATTTATCTTCATTTTAATACATCAGTGAATATAATGAAAGATGCTATTGTCAGTCTCTATAGGAGTGATGCATCCTATAATGCAAATGGTGGATGGGTACATCTCTGGATTTGCATTTCAATCCCATTTGCTTAACTGGACATAAACTATTTCAGTCCAGTAGACAGAAGGCAAAATCCCTCACTGAGGCATTTGTAAAGAGGCTTAGTCAGGGAAAGAGCATGTGAAATGAATTAATGACAAAGAACAATATGCTTGGGAATCTGTTTACTGTACGTAGATTTCTAAGTCCTCTTTCACAAGCATAAGCAAGGAAAAACTGACAAGGAAAAGCAAGTAAAAGAAAAGCTTATGTATATTTCTATTTATGATGCAAACTGGTAGCTTCCTAATTGCTATTATCTCTTGTTGGAATTGATTTATCTGATTAAAAATGAGAATAATACAAAATTAACCTTGTATACATTAAATGGATTAAAAACTGGCTAACTGAATAGATCTCAAAATGTAATTGTCAATGTGGAATCATCGTCGAGCGGGTCCCTTTCCAGTGGTCGCCCACGGGGTCAGTTTTTGACCCAACTCTATTTAACAACATTATCAATGACCAAGAAGAAAACGAATTCATCCCTGATCTCTATTCTGGGAAGTAGTGACTCTGAAAAAGATTTAGGGGTGCTAATGAATAAATCAGCTGAGCATGACCTCCCAATGAGAGACTGCAGCCAAAAAAATGAATGTGATCCTGTGAGGCATAAACAGGGGCGTCACAAGTAGGAGCAAAGAAGTTATTTTACCTTGGAATATGGCACTGGTACAACTGTTGCTGGAATACTATGTCTAGTTCTGGTGCTCACAATTCAGGAAGGACCTTGATAAATTTGAGAGGATTCAGAGAAGATACACAAGAATGATTAAAGGATTAGAAAACATGTCTTAGGCTATGTCTACACTTGTAAATTTAGGTCGACTTTAGCTAAATCAACTTAACTAACTCGACTTAAAGTCAACTTAGGGGGGAACTTACAAAGTTGCCCTAGAGCATCCACACTGGATGCCTAGGTCAACTTCTAGGGGCTAAGGGGACCTAGAGCAGGTCCACAGTGGCGGGGGAGGCACCTCTTGCCCAGTGCCGGGGGCTCAGCCTTTGCCCCATTGTACATGGGTACAATGGGGCAAAGGGGGACAGGGACCCTAGCAGGCCCTGCTCTGTGGGGGGGCATGCCAGGCTCCCCTTGTGCCCCCCCACCCCCAGCAGGGAAGGCAGTCGGGGAGTCCTGGAGTAGCCCTAAGTCGACTTAGGGTTACTCCAGGTCTACACTGGCTTAAGTCAACTTTAAAAAGTCAGCTTAAGCCTAAAGTTGAACTAAAAGGAGGTTTAATAAAGTCGACTTAATTTTCATTAAGTCGACTTTATTTTCCTTAAGTCGACTTAAGCAGCTTGCTTAAGTTGACTTAAGGAAACTGTAGTGTAGATGCAGAGTAAATTAAGTCGACTTAAGAAAGCTTAAGTCGACTTAATTTACAAGTGTAGACACACCCTTATAGACTCAAGGGCTATGTCTGCACTACAAAAAGTTAGGTCGACTTTGTTAAGTCGACTTAATAAGGTTGACTTTAAGTTGACTTAAAATCGTCCTTATTAAGTCAACTTAAGAAAGTGCTATTCATGGACGTGGACTAAGTCCACTTTATTAAGTCAACCTAACTGCCCTTAGGTCAACTTAACAAAATGGACTTAAATGTCCACACTGGGCTTAGGTCGACCTAAAGACAATGGGCAATGTACCTAAATTGAGAGTTATACCTCAGGTCACATAACAAATTAATATTAGCACTAAGGTTAGAGCCCAAAACTCAGATTTCTGTCTCATCCATTTAATAACAGTCTCTCTAGATAAGGTTTTTAAATCTCTCAGTTTCCCCATCTGCTAAATGGAAAGAGAGTGATCTGAACCAGCGAAGAAAGCTGATGACAGACAGAATTTCAGATATCCCCAGTCACATGTAGGTCTTAGAGTTTTACGTAATAATTGCTAGAACTAAAATCTAGAATCTCTCCTCCTGGACAGGAGCTGGCTATGCACACTGCAATGCTATTACAGAGCACGTGTTTAAATGTGCTGTCTTTGAATGGTGTCAGTGCTAGGAGGGCTACTGACATCTATTGCAAAAAACAAGGGGAGCATCATTTGCAAAGCAAGATTTACAGCTGGAAGGAAACCAAGAATCATTGAGTTGCAATGTGTTGGTTTGTATTTGACCATTCATTCATCACTTAGTGACAAGTGTCAGAAATGTTATCCCAAGGGTTACACATTTTTTTCACCCTGTTGTATTTTGAATGATGACATGCAGGCAGTACTGTATGTGAATACTCACTGTCATATGATAAAGAATTCTGGTCCACACCCTTAGCTAGTATAAATTGCCACAGAACTTCCAGTGAGCTTACTCCAATGTACACCCATAGAAGACCTGACCCTTTGCATATTTAAATACCTCAAATGACCATTGTGGAGCTTAAATTCTGTAATTTTAAGATAAATTCCCTGCCTCATATTTATCAGCCGTAGTATTTAATTATGTGCAACTCACCCAGAAACTAGCAGTCACTAACATGAGCATATTTAAACAGCTCAGCTATATCTTAGACAAATAAAATGTAGGAACCATGGCATGAAATAGAGAGATTGCAAGAGACAAAAATAACACACTGTTCAACACATCATACCTCTAGTGTATTAACATAATGGAATAGATTTCCCTTTTTAGTCTTCATACACATTCCTAGGTGGGGCCTGAGCATCAGCGCAGCTCAAATCTTTCACCGCCAGCTCATTAACAACATTTACAATGCCATGAATCTTACCACAAGGTTTGCAGTCATGACTCCTAGTAATGTCTCTGCTATTGATGCTATTATCTAACAAGAGCAGACCCAATAGCCTGGTCTACTCAAATTGATCTTCACTAAGTGCTTCATATTATGCATATTGCTACTATGCACATGTATTGAAATAACAAAATGATAATAGCCAACATTTGATTTCATAGGACAAGCTACTAATAATAGTTGAAACATAATAGTTGAAGGTTCTACAGGCTAAATTCCCTGATGTACCACATTTTCTCTTGGAGTATCAGAGAGTGGGTGTCATCAAGGAGCCATTTAGGGTTCTGTTTGACTGTAGGCCAGACAAAGTTTAGAGGAATCTGAGGCTGCTCTGACCTCTCCCATTTAGGAGCAGTTCTTAAAATACCATCACATGCTTCAACCATGCCTCCTTCCTGACCCATCAGACCCTCTGCCATCCCCTCAGTGAACCAGAGCTACAAGGAAATGCATATGCTATATCTATTCCCAGTGAAGATTTCCCATGCTGGGAAAAGTCTCAAAAAGGGAGATAAGGACAGATTCCTTCCCCTTTGGCCACTAGAGCAGCCCAAAGAGAAAGGAATAGGGTAGAGAAGATTTTACATCATAAGAAAACATGTCCATTGTAATATCCATTGCTATCCCAATGTGGTCCCTTTCCAAAGGGACCAAAAACACAGAACAATGGTTTACAGCCTTTTCAGGCAACTCTTATAGGTTTACAACGTTCAAAGAAGCCAGTGATCATTACTCTAAACAGCAAGAGAAACTAAGCAGCTTCACGCCCCACTCTAACATTTAAAGACAAATATTTGGAGCACTCTTAGCACAGAGCACAAGCAGATGAAAAGGTGGGTAGCGGTAGCAAAGAATTTCAATGCTCTCTTTCTTCTCTATCATCACCCCACTCTCATTTGTGCATTCGTTTGTTTTGCTGAAATAGACTAGCATGGCTACCACTCTGTAAGTCACTGCATGAGAAGCTCTTTGGTGTAGGATCAGCATTTTCTTGTTTCTACTGCACATTTGTGCTTGCTGGGAAATAATAAAATAATAAGAGGGAGAAATAAACTACAGAAGCATTCATGAAAGCCTGAAATGTTTATACTGGAATGGGGTACCCATTTCAGGGAATATTTAATCTGTGACACCCACGATAGCATTTAATCTCCTCACTTTCTCTCACCAACAGACCTAAGCAGCTACAAATCTTGGCTTCTAAAATTAAGTGACCAGTGGATGACTTAAAAGTGTATTAACTTTAGCAGAGGCTTTGTGTCTCTTCTTGCCAATTGCCAGGCACGACAAATAAGTGTCTTTAAAAATATAGGGCCAGATTCTCTAATACACTCTGCCTGTTTATACCCTCTCCAGTAATGCAAAATGGCTATAAACTAATCTTCACAGACTGATTAAACCTGCATTGCATTGCCAGAGTGACACAAAGCACCCAGAACATATAGACTCATAGACTACAAGGTCAATAAGGACCAATATGATCATCTAGTCTGACGTCCTGCACAACCCAAGCCACAAAACCTCACCTACCAATGGGCCATAAAATTGACCATCTATGGTGGCAATAGAGAATATGACCAATAATAAATCATTTTCTATTCTGGAAGCACTAAGCTTTAAGTGAAACACGTGTCTTTTCACTATCAAAACAATGTCCATCTTCACTGCAACATTCAGATTTGCTTTGAAAATTGCATAGTCTGGTAGAAATTTGTATTTTTCAAAGGTCACTTATGTCTCACTCTCCATTTTGTTTAAAAAAAAAAGAGCTTAAAAATTGTGGTAATGATTCTTGTAGTAAGTTTGTTCAGTGTCTCTCTCCCTCTCTCTCTACTTCCTGCAGCAAATCAAAGCACCAGCGAAGTCTGACTCTTTCTGCATCAGACTTGTGTATTTATTCTTCCTAAATGGAAAAGGAATCCATCGAATCTGGATCATTCTTCTCATTAATGGTCTGATCCAAAACTCACTGAAGTCAATGTGAGTCTTTCCAATGACTTTAGTGAGTTTGGGATTGTAGTAGAAAGTAAGAGCCTGGAACAAAAGGGCTAGTAGGAAAGGCCAGATCTGTGGCCTAAGACCTAGTGAAACAAGCCAAGACAAAAGGCCTAGGGTGAAAGAATGGTTAACGTAGTAGGGGTCTGGCTATATGATCTCACAGAAACTGGCAATCAATAAGCTGATACTTTAGTAATAGGTATAAAAGAGGAAAAGTACTCTTTAAAGATAGGAGATGCCAGGTTGGCCAAGCACCAGAGAGATAAAGACCCAAACTAATTAATGCTAGGGTAAAAGTAATATGGAACAAACTGCAGACTGACACCTTGAAGGATGGAAATGGAATAATAATAAATGAAGAAATTTGACCAAAAACTGTAAATGGATGCTATCAAAAAGATGGGTTTTAATGCCAAAGAGGAAAAACAAATGGTCCGAGAAGTGTATAAAAGAGGGAGTCTGAGGCTGCATCTACACTGGTAAATTACGTCGACTTAAGCTTGCTTAAATTGACTTAATTTACCCTGCGTCTACACTACACTTTGCTTAAGTCGACTTAAGGAAAATAAAGTCGACTTAATGAAAATTAAGTCGACTTTATTAAACCTGCTTTTTACTCAACCTAAGGCTTAATTCGACTTTTTAAAGTCGAATTAAGCCAGTGTAGACGTGAGGTAGCCCTAAGTCGACTTAGGGCTACCCCAGGACTACACCAATGCCCTCCCTGCCGGGGGGGGGGCACAGAGGGGAGCCTGGTGTGCCCCCCAAAGGACAGGGCAGAGCCTGTGTGATGCTGTCTGGATTTAGGGAAACATTTATGGTATTATTTTCTATTCATATATCCTAAATGCTCTATAATCCATAGGAGCTATGTCATGTTTGGTATCAATAGAAAGGTAGTAATTTGCTGGGAATGATTATATAATTTATGTTTAGGAATTGTCATTTCAATTAGAAGTTAGTTTAGTTAGGAATTTGGTGTTCTATCTATACTTTAACTTGTGTGATTTTATGGAAATGTCTGAGGCCTTGTACACACGATCAGATTATCGCGCATTAAAGCTCATTACCGCGCGATAGCAACAACGGCGTACACACGTGCAACAGGGCTCTTGCGCGTTAAGTGCCTTGTTGTCGCGCAATCCAACAACCACTCCGACGAGAGTGGTAACAGCTGTTGCGGATCATATATTGCGCGTTTGAGCTCGTGTGTACGCTTACCGCGCATTGACTGGAGTCCGGAACTGTCCCAGCATTCCCAAGTCGTCCTCTCTGGTCTTCCCCCCCACCCGCTCTGTGGCCGTGACGAAACTGTCCCCGCCCTGCCCCGAACTTATTCCCGGGATTTTCAAATTTCAAGTCTGTTTCACTTCCTGCTCTCTTCCTCGTGGAGTGTGTTTGTGCTCCGATCATCAGTAGCAATGGCGGCCCGCCGTGGAAGACGCGCACCCCTTTGGAGCACGGCAGAGGTACTGGACCTGATCAGCATCTGGGGAGAGTCCGCCGTGCAGGCGCAGCTACGTGGCAGCAGGAGGAATTATGACACATTTGGCATAATTTCTCGGGCCATGTCAGAGAGAGGGCATGATAGAGACACAGTGCAGTGCAGATCAAAGGTGAAGGAGCTCAGAATTACCTATCACCGAGCGAAGGAGGGAAACCGCCGTTCTGGATCAGCGCCTGCAACATGCAGGTACTATAAGGAGATAGAAGCCATCCTCAGCGGGGACCCCACAACCACTGCCAAAAGTCCCGTGGACACTTCAGCCCCTCCTCGTCCGGTGATTGCCAGAGCCGAGCAGGATGAGGACGTTGTTGAGGAGGAGGAGGAGGAGGAGGAGATGGAGGATGACACGGAGGAAAGCGCAACCGCGTGTAGCCAGGAGCTCTTCAGCAGCCCCGCTGAGACGTCCACCCAAGGCTTGAACTGCAGCTTGTTCTCTGAGGCGGCAGAGGGGGGTTCAGGTAAGTTTCTCCTTCATTCAGCTCTGCTCCTGCTAAAATATCATTGTCTGGGGTGGGGGTGCTTGCGGGTCCCCGCTGTGCACGCTATTTACTCTGCATTCATTAGCAGGGCATCAATACAAGCAGTGATTGTAAAATAATCATCTGCATTTAGGTCAGAAAAGGTTTCCTCGATGTACCTCCAGAGCCTAATACTCAGGTTAGATGGGAGAGCGTTTGTGTCTGCGCTCCCAAAGACGGACACTCTGCCTCTCCAGCTGCAAAGCACAGCCCTGGGAACCATGGCAGCACACAGTGCAGCAGCATACGGTCCCGGCCTGCTACCGGCGGCATGTAGGAGATGTATTCTAGATGGAAGGGGCACTCTGAGGAGAGGGATATTGGGTTCCATCTGTGTGCCCTCTTCCGATTCTTAGCCCCCGGTAAGCCGTCTATTAGAATGTACCTTGTCTGCTTCAGCACAGCGTAGTGTGTTGACCGCCCTGTACCTTCCAGTGGAATGTGCAACTGGAAGGTTACATTGGCTATCTATGCTATGTGTTAACAATGTCTATATTGTTATTTTTGTATTAGAATTGAGCTTCACAAGGCCGGTGTCTACCCCAGCTGACCGAATGAGAAACATTAGGCGGCGTTCTCGAAGAAACAGGGAGGATATGTTTAACGACCTGCTGAAAGCAACACAAGAATCCGCAAGGGAGAATAGAGCCTGGAGAGAGGAATCCCAGCAGAGGAGGCAGAAACACAGGGACGAACTGATAAGCGTCATGAAGGAGCAAACAGAACTGCTAAAGAACATGATAGCTTTGCAGTCCCAGGCGATAAATGTCCGGGCTCCACTCCAGACAGTTCAGCCGTGTATGCCTCCCACACACCGCAGTCCCTCAAAGCATTTCTTTGAAGGCCACCCTCCACCCCGGTACAGGACAACATCCAGCCCCCCCCCCCCAAGCTACTTTTACGAGACCCGGAGCTACACCAACCTGTAACCCCACCCCCATCTTTCAGGTTTCAATAAAAACAGTAACAAATACTTTGAAGAATGCATTTATTTATACACATTATTGAAATGATCCTAAGGTGCACCTCATGCGTCATGGAACTTAACTAGGGAAGGGCATCATTGAAATGCTCCCTGAGTGCCTCCCTTATGAGAGCAGCTTCTCCTTGTGCCACCCTAATACTCCTAGTGGCTGGCTGCTCGAATGCTTCCTCGAGGCGCTGTGCCTCCGTAGCCCACGTAGGGGAAAACTTTTCTCCCCTACTTTCACAAATGTTATGGAGGACACAACATGACGCAATCACGGCAGGGATCTGGTCCTCCGCCAAGTCCAGCCTCCCATACAAACAGCGCCAGCGCCCTTTTAAACGGCCGAAGGCACACTCCACAGTCATTCTGCAGCGGCTCAATCGGTAATTGAACCGCTCCTTGCTGCGATCAAGGTTCCCAGTGTAGGGTTTCATGAGCCATGGCACCAGTGGGTATGCTGGGTCTCCGAGGATGACTATGGGCATCTCCACCTCCCCCACTGTTATTTTTTGATCAGGGAAAAAGGTGCCCCCTTGCAGCTTCCGGTACAGACCAGTGTTCCTGAAAATGCGGGCATCATGCACCTTTCCCGACCACCCAGCATTGATGTCCGTGAAACGACCCTTGTGATCCACGAGTGCTTGCAGCACCATGGAGAAGTAGCCCTTCCTGTTTATGTACTCCGTCGCGAGATGGTCTGGAGCCAAAATAGGGATGTGTGTGCCGTCTATGGCTCCCCCGCAGTTAGGGAATCCCATGGCAGCAAAGCCGCCCACAATCTCTCGAACATTGCCCAATGTCACTGTCCTCCGTAGCAGGATGCGATTGATGGCTTGGCACACTTGTGAGAGGGCTAATCCGACGGTGGTCCTCCCGACTCCAAACTGGTTTGCAACGGACCGATAGCAGTCGGGAGTCGCCATCTTCCATACAGCAATTGCAACACGCTTCTCCACAGTTAGGGCTGACCTCATGTTGGTGTCTTTCCGTCGCAGGGCAGGGGCCAACTCTGAGCACAGTTCCAGAAAGGTTGCTTTCCGCATTCGAAAGTTCTGTACCCACTGCTCGTCATCCCACAGCTGCATAACAATGCGATCCCACCACTCGGTGCTCGTCTCTCGCGACCAGAAACGGCGTTGCACCGTGTGCAGATGATCGGTGAAGGAGCTGAGCAACGCGGTGCTGTTGCTCTGCAGGGCATCGATCAGCCCCTGCTACTCGGTGTCCTCATCTGACTCGGAGCTCATTGCGTACTGAGCAACAAGCCGAGATGTATTCAGAATGTTGAAGGCGACAATGGAGATCATAGCAGGATCCATGCTGTCGCTGTTGCGATTGATTGCAAGTGGTGCGTTGCGTCACTGCAATGTTGAAAATAGGCGCGAGTTGCTATTGGCAACGAGGAAGACGCTAGGGGAACACAAAGCACCATGGGAAACTGACACTTTACCCATGGCGCTTTGCGTTCCTTTCCTTCATCCCATGATTCATAGCGCCAACTTAGGGGAAAATGGAACGATGGGATAGGTGCCCAGAAGTCATTGCGCTCAACCGCGATAATGCGTGTAATTTTGTTGCGTTGCAGGGAGCAACGTGTGTACGCGTTGTCCCGCAATAAAGGTCACGTGAGTTTTGTAGCGCGATTGCCTTGTTGCGCTTTAATCTGATCGTGTGTACATAGCCTGAGAGAGGCATCTGTGTCAAACCATTGTCTCCTTAATGTTAAGGAATGTGCCAGGTGATATGGGCCCATTGTGTCCTTAATGGCTCATCAGTTTACTCCCTGGGCCCATTGTAGCTGGAAAATTCCTAAACATTAAGGACACAATGGTTTGACACACCCGCCTCTCTCAGACATTTCCATAAAATCACACAAGTTAAAGTATAGATGGAACACCAAATTCCTAACTAAACTAACTTCTAATTGAAATAGAATTCCTAGACATAAACTATATAATCATTCCCAGCAAATTACTACCTTTCTATTGATACCAAACATGACATAGCTCCTATGGATTATAGAGCATTTAGGATATATGAATCGAAAATAATACCATAAATGCTTCCCTAAATCCAGAGAGCATCACACCCTGCCCACATGCCCTGCCAGGGTCCCTGTCCCCCTTTGCCCCATTGCACACAAGGGGTGCCCCCCCCGCCACCGTGGACCTGCCCACGGTCCCTCTAGCCCCTAGAAGTCGACCTAGAGCGTCCAGTGTGGATGCTCTAGGTCAACTTTGTAAGTTCCCCTTTAAGTCGACTTTAATTTTAAGTGTAGACACACTAAGTCGACTTAACTAAGTCGACTTAGTTAAAGTCGACTTAAAAGTGCAAGTGTAGACATAGCCTGAGAGACCAGCTTTATGCAGCCGAGGGGGTGATAGAGAGTTCTGTCATCAGTTAAGCTGTTCGATTGCATTCAGGTCATGAATTCTGTCAGTATACCTGTTGATATAGGTCACTTTTCATTGTGCTACATTGCAATAAAGCCTAGTCTGGCACCTTTACAAAGATCATGTTAAATTTTTTTCATCATGTTACCTCAAACTACCTCAAAAACATTATTAACATTAAGGGTACACCTTGGCTTTGGCAAGTGGGATAACAGAGTCCTCACGTTATGTAAGAGGCAGACTTTAGACAACCGGGCTAACTAAGTCCACTCTGTGTCGATGCCAGAGGTAATCCTGAGGAAACACACACACAGGGACACATGCACAAAGCCAAACAAACAACCAAGGTTGGATTACATATGACAATAACAACACCCTGACAGGGATCAGCCCGTGTAGCTGGGAAACTAGCCTCCTGCAATTCTTATTCGCATGAGTACTCTTACTGAAGTGTATGAGTGAAGCCTAATCGTGTGTGTAGGGGTATCTGCATACAGCTAAGCATTGTTCATGATAAATAACATTCATAAATGACTAAATTTACCTTAGTTCAATGTCTTTATTTTGCTTTTAAGTCCAGACCTTTGTGTAGTAAAGGCTTTAAAAGGTCCCATCTTCCTTTTTCCATCCTTTCCTTGAGCCCCCTATTGGGGGTGTCATTGCTACACATTGCAACTAGAAGAGACTGTAGAATAAAATTCAGAAACTCTGCTGCTGGGAAGTACATGCACAATTTGCTATTTCTTTTATTACTTGTCACAACTTGCACAGGGAACCATCTCTTCACTAGTTTACCTACATCAGAAAGGGCAAATTAATACTAGGGCTTTTGTGTATACTATTTTCTTTCACTGCCTGCAAGGTTTTCCTCCTTCCCTGGGAAATCCTTTAAAAATATAGATGAAGTTGTCTGCAAATTATCTGCTTGTGACAAACATGGCCCAATACGAGGAGACGCGTGTAACTACATACCGTGAGTAGAACAGAAAAAGACAGTATATTATTGTAATGCCTCGATAGATAGAGGCACTACATGTGACTATGCTGATGCTATGTTAACTCTGCACAAAGACAGTCATAGCTTCCCTACGTTTATTATGCAGGAAGGAAAAATTATGTATGCTGTACCTTTTGAGTTACTGGCTTCTCTGAAAACATTGCCTTACATAGAACCTAATGGGAATCTTTCCAGGAACTTCAATGGGCATTGCAGCAAGCCTATAAGTCAGGGATTGACAAGGCTGATGTCATTATTTACAGCTATTAAACACAACTTTAAAAACCTTTTCTGTTCAAATGATATGATCCAGAACTAGAGTTTACATGGAAAATGGATCCTTCTTCAAATAAGCTTATGTTTCACAGGGTGTAATATGTCTATGCATATTGTGGCAAAGTCAGGCCAGATGACTTTAGGAGGATAATCCTATTTGGAACCTGGGGAGGTGGGCGGGTGCTAGCCCACCCACTACTAAAGCTCCTTCCCTAGCCTAAGAGGAGGAAGCGCTGGACCCAGCTTCCAATTAATTACGGGGGACAATAGATGACGAACAGGAACAGTTGTGAAGGTCATAGGTTCAAAAGAAGGGATTCAGAGGGGGACACCGAGCAGAGAACCTCAGACAGCGCCCACTGCTCCCAAAAGATGTCAAAGGAGCCAGCAGACACTGCCCAGAGGAACTCTGCTTGGATGCATGAGCGGACGAGGGACCGGAAATAGGCCCCACAGTCGCAGGAACCTCCTTCAGCCAACCTCCTCTCTCTGGTTTTATAGATGGCTACTTTGGCGTAGGCCAAGAGGAGGTTGGCGAGGAGGTCCCGCGACTTTGTGGGGCCACGGATGGGGAGTGCATATAGAAGAAGGTGTGGGGAAAAGTGCAGCAAGAACCTCAATAAAAGGTTCTGGAGGAGTCAGAAAAGGGGCTGCAACCTGGCGCATTCGAGGTAGCCATGCGCCAGGGTCTCCCTCACACCGCAAAAGGAGCAGGTGTCGGGACGGGGAGTGAACTGCGCCAGGAACACGCCCGTGCTCACGGCTCCGTGAAGGAGCTGCCAACTTATATCCCCGGCGGGCCGTAGAGTCAAGGTGGCATACAGACTGGCCCACCGGGGGTCCTCGCCCTCCACGGGTGGAATCAGGTCCCGCCACTTTGTATTGGGGAGGGACACAAGGGCGAGGAAGTGAATGGTATGGAGCACGAGCGTGTACAGATATTTCTGTGGCGCGGTTCAGAAGAAGACCGGCTGCAGGTCTAGCAGCCGGCTCAGGGCGTGGGGCGTGGGCGGCCGGGGGGGGTCACGGGGCTGGGGCCCGATTAAGAGCTCCGGAGGGCCAGGACTGAGGGGAGGGCGGGGAGCACCCTCTCGCAGGACCCGCTTGAGGTAATCCCAAGCAGCAGGGGGCAAGGCTGCCTTCACCTCCTGGAGTAGGCGCCGGGGGGTTCGAAGGGTGGAGAGCCCCATGCGCTCAGCGAGCACAAGGGGATCCACCCAGTCCCCCCGGGCATAGTCCAGGAGGTCTCCGACCTTGGTGACGCCTGCCAGGACCAGCCTCCGCCTCACGGAGGGGGCCTCCACCACCTGCACACTAAGATGGGGGTTGTGTAGCAGGGGCTCTGCGAGGAGGTCCTCCCCCTCGGTGGGCACAAGGGACCTGGAGGCCAAAACGAGCCTCCAGGTCCAGAGGAGGTCCTGGTAGAAGGCCGGCAGCTCGGAGAGGTCTCGCGGAAAACCTCTCGGATTGATAAAAAAGAGCTGTTGGTCGTATCGGAGCCCTCGGTAGCGGCGGAGGAGGGTGCACGCCAATTGGCTCCACGCCGGATTACCTGCACTATAAAGGAGTCTCTGCAGGGCCTGGAGGCGGAAGGCATGGACCTGGCTGTAAACACAACACAGGCCCTGCCCTCCCTCCTCCAGGGGAAGACTCAGGATCCCTGCAGAGACCCAGTGCAGTCCTGGCCAAAAGAACTCCAGAACTGTCTTCTGGAGGTGGGCCAGGAAACTCGGGGGCGGGACCAGGGTGTTGAGCCGGTGCCAGAGCATGGACAGGACGAGCTGGTTGACGACCAATGCCCTCCCACGAAGGGAGAGGCACTGCAGCAGTCCTGTCCATCTCCGCAGCCGCTCAGACACCCTGTCCTCCAAACCTCGCCAGTTGTCATCCGGGGAGGGATGCGTGGCAGAAAGGTAAACGCCGAGATAGAGTAGCGGACCCGCGCTCCACCGGATGGCTTGAAGCGCGGGTGGGAGGGAGCCGACCGGCCACCCGGACCCTACCGCCAGGCCAGAGCTCTTGACCCAGTTGACCCGGGCGGAGGAGGCTGCCGAGTAGATGGCCAGGCAAGCCTCCAACCGCTCCAGGTCTCCCGGGTCCTGGACCACGAGGAGCACGTCGTCGGCGTACGCGGACAGGACCAGCTTCAGCCCTGGCTCGCGGAGCACCAACCCCGTCAACCTCCGACGGAGGAGACAGAGGAAGGGCTCCACGGCCAGAGCGTACAGCTGGCCCAACAGCGGACAGCCTTGACGGCCTCCTCGCCCGAAGCTGACGGGTTCAGTCGGGGTCCAGTTGAGCTTGACCAGACACTCTGCGGAGGCGTACAGCACCTGGAGAAACCCCACAAAATGGGGTCCGAAGCCGCACGCCTGCAGGGTGCCCAGGAGATACCCATGGTCCACCCGGTCGAACGCCTTCTCCTGGTCCAGGGCCAGGATGGCGAATGACAGGCCGTCCCTACACCCTAGCTCCAAGAGATCCCGGACCAAGTACAGATTGTTGAAGATGGAACGGCCCGGGACGGTGTAGGTCTGGTCGGGATGGACCACGTCCTGCAGCACGGACCCCAGCCGCAGCGAGATGGCTTTGGCTGCGATTTTATAGTCCGTGCAGAGGAGCGAGACGGGACGCCAGTTCCAAAGGTCGCGGAGGTCCCCCTTCTTGGGCAGCAGGGCCAGAACTGCCCGCCGGCAAGACAGGGAGAACACGCCGCTTCCTTTGGACTCGGCCCAGACGATGGCGAGGTCCGGGCCGAGGACGTCCCAGAACATGCGGTAGAACTCCACAGTCAGCCCGTCTATGTCCGGGGATTTGTTGGTGGGCATGAGACGGAGGGCTTCCGAGAACTCAGCCAGGGTGAGAGGTAGCTCTAGCCGGTCTCGGTTGCCCTCGCTGACCGTGGGAAGTTCATTCCAGAGCACCCTACAGGCGGCGACTTCGGTCGGATCCAGGGAGAAAAGACCAGAGTAGAAGGCCCTGGCCCTTTCATCTCCACCGGATCCGTGAGGGGGGTGCCATCCTCAGCGAGGAGGCAGGTGACATGCTTTTTGGCCCCCCTTTAGGAGGGTAATTGAAGGCAGGTTTGTCAGCCCTAGGATGCTGAAGGCACTGTTCCCAGCAGGCAGAGGAGCAACGGCTGCGGGTCAATTAGAGACACCTGGGGCCTGTTGAGGGCTGTTCCTGGCCCTATAAAAGACCCACCTCACACAGTGGGAGTTTGGAGGAGATGGGTGGAATGGAGTGGAGTGGAAGCGAGGTGAAGTAAAGTAAAGTAGCATCAGAGAGGGTTAGAGGAAGGGAAGGGGGCTAGGCAAGGCCAGGCCTGAGAAGCTTGCCTCAGCTGCTGCAGCAGGGGCGCCAGAAAACTCCCCTTCCACAAGGACTGCAACATTTAGACCTCCCCAGAGGGAGAGTCTGGCCCCAGCCACGCTGATACCCCACCCGAGGCTGCCTGCCTAGGGGGAGGACTAAGACAAGGGCAGTGGAGCCACGACCCTGACAGGGAGAAGTGGGCTTGCCAGGGAGGCTGACTTGCCACAGGCCCTACTATGCCAGGGGACCAGACATTAGGTGGCATGAGCTGGGGAGTACTCTGCCACAATATATGATGGGAGTTCTGAACCTACCACATTCCACCAACCACTGTTTGACTTCCACAGCTCCTCTTTAAGTATTACAGTCACCAAATTAACACTTTCTTTATTGTGAAGAAATTATTTTTCAAATGACCAGCAGCTTCTAAAAGAGAGATCAGACCAAATTAAGTCTGTATAAACCATATATGGGATCATTTCACCTGCCCAATGCAATAACTGCACATGTAACCCACCTGCTTTTATATAGACTCTCCCCCCCCCCCTTTTTTTTTTGTTTTTGTTTTTGTTTCTTTTAGTCCAAAGAAAAAGAGAGCAGTAGTAGAAAGAAGGAAGATTTTTCTTTGGAATCATCTGTGTTTCTGTACACATGCAGAGAGAAGAGCAGGGACATAGACTCATAGGCTATGTCTACACTGGCAAGTTAGTTCAGCTTAAGGAGGCTTAATTCGAACTAACTAAAGCCATGGCTACACTAGACTTTAGTTAGTTCGAATTAAGTGCTTCCTTAATTCGAACTAATACGTTCGAATAGGGTATTTGAACTAAAGGGTTAATTTGAACTAACTAGTATGAATTAACCAATGTGGCCATGTTAATTCAAACTAATTTCTTAGTTCGAACTAACTGGCTATTGAAATGAATGGGGATCGCTAATTCGAACTAACTAAAATTAGTTCTAATTAGTTAGTTCGAACTAACTAATTTTAGCAAGTGTAGACATAGCCATAGACTTTAAGGTCAGAAGGGACCAATACGATCATCTAGTCTGACCTCCTGCAAAATGCAGGCCTCAAAACCTCATCTACCCACTCCAGCAATAGGCCACCAACCTATGACTGAGTTATTTACCTCCTTAAATCATGATTTAAGGACTTTAAGATACAGAGAATTCACCGGTAGGTGAGCCATACCCTGTCCTACAGAAGAAGGCAAAAAAAACCCAGAGCCCAAGCCAATCAGCCCTGGGGGAAAATTCCTTCCCGACCCCAAATATGGTGATCTGTTAAACCCTGAGCATGTAGGCAAGTCTCAACAGCCAGTTACCCAAGAAACAATTCTCTATAATAACTCAGAACCCACCGCATGTACTCTCCCCTCTTAGGCCACTTGTATATCCACCACCAGTAGCCAAAGATCAGTCAATTTCCAAAATAGGCTATCTGATCATACCATCCCCTCCATAAATTTATCAAGCTCAGTTTTGAAAGCAGTTATGGTTTTTGCCCCCACAACTCCCCTTGGAAGGCTATTCCAGAACTTTACTCCTCTAATGGTTAGAAACCTGCATCTAATTTCAAGCCTAAATTTCTTGATGGACAGTTTATAACCATTTGTTCTGGTGTCCACATTGATGCTGTACTCAAATAATTCCTCTCCATCTGATGTATTTATAGACAGCAATCATATCCCCCCTCAACCTTCTTTAGTTTAGGCTAAACAAGCCAAGCTTCTTGAGTCTCCACTCATAAGGCAGGTTTTCCACTCCACAGACCATCCTTGTAGCCCTTCTCTGCACCTGTTCCAATTTGAATTCATCCTTTTTAAACATGGGGCACTAGAACTGCACGCAATATTCCAGATGGAGTCTCACCAGTGTCTTGTACAGCGGTGCTAACACCTCCCAGTCTCTACTTGAAACACCTCTCCTGATACATCCTAGAACTGCATTAGCTTTTTTCATGGCCACATCACATTGGCAGCTCATAGTCTTCCTATGATCAACCACTACTCCCAGATCCTTCTCCTACTCAGTCCGTTCCAACTGATTGTTATTTGTCCCTAAATGCATGACCTTGCACTTCCCATTATTAAATTTCATCCTATTCCTGATACTCCAGTTTACAAGGTCATCCAGATCTTTCTGCATCGTATCCCGATCCTTCTCTGTATTGGCAACCTCCCAACTTGGCATCATCCGCAAACTTTATTAGCACATTCCTGTTTTTTGTGCCAAGGTCAGTAACAAAAAGGTTAAATAAGATCAGTCCCAAGACCGATCCCTGAGGGACTCCACTGGTAACCTCCCTCCAGCTTAACAGTTCACCCTTCAGTATGACTGTGACAGGCTGCTCCCCAAATCCAGTCTGGTGTGCTGCTATGACCACTTGAACCCCACTCCTGAACCCCAATTCACCCCACTCTGCTGGGTGACCACTCACTCCTGAGTTAGTCCACACCAGCCACCAGCGTGTAATTGGTCCCAGGCAGTGGGTGTAAATCCACTAGCCACACAGGCGTTGGTCCCCAAGCGAGCACACCCAGTCCCAGACACTACACTGGGAGCCACTGCCTTACAGGGATTGGGACCCACTCCCAATCACATTAGTCTCAAGTCCGTCCACTTAACAAAGAAGTGGATTGTGCCCAGCCTCCCACATCCACACCCTCCAAAAAAAACCACACAGCTTTAGGTAAAACAAATACTAGTTTATTGATCAGAGTCCGATTTCAAGTGAGAACATGGCCAATCAAGGCCGAATCATACTATAAATGAGTCAGGAGTGACCACTATCAAATAAAAGGTAAAACCGCATGCTACTCTAACATCTGTACCTAAACTGACCTCAGAGTCCAAGATTATGTGCATGGTGTTCGGCTGTTTGATGTTTTACAGCCATTCTCTGCCTGTTCTCAGGCAGGGCCCCGATCTTGCTTGAAGTTGGTTGCAAGATGGTGTCTTCACCGGCCAAAAGCCTGCAGCTTCTCCCCCCTCACAGTCTCTGTGTCTTTGTTTTAACAAACTGCTGACAGCCCCTCCCCTCACTGTCCTGTTGTGAGATTCTCTTCACTTCTACCTGAGCCAGGGAGGGCATTAGCATTCCCTTTGACATGTAAATCTCCAGCCACTGTGCTAGAGAGAGTCCTGAGAGTCTGAACCCTGTATCATGCTTCACATCTGTACATACATGTTGCTGTAGGAAACATGGCACCATGGTAATCATGTGAAATATGCTCTGAGCATTCACAAAGGAACCTGGTATAGCACATTTGGCATCTAATCACACAATTACACTGCAAAACTGAACAGAAAAGTTATACAGGTCATGCCCTAGGGCTGCACGGATGTGCATCCCGTCACAATGACCTACTGTGGTCTCCCTTTTAACCAGTTCCTTATCCACCTTACTATATTCATATTAATCCCCATCTTCTATAACTTAACTAATAACTCCCTATGTGGAACTGTATCAAATGCCTTGCTGAAATCTAAGTAAATTAGAACTACCGCATTCCCTTTATCTAAAAAAATCTGTTATCCTTTCAAAAAAGGAGATCAAGTTGGTCTGGCATGATCTCCCTTTTGTAAAGCCATGTTGTATTTTATCACAGTTACCGTTATCCTCTGTAGCCTTAAGTACTTTCTCCTTCAAAATTTTCTCCAAGACCTTGCATACTACCGAGGTCAAACTAACAGGCCTGTGTTACCCGGATCATTTTTATTCCCTTTCTTGAAAATAGGAACTATATTAGCGATTCTCCAGTCTTATGGTACAACTCCCGAGTTTACAGATTCATTAAAAACCCTTTCTAAGGGGCTGGCAATTTCATGAGCCAGTTCCTTTAGTATCATCAGATGGAGATTGTCCGGGCCCCCTGATTTAGTCTCATCCAGCAGCTCAAGTTTGGCTTCTACCTTAGGTATGGTAATTTCCACTTTCGTGACCTCGTTCCCATTAGCTATCCTACCTCTGTCCCTCAGCTCATCTTCACTCTCATTGAAAACAGATGCAAAGTACTTATTTAGAAGCCATTCCTCAATTATCCTTGACCTCCACCCCATCCTCAGTTTTTAATGGTCCCACTTCTTCTTTCTTTGTTTTCTTCTTATTTATATGGCTAAAGAACCTTTTACTATTGGTTTTAATTCCCTTCGCAATGTCCAGTTCAGCTTGACTTGGCCAGAAATGCCAGAAATATCCAGAAGAGGACTGTGGTACTTACTGAGCATGCTCAAAAAAATCAATGTTTGAAGCCACCTTTATGCACATGCAGTTTTGCATTTCTTTCACATCCTCAGGCTCAAAAGTGACCCAGTTGTCCCATGCACTTGGCTCAATGATGATGACGAAAGGCTATTTAGATACTGAGCCCTTAGGAACAGGACGGCTTCCTACCGTATGTTTCTACCATCTTCAGCACAATGGAACTCCATTCCTTGGAGACCTTATGCCCTACATTAAACAAATAATCATCATGCCAGAAGAGACAGATGCTCTCATGTTTGGGTATCAAAATCTGTAACAATTTGGCTGCAGTTGAGAGTTATTCCACCCTTTACCTATTAGGGAAACCCTTAATCAAAATAAGGTGCATAAATAAACTACAATGCACTGCATGGAGGAAGAGGGAGAACTCGGAGAGCAGCTTCTGTCACCCCTACAGCATGTCTTCACTAGGAAAAGAGTACGTTCTTAATTCAATTAACAAGAGCTAAAATCCTAGAGTTTTCAGTTTTCACACAAGCTAGCTGATCAAGGTAAAGAGCTTAGAATTTACTTACTTTTTAGGCCACACTATGGACTGAGAAATGACCTATTAAGAAAATCAGTAGAAAAAATGATGCACATACATGGATGAAACTGCACATTCCGATGTAACAACTCATTCTCACAAGCCACACGCCCAAAAAGGAAGCTTATGAAAGTCTCCTGAGGAAAACAGATGGGGAGACTTACCACCTAATAGATTTTGTTTTTAAAAGGAATGAGGAGTTTTGCAAATATTTGTATCGAGTGTAAACATCCAGCTACTAATAAGCAAGTGTGTGGTGCTATGACGGTGAAGGGAACTGAGAGTTAGATAAGTGAAGGGTTTTGAAGACAGTAGCCCTGGGCTGGGCTCTGTGCAATGCTTTCGGAAAAGAAAGAACTCTGACATCAGCTTCAGCAAAAATTGACCACGCCATGCAGGAGAGTGAGCACAACAGTAATTGCATTTAATTTGCCTCGATATCCCAGTTAGGTACACACACACAAATACACACACTCCCACACTCTCTTGTTCTCTCTGCTACTAACTACTTGCTTCACCAGACTATGGTTTTTAGACTGATTTGAATCAGATGATGGTCTGAAGTATTGTACTCTGGGCTTGTCTTCGCAATGATGTAGTGCTCAGCAAGTCAGAGTGTGAATCTACAGTGCACTAACTTGCTGCATGCTAAGTCGCTGTGCGAACCTTGCTCCCAATATTAAAAATTCCATTGTGCTATTTGGCCCATTTAAGCAGTTGTCATACTCCCTTCAGCTACGTCTACACTTGTAAAGTTAAGTCGACTTAACAAGGTCGACTTTAGGTCAACTTAAAGAAGACCTTGGTAAGTTGACTTAACAGTGTGGCTACACTTTAAGTCAGCTTAAGTTGACCTTGTTAAGTCGACTTAACAGAGCCTGTAGTATAGAGATAGACCCTATGTCTATACTACACGCTCTGCTAAGTCGACTTAACGAGGTCGACTTTAAGTCGACTTTAAGTCAACCTTGTTAGGTCAAGTTAACGGTAGTCGACTTAACAGTAGACATAGCCATCCACACTGGCTTTAAGCTGATTTAATAAGGTTGACTTAGCTCTCTTCCCCATCCACAATGGCTTTAAGTCAACTTAACAAGGCGACTTAAGGCTTAAGTCAATCTTTAGAGGTGGTGTTATTAAGTCGACTTAAGGAAGCGCTTAAGTCGACTTAATGAAAGCCCAGTGTGGACATGGCTTTGTGTACGTCGACTTAAGCATCCTTAAGTCGATCTAAGTTGCCAGTGTAGTCGCACCCTTCCTGTCTTCCCGCTGAAACAGGTGTATGTCAAAGCACATTACTGAACTTTTAGTGCTGTGTGCAATGTGCTAATGACTCACACCCTGCCTTGCCATGCATTAAGTCACCATGTAGATAAGTCCTAATTCACACATACTTTGAGAACTGAAAGAACTGTTGCTTTCATATCCCATACCTTGCGTGCTACTAACAGGAGATGTAGTAAAGCAGAAAGGGATGAATTGTGGGAAAACTGCTTACATATTGGACAATTCATCTTGATAATCCAATATTAACTACTGTGTGTCTTGGCAGTGCTCATCTGAGGCTTGCCAAATGAGTGGCTAACCTGCTTTTCTTCATCTTGAAACTGGCATGTGGAGCAACTTCTTGGAAAGACCATCAAAGCAAATTCTTTATCAAGATTGAATTAACTGGTTTATTATGTTCAGCCCCATGAGGAAGATGAAAGATGGACTCACATCCTGAAATATACATGTGCAGATTGCCAAACAAGGAAGGAAATAAAGCACGTTCTCTTTAAAATATGTCTAGAAATGCTCCCCTACCTACCTCATTGGAGCGTTGCAATATAATGTTTAGTAAGCGTTTCAAAGAGGTAAAGCACTAAGGAGTAATAGTATTTGGAACTGAATTGTTTCTTTATAACTGCCTGTGGTACAGTAATGCTTGGAATCCCCAACTAACACTGGGCCCCACTGTGCTAGGTGCTGCATATGCACATAGTAAAAGATGGTCCCCACCATGAAGTGCTTCCAATGCAAATTATCATGTGGTGAAAGCAGCATGAAACTTAAGGTAGCTGCCTTCTTCACAACTTTTCTAATTATTCTAAAATCCACACACTTCCTTGGATTGTTTTAAAAGCTGATGTGCCTCGCACAGGGGTATGCACAAGGAGGGCCAGCAGGGGCATAGGCCTATCCCGATAATGGCCGGAACATAGAACTCCTCTGGGCCCCAGGGCTGTGAGGGTCGGAGGGTGGCTGGAGAGAGACGGATCTTGCTGGAATTGGGAGGGAAGAGCAAGCTGCTCCTGGGGCCAGGGCAGAGAAGGGGATGGGAAAGTGCGAGCTCCTTCCAGGGCTGTAGGATGCAGGGAAATAGTGAGCTCCATGGAGGCTGGTTCTGGAGGACAGAAAGTGCCCCTCCAAAGGGGGTCAAATTTAGATTCTTGCATACACTTCTGGCTTCACAGGCACCCAACGGTCAAATTCTGAGGTTGTTTGAGCAAAAGGTTCCTGAAGCACATCCCTCCCAAACAAGTCATGTGAGACCAACATTTTACGGTTCTTATGATCTTTTTCCACCTACCCAGGACTTCTATCATCTACTCAGTATTGATTTCAGCAGAGTCCAGCACCTACTGCCCTTTTGGAGAAGCAATATTTTAAAAATTATTCAGAGTAAAAGTTGGATCTACGTCTCAAGACAAGTTGAAGAGCCAGAGAAAATCATGTGTATGTGTGCCACAGGACTGGGGCTCTGTTGCAAAACAGCGTGTTTACAGGCAGGCTTTTGTCAGAAGGAAAGGGTGGTCTGAGGTGACATTTCTTGTGCCCATAGGTTGCTCCCTGCCTGCATTTTGTAGGGGATTCTTCTGGAAGTTTTACCCTGAAAGCAGTTTCCTGTTTACAAGAGGATATTTCAGAGTGATCTAAAATCCACGTGCATATTCCATTTTTACAGTAGTGTCAAGGACAACATGGATAATAAATAGAGGAAGACAAAAGATTCTATCTAGAAGAAGCATGTTAGATTAATAGATTTTAAAGGTCAGAAGGGACTAATATGATCATCTAATGACCTCTTGCACAATGCAGGCCATAGAAACTCCTGCCCAATCCTGCAATAGACACCTAACCTATAACTGAATCACTGAAGTCCCCAAATCATGGTTTAAAGACTTCAAGATACAGAGAAACCACTAGCTAGTGACCCATGCTCTATTCTACAGGGGAAGGTAAAAAACCCCAAAGAGTCCTGCCTATCTGCCCTGAGGGAATATCCCCTCCTGAGTCCAAATATGCTGATCAGCTAATGCCTGAGCATGTTGGCATGACTCAACAGCCAGACACCCAAAAAACAATTCTCAGCACCAACTCAGAACCCTCCCCCAACCTAATATTCCATCACAGGCCATTGGCATATTTACCACCAATAGTAGGCTAGATCTACACTAAAAACTTACCAGTATAGCAATATCAGTTGAGTGTGTGATTCTTTCTGACATTTTCATATTTGCAAAACCCCTAGTGTAGATGCAATTATATCAGCAAAAATGTACTTTTCCCAGCTTATTTCAATTGGGTAACTGGTATAAGCTATAACTGCAAAAACACACAATTATTGTGCAAGCTGCATTTATTTTAGGAGCATTTGCTGAATTAACTATACCAGTCAAACTTTTGCAATGAAGACTAGCCTTAAGCGAAGGGAAGGGAAGGGAAGGTAAACGTGGTCCTCACCTGTTTCTTAAACAGTGGGACAAAATGTGATCAAAGAAGACCAGGTAGTTACAACTCTCATCAGTGCCGGCATGATCAAAATTTAGAAGGAACTGCTGATTACCAGGAAACACGTCCATGATAGAGATCTCTATTTTCAAGGCTGTCATAATGCTGACATTAATAGATACTGTGCCAGGTACTGTGGTCAAAACTGTAACTTGTGTTTATCATTAAATACAAAGACAGAAAACAAATTTTAATCTTCTACAATAATTTATCTATGCTACATAAACCAAAGGCTTTCACCCCTCATAGTGCTGTTGTTTCTGTGAAAGGGGGTCCCAAGAAAATGTTAGACATTAGAGAATTTTCAAAGCAGTCTGTACAAAACTAAAATTTTTCCCCTTACAAACAACTAGAGAAAAATCAAGTAATGCACGCACGCGCACACACACACACACACACGCACGCACGCACGCACGCGCACGCACACACACACGCATGCACCACATGCACGTACGCACACACACACGCACATATTTAATGTACTCTAATCCAAAGAACAGATCTTTTTCCACCCCCTGTTAAAATGGAAATACTAGTATAACCTTAACTATTTCAGGGCATTCATTAGGGCCAATGGAAGAGTCAGTGGTACAAGTTGAGAGTCACTTGGTTCAGGGCTTCCTCAGATATAGCCCCCCTCTCCCCATAGTTGATTTTAATAATCCAAGAGCGCTAAAATCCATATGCAAATGAAGATTGTCTTGAAAGTGTATAGAATTTGTGGTACAAATGTTGGGTAATTTGATGAAGAGATTCCCAGAATACATCCCTATCATGAACTTCTTTTAACTTTCAAAATGTTCAAAGTCCATGTGCATAGTGAGATTATTTAGAATACCATTTGTCACAAGGACTATACAGATCTAGACAAAACAATAAAATGTCTCTATACATTTCCCTGCCTCAGTTTCCTCACATCTCTGAGCATTCTTTGGGCTGTGATCAGAGATTTTTAAGGAGCCCAGAATCATTTCTCTCCCCTTTTCCTTCTGCATGTGGCTTCTCCTCTGCGAGAAAAATAAAAAAGCATTACATCAAGTGAATTGACCTCCCCCTCCTCTATGTGCTGTTCCCCAGTGTTTTGAATCCTAACACCTATTTTGATTTGCTGTTACAGCCTGACCTGATGCTATGTCATACACTCCCCTGCATTTAATTTCCTCCCACTCTGTAACTTTCCTATCTTCAAAGCGTCTGACGAAGTGGGATTTTCTCCCACGAAAGCTCATGCGATTAATAAATCTGTTAGTCTTTAAAAGTGCCACAAGACTCTTTTGTCTTTCTACAATAGACTAACACAGCTACCCCTTTGGAATTTTATTAATACCTGTGTAGCTAAGAGCCAAATTTAGCCCTTTGCACTAGAATTGCCCTACATGAATATTCACTGTCTCATTGTTCAAATCCTGTGCGCAGTGTAGTTGTATTTGTGTTGGCCTCAGGACCTTCCAGAAACCAGGTGGGTGAAGTAATATTTCTCATTGAACCAACTTCTGTTGGTGGAGAGACACGCTTCTGAGCCACACAGAGCTGGTCTTCAGGTCTGGGAGAGGTATTCCAGTGCAAAGTGGAACAGACAGTTTAGCATAAGCAGTTAGTACATATTGTAAGGGAATATAACTTTCCCTTGATCACTGCTAAATCCAAATAAGACTTACTGCAGCGATAACTAGAATTATAGAAGCTCTAGGTTGTGTATTCTCCTCGCCCTAGAGGAATTAATTATATTTACTGTGGAGAACATTTTAATGAATCTTTCTGAGGTGCTTTAAATTACACATATGTGAAACTGTTTGCTCCCACTACTTTGATGGGCATGAGTTGGAAGATCATTTTTGAAAGGGTATTAGCAAATGCACATTTTATATTATAATATAAACCTGATGACATCCTATGAGATCAGTGCTTAAAATGGATAAAAGTATGCAGATGTTCAAGCACTTTCCAGACATTAACAATCAAAGCTTCACATCACCTCTGAGACATAAGGAGGGAATATCAAGGGATCAAATCATGACCACTGAAAAGTGGTTATCTCTGATGGAACATAGCAACTACTCTTCAGCAGGACTACATCAATGTGCAGCGGAAGTAAGAATACTCCATTCAACTCTAATGGCATGGGGGATTAGCGAGACAGAATGTAACTACTAGTATTGGAATTTGGCCAGGACATCAGACACTTCTAACTACTGAAAAAATGCCAACAGTGAATTCAAGCAAATGGTCAAGACCTCAACTCCAAATATCATACAAAACATGTAACTTCTGGTAGTACGGTGCTTCTATCACTGTTCTGTGGCTGTGGCTTAGTCCACAAAGGGAAAACTATCATCTACTGCATCTCCAGCCTCATTGCCTACAACAGCCAGGAGTTCTCGGAAAGTCTCTCACCAGTCACAGAGGAGCCCCTCCTCTTCCTACCATGGCCAAAGTCAAAATCGAAGCAAAGGAATGAGGCAAATTGGGAATATGATAATCTAGTCCAATATCAGTACTCACTTGATTAAAGTTACTACATGCCTTACGATTAATGGGACTTCATTAAATTAATTGGAGTAACAGCATGAGTAAGTGCCTGCAAATCAGGACTTTATCCGGTGATTAGTATTGACGAAGTCTTTAAGAAATTAGATATATGAGTTATATCCTGGGAGTGTCACTTCAGGAGAAGAAAATAAGTGTTTGAAGAGAAATTCACTGATTTTTCTGAAACAACTAAAGCCTTCCCATTTTTCCCCTTGATGCTAAGTGTAATACATACTGAATCACCTCTCGCAAATACCTTAAACTAGGTATATCACTTCATTGATTGTCAATTCAAATATACTATTGTGTAACAATAAGAAAAATAACAATGTTCTTATGCCCTAAACCATATTTGTATGGCATTGACATCATTACCAACTGCTAGTAAACTGACCAGCGAGAAAGTCAATTTCCTGTAGCTCCGTGTGCATGCCTTAATGAATCATTTTTTTCAGTCCATGTTCACAGCCATGGAAGAAAAGCATGTCCTATTTTTAGAAACAACCTTGAGCGTGTTTACTGGCAAGCATATCTATAGGCAAACAGTGCAATGGCTGTAACTCTTTGATCCAACTGCTTTTCATAATCAAAGAGCAAAGCTAAATAGGCTATGCTCCTGGACTTATGCATTCAGGCAGCAAAGCACACCTGGGTGAAGTGAGTCTAATCATGCTATTGTTTTTTGTTGTTTTTTTAAAATGCATTTCACAGAGATGGAGATTAAAAGAATTAGAGGTCAGAGCATACATTTCCATGCAGACTGAATCACAGCTGGAGCTGTGCAAGCTCTGCAAAGGCTCACATGATGAAGGGGATGGCAAACTGAGCCCTGCAGTATGGATGCAAACATATCCCTGGAGGTTTGACTTTGGTAAATGGAACCGCCAAGAGAAACCAGCAACTCCCTGTCTTTCCCCCACCCCACACATATATAGTTGCCTTTCAACAGAAGCTATAACAGCTGCTTCCTTTTCCCCTCCCCTCAGGAGGCCTGTTCTCCTTCACTAACTGACCCTTCTCCAAATCAGCTCCAACACAAAATCCTGTAAGGTTAACAATGGAGTTCTGCATCTCACTGCTGGGGTCTGGGAGCCTCTTCTAAGCCTTCTTGCAGGTTTTTGAGGCCACAAATGGGCACCTCCAGAAAAGGGTTCAGAGACCTAAAAAAAATGATTGTCTGCCTCCATTTATTCCCTACCACCAACTCCATAATACAGTGGGAGTGGGGAAAATGCCCCTGTTTCCTTTGCTAGACAGCTTTATTGAAAGATAACCCTTAGTCTATGTGGCAGCTAAGGAGCTCCTAAATATGACCTAAAAATTATGTGCTAGGGCAGATGCCCTATAAACCCTAGCATACAATTGGGGCCCAATTCCCATTGATCTCAATGGGACTATACAACATTAGGTAAATTCTGAAGTACTTTGCTGAACTGGGGATAAGAAATACATTAGCAGATTGTCTCTGGTGAATGGGCTAAGAAAAGTGAGATTTATGCTTTTCCAGTCTGTGCAATAATTGCAATTATTCCCCAAACTTTTGTGAGCAAAGGCTGAGACTTTCAAATGTGTTGAACCTCCAATCCACTCAAAGTGAATATTCTAGCTAGAACCAAAAGATGGTATTTTCCTTCATCTAAATGCACTGAAGTAAAATAACAAGAATATAATCTAATCTGAGTACACCAACGACTCACATTAGACATGGAAAGGTATTGCAGTAATTCAGTTTTCATCCCTTTATGGATTTAAATTCATTTAACGCTTGTACACCAGGGATATAAAACCTTTTAGAATTATTTTTATCGTTCCCTTTGGTGACAGCAATAATGAAAATACAATTCTAAATTTCCTCATTTTTAAACTAGCACTGTATATATCAATGCCAAAAATTCTTTGTCTAGGGAAAGACTGAAAACAAATAAATGGGATAGCAAAGTGATAAAACATCCATCTAATCAGTAACTTGCCACCTGAGCAAGCTAATAACTAATGTTTCAGATAACACACAATTCGTGTGTGTGTGTGTGTGTTTTCACTTTCCAGGCCTCTTCTACAAACTAGCTAGTTAGAAAGAAGGTTGCCAGAAACAGTGAATTTTACATGAGTTGTAGAGAATAGTCACTGAAAACAGATTTTGAACTGTTAAATGTGTGTATTCTCATCACAGACCTGTGGCTGAGACCTACTGTTATCCAATCAGTGAACAGAAACATATCACATGACCTCTGCGATCAAAATTAGCCTATCCAACTCAAACTTCAAATATCCAGTGTGCAAACAGTCAATGGATCATGAACCATCTACAGAAATTATTGAGCATAAAATTATAAGTAGTGAATAAACTGTCAAAAATTGCAATCATCTTGTATACAATTTGTGAAAAGAAAAAGAGATATAATTCATTCAATAAATTATCTAGAGCAAATCCCTGACAGAGCTGAGAAATGGGAATTACTCCCCAAAACTCCTGACTCCCAGCTCTATGCCCTATTCACTTGGCCACACTGACTCCCCTATACACCGAATGCTTAGTCCTATAAAGTACAAAGCAACTTCTGTTGTCATCAATGGCAGAAGAAGGCCTTCAGCTCTTCTCAGGGTTGGGCTCTCTGCTTATTATAAAAATTAGAGCTGGTGAAAATAATTCCACCACAACCTTTTTTTTTTTTGAGGGGGGGGGGTCAGAATTTGCCAATTTGTCAAAACCCACCTGCTTTCCTGCCAGCTCACCCACCCAGCTCCTCATCCGCCTGCCTGGTGGCTACGAAGGAGCTGAGAGCCTGGAAGGCCTTGGAAGCTCCTGGTTCCTCAACAGCCCAGTTGTTCAGATTCTCAGCAGGCTGAGTTTCCAGGAACCACAGTCGCTCACCTTACAGACTGCCTCAGAGTCTCCAGGCTTCTAGGGTCCATGACTCAGGGCACTGGCCAGGTAATCTGCCCTGGAGTCAGGATTTTGTTCCCTTTCTGAATTCAATCTCTGGTTCTGAATCAGAATAAAACAAAACATCAGCATGCAGTTACAAGCTCTGCCCAGCTCTCAGAAAATGCTCTGGTAAATGCAATTACTCATGGCATATTCCTTTAGCCATATTGATTCACCTTTACTTCAGCTCTTCTCCTATCTCCTTCAGCCTCTTTTTCTGTGTTCAGAGTTTTTATTAAAAATGAAAATAAAAAGCACCTAAACTATAACAAAGCTGACAATTTCTGTCTCGGCTCAGAGATCATGTTAAGCTTTGATTGTAAGTCCTTTAATATGGAATCGTTTTTATTTTAACAAAATTGCTGAGAGATCCTGAGGATCAAATTGCAAACAGTGTTACTTTATAATGCTAAATACTTTGCAACTGAGTTTGACAACTGTACAAAATGATAAAATGTTGCCATGGAATATGTTTCCAGGAAGTATTGTTAGAGCCTACTGAAAACCACGTGTTGTTCTAATAGAAGGGAAAAACATGATAAAATGTGGATTAACACAAGATAAGATTCAGAAAATAATATACCCTGACAAGAACAATAGCCACGCATTTTCTGAGAAAAGGAATACATATTTTGCCACTTCCAAGAAAGCATTTTAATGTGTTTCGCTGGAACAGCAACTTACACCAGAGCAGACTGTTCAAAGTTTGGGCTATTTTTCCACGTACTGCATTTGGAGAAGAAGGCTGGTTCAGTGGTTGGGATGATAGCCTGAGACCCAGTTAAATTTCTTGCTCTGCCATAGATTTTGTGTGCGACACTGGGCAAATCACAGTCTCTTTGTGCCTCGGTTTTCATCTTTAAAATGGGGATAAACACAGAGATTGTGACTTGTTCAGAAACTATGTGATGGGGGAGCCATATAAATACTAGAACTGATAAAAAATTTTCCTTACAGTGTTGCAAGGAGTGGGAGAGATGAGACAGAGTCCACTGGCTGGGGTGTTCTTAGCTGTCTACTATCTTTTATTTTCTGGAGAATATTTGCCTTCACAGCTCACACAGAATTCTGAGTTAAAATAATGTTAAGGTTTCTGTGCAGATATAAGGACTAACCTTCCCTGAGAAATATCACAGGGTAGAAATTATGTGATTTCATATACTGTACTGTATGTACTACTATGTATACACTCAAAGTTTAAATAAATAAAATTGAACTCAGATCAGGACTTTGGTTACTAAACCTTGTATCTGAGCTATAATCTCACTGGAACATGATTTTATAATGGGAAGTCTGACACAACCTTAATTATTATTCTGGTGTTACTGGACACAAGAATAGTCAGATGGGAAATGTTAAAATAAGATATCTTCTCTAAGCCATGAAGACCAGACTATATTTGACAGGTGCACAGTCCTGTGTGAAGCAGAATGCATGGCATCCATAACTTACATTTCACATTGGGTCATGGGAGGGTTTGTCAGCTCAGTGAGTCCTACACATGGAGTTAGGTGCACTTTAGCCGCTCAGAAAGAAGGATCGAGGTGGTTTTCAATAGTGTAGAGGACTGGAAGCATCTCATTATCTAGTAGATAGAAAAAAATTCAGCAACCTGGATAATAAAGTGTAACTTTTTGCCTGGCAGAACTAGTGGCAGCCAAGGGCTGGGTTCTATATCTAAGGGTTCCTTTCAATGATACAACACCAACTGCCTCAAGCCTTCACCCAGTCTCCTGGGAAATCACACATTATACCCGGGTGCCCTAAAAGGCAATAGTTGCCCTCTCGCAAGCACAGAGTGTGAGTGTAGAAAAGTAAACCTTTTCATAAATGAGGTAAATAACCAAACAGGACTGATTTGGGAAAACAGTGAAATGTAGAATTCATAAACCTGATGAGCAGAACCCACCGAACCCCGGAACGTGAGAGGTGTGTCCTCCTCTTTTCTCTATATTGACCGTCATAGTTTTAGTGTCCATCTCTTGTTTGGGGGAGGGCCTCAGCCAGTCACCTCCCGCCAGCTCCTGCCAACTGCTCATGGCTCCCATCATCTGCTGGTACTGATCGCTCATGGCTCCCGCCTTCTGCTGGCTCCTGCCATCTGCTGGCACTGATCGCTCATGGCTCCCGCCTTCTGCTGGCTCCTGCCATCTGCTGGCACTGATCACACATGATTCCCACTGTCTGCTGGCTCCTACCAGGGTTGACCACTTGTGGCTCTCACCGTCTATAGACACCGACTATTGCTGGCTTCTCTCTACTTGTTGTCAGTCAAGGTTTCCCAATTTCTCTAGCGATTTCAGCTCTCAGAGGATTTCAGCTCATGTGAAAACCTTTCTGCTGACACAGAAGCAATGTCCTGCTTCAAAAAAGAATACTCCAAAAGGAATCATTAGCTCTACCTTTTAAAGATGGGAGGAAAGAGTTAATCCATGCCCAAGGCTAGCTCGTCATCATGACTAGTGCATTCTCCGCAAGGAAATCCCTCCCTGCTGCTCTTACAATGATGGAGCATCCCTCTGCCAAGGTGTTTAGGTGAGAGTGAATTTTTTCATCAGAACAGGCTAAACATAGTTCATACAATCAAAGGACAATATTTCATTGCTCCTGCTGTTAACACAAAAAGGATTTATAACCCAAAATCAGCCCTACTAACCATTTCCCATCATGCCCAGCCCCGGGTGGGTTTATCCATATACAGTGAAATTATGCTAAGTACTTAATTGTATTTATGCAAAAACAAAACCCATACAAATAAGATACCCCCCTTCCAGTTGATTGAGCAGGAGGAGTGCCCTCAGACACTCAGACCTTGCTTACAAAAGCTTGTGCCCCTTCAGTCCCACATACAAGGTGAAAGGGGAAGGGGACAGGCATATAACCAGCCTCTGATTTCTGGCTGGGCCCCTGGAAATGGAGGTGGGCCTGGTCAAGGGAAGCTTCCAGTCACATGACCATAAGCTGCCCCCTTGAGGGGGCAGAGAGACATCACGCCCAGAAGCAGCTGCACCACAGCCACGAGTGGAGCAGAGATATCGGCACTGGCTCCTCTGCCCCACTCATGGCTGCAGCCGTGGTCAGCGGGCCCCACAGCCATGAGCAGAGCAGAGGAGTCACCGCTGGCACCCCTACTCCACTTGCAATAGCGGCTGCTGGGTGATCCCGTGGCTGCAGCAGAGAAATTTGTGCCACTGCTGGGCTCTAAGGGCGGGCCTCACGGCAAAGTGGGTGGGTCCAAGCCCATCCAGGCCCACACATGGCTATGCCCCTGGAGGGGGACATAAGGCAGAATCCATTGGCTTTGATGTACTCAGCTGCATGCTGGGAGTATGTGCTGTCAAAACAAGAGCCCTGTGCTGTTGAATACTTGACATATGTTGCCATCAACATCTTAGTCCTCTAAACATTTTTGTTCTATATTCATATCATAAAAAGAACTTTACAAGTTAAAAAGCCTTGGTACCGCCTGATTGTGAGGGCTGGCATTTGTATTAAAACACATCTTATTTAATTTTTTATATGAAAATAAGCAGCTGTTAGCATAAGATATAGCATATAGCCACATATAACATAGCTAGGTGTTTTGCAAGGTGCCATTAAAACACACCACTAAGGTTCCATGGGTACATCTTTCTTAGAAATGTTGCCCCGTGAGAACACTATTGTGTAAAATTGAGATATCTGACACAATGGTGATCATGATTTTCTGGTCAGCACAGACAAGACATGCTCAGCATCATGTCAATTAGCCCTGCTTATACTCCATTCCCCGTAAATTAGGCCATAACTAGCTGACTCAGTGCTGAACATAACCTGCCCTTTTCTAAGATGACTGCAAAGTCATACTCAGCCTTGCATCAGCTTACTTGAGACTTACCCTCTGAGTTCTAAGAAGGTGACATTTCCTCATCTATTCAAGGGCAGTGTCAGAGATAGCCACTCTGTCTCCGACATTGCAAGGAAGTATGTGTTTTAAAGGCTGAATTTTTAATAGCACCACTGTAGCTGAGTCCTGCAATAGGAACATATTTTGAGGGTGAGACAAATTGTGTCAAATTCTGTGGTGTTTTCTGAAATGTGGATTCATATCGCACTAGGGACTACATTTAGACTTCCTGTCATGAAGTATACCACTCCAGTTACAGACCATAGCAATATCAGTTGTCCTAGACTGCCACTGATTGGTGGGGGGGAAAAAACCCTTCCATAATTGGCATGAGTATCTAGGAACTGAGTCTGACAGGATTTGACTAATTCCATGACCTCCCAGGTAAGGTAGGCTTTGCCCAGCATCCCAAGCTCTATGCCTCCTGGATGGCATAAGAAGACTTAAGAAGGTAAAAGTGGCCTTAGTGACATTGGGTTCACCATAAATTGCATGTGATTGTAGCATGTATCCACACTAGCTCTAATCAAGCTACCACAGATAACAGCAGTGAAGATGTGGCAGCAAGGATTTCAGCACCAGCTAGCAACCCAAATACATAAAGCTTGCAATGGGCACACACACCTTGCTGAAGTGTCAGCTGCCACATCTTCACTCCTATTCTTAGCCATACTAGCTCGACTCAGACTGGCATATGCCAACCAGTGTTACAGTCACACCTTACTTTGTGAGGTAGACTTACCCTACGGTGTCAGACGTCTACAGCTAAGGAAGGAATCGCTTCCTGTGAGCCCCATTCTAAATCCAACATTCAGAGACTGATCTGGTTTAAAGTAAAATTCAGTCTGGGTGATTGGTTCTTAACAGAGAAATGCCTTGTCATGGAGTTGAAGTCAAAAGCAGATAAATCTAAGTAAAAGGATAGCTACCCTCACTGGATGCTGTTCAGCAGCTTGCCTGACTTCTCTGTAGTCCAAAGCCACCCTTGATTCTTCATGGATGATCATAAGTCTGGGCCTCATTTTCTTTTCATTTACACTTATTTCACACCACTGTGAGTTAATGGAGTTATTCCTCACTTGCACTGCTTTAAGTAGACACGATCTGTCCCTGAAGAGGTAAATGAAATTGAATCAAGCATCCAGAGATGGAAGACTAGCATGTATTATATCAAACCACCACTTATTCAACTAAAAATATTTTTTGACACAGCATTTAACCACTTTGCAAAGGAAATTTCTAGACTCAGGAGGACAACTCAGGCAGATATTTTTGCATATTTTTTTTTCTTTTCTACAAGCCCTCTCCTCTACTCCTCCCAAAAGAAAATCCAGAGAAATATTTTAAACACTTGCTGACTTACATGTATAAAGAGGGGAATATTCAACAAGAATACAGAGATTATACATCACTTCTAGATTTGTCAATGGTGTACCTGCTATAGAATACTGTGCCCTGTTCTGGTGTCCATGGTGTAAGAAGGGTGTTGAAAACTTAGAAAGGATTCAGAGAAGAGCCACAAAAATTATTAAAGAATTGGAAAAATATCCATGATAGTGATAGACTGCAGGAGTTCAATCTGTTTAAGGTTGTCAGAGATGGTTAAATAGTGACTTGATAGTGAATAAGTACATATCAGGAAAACAGAAATTTGATAACGGAGGGATTTTCAGTCTAGGAGTAGTAGCGTTGAGTTGGAGGGAAGGAGTTTCCCCCCCGACTCAGGCTACTGAAAACACTGTGGAAAGTAGGCGGTAGGCAATCAGATGAAGATATGCAAAGTATTTTAAGTACTTAGCGTATCTCCCTTTGATTGCCACCAAAATCACACCGTGGCATATAATAGGGCTAGCAGACAAAGGAATAGCAATATTCAATGCCTCCAAGTTGGAGCTGGACAGCTTTAGTCTAGAAAAAAACTACAAATGTTTAACATTTAGAACAATTTACCAAGGGCTGTAGTGGACTTTCCATCACTGTCAATTTTTAAATCATGATAGTATGTTTTTCTAAAAGATATATTCTAAATTAACAGGAATTACTTCAAAGAATTACTGTGGTCTGAGTAAACTAGATCAAACTAAATTATCACAGTATACAATTGTCTGCTCCTAGCAGAAAAATTGGGCAATTGCTAACTTGAGATTGCTGATTCCTTGACACTTCACTTCAGCCTTCCACCACAGTCAGGTCTCAAGGATGGGGCAGGATTTAGAGACACAAAAGTAGGCTATTTTTGTCCATTTCTTATCCTATAGGATTGGATGTCTCTGTGTAGAGGATACATTGGAAATGTATGTGGGTGTACATTTTGCATGTTGCATTATTCTTTCCATCTTCTCTCAACAAGCAAAACTTGCCAACGGTGGATGCTACAATGAAGTTTTGACTGAGCAATATTGCAAAATTTAGAATTGAAACAAAAGAAGCATTTTGCAAACCAATCTGTGAAACATTCTTGGGCACCAAAAACAAAAATTCAGGGGCTTCGAAATTGGGTGGAATATGTATATGTTTTTCGCACCATCTCACATACTCCTATTATTATTATTCCCCTGGGGAAAACTGAGACAGAGAGGTAAAAGTATTGTTTTCAAAATCACTGATTCTGGATGCCTAAAGGCACCTGGACCCAGACCTTCAAATGTTATTAAGGATCTACTTGTCATTTGAAGATCTGGGCCCCTGGGCTTTAATTTCTGAAGTGATGAACCATCACAACTCCAACTGCAGTAAAGGGGAGGTTCATCTGCTCAACCTCTCTGAAAATCAGCCCCAAGACATTTCAAGTTGGGCACCCAAAAATAGAGGTCTAAGTGACTTTCACAAAGCTACTTAGTAAATTGAAAGCTGAAATTGGTTAGATACACCACATGGAGGGTATAAACACACAGTGGAGTACAGAGAATATTTTTAGTATCACTATGGCTATGTCTACACTTACTAAAGTTAGTTCAAATTAGTTAATTTGTAGTTTAAAAAGAAACACATATAAAGGGTTGGGATCAGGTAAGGAGGTCAAATATGAGCATTCCCATGGATGTAAACAAAGCTGCTCATTGTCTTCCAGACTATACCTAAATATTTATTTTCTTCTTGTGACTTTGTATTTTCTGTACTTGTTGATTTTCATTGAGCTCTACAGTTAACAACAACACAGCCATTAAAAGAGAGAGCTGTGAACAATCTCTCCTTTGATCTGATCCAACTACAGTCTAAACATGCCCAATTCCCATGGAAGTCGTGGGAGTGTAGTCCCTTCTCCTAGGTTTGGAAGAGCCTCCCTCTCTTGTACATTAAAAACAACATCTTTCTCTTCCTTTATAGCCATGCCCTTATCCCAATGTAGGACCACTGAGCTATATTGTCATAGGCTATGTCTACACTTGAAAAAAGTCGATATTGTAAAGTTGACTTAATAAGGTCAACTTCAAGTTGACTTAAAGTGGACCTTATTAAGTTGACTTAACAGAAGTGGACTTAACTTTTCAAGTGTAAATGTGGCCCCTTTTTGACCTTATTAAGTTGACTTAACGTTTTAAGTTGACTTAAAAAGGTCCACCTAGGCACTACTCCACGTCTCCAGTGGCTTAAGTTGACTTAATAAAGTCGACTTAAGCGCTAGTTCGAATCAAAACAAGGTGTTATTAATTCAAACTAACTTTTCCTTAATTCAACTTAAGGAGCAGCTTAAGTCAAGGAAATCCCAGTGTAGACTCAGAGTAAATTAAGTCGACATAAGCCTCCTTAAATCAACTTAATTTGTAAGTGTAGGTGCACCCATAGAGATTGACAGGGTTGTGAGGGAGAATAAGGTCTCCCAATTGTCCTGCTGGCTGTGCCCAAATAGTGACTCTGGCTGCAGTGGGGATTGAAGTCCAATTCCTTTCTGCATGCAAATAGAAAGAGGTAGAGAGAAGTGGAATTAGCCCTGACTCAATACCTAGCTGCTGGTGGCCAGACTAGTTGGCCCAATGCCCAGCAGAAAGTAAGTTCTGCCATCTCTTACTCCAGGCAGATTGTAAAGTTACAGCCTAATCCAATGAGTTGAATGGGACTATTAATGATATATATATATATATATATATATATATTGATAGTGCCCAAATGCCCCCAAATCAACATGGAGGCCACCAAGCCTTCCTGCGATCATCATTACCTCACTGACAGCAACTTCTCAGCTCCACTGTTGTCATGTTTTTGCCCAGTTTCCTTTACATGTCCTTAAGGACAGGGACTCTGTCTTTTTAAAAAGCTTGTTTCCAGTACTACATCACATCTGCAACTAAATCGGAGTAATATCACCCATGAAAATAGACCAGAAGATATTCGGAAAAGAAATTCAGATTAATTATTTATGAATAACATTCTAGTTATGATGTGCATTTAGGCAGTTAAATTTCGTTTATATACAGTATTTGGTTCAAACTGTCTTCAGTAATGATGTCTTTCCTCTTAGATGAGATAGAATATGTTTTGATGGGAGGCAAACTGCGTTTCTCCTCTGCTCCTGCTGTGTTTTATTATTTAAATTCATCTGGAACTCTGCCACAGAATTTCTTTCCCCAGATTTGAGAGAATAAACATGATACTTTATTTGGCCTTGCCTCTAGGGAAAGATCTCTGTCCTGGCATGTTTGAATTCAAACAAATATTTAACAAAAAGCAAAATTAATTTATTTTGAGAACCAAGTCTAATTGCAAACAAGTTAATTCTACAAAATTAGGACTCGAAACATGTTACTATCACTGAGCAGGACTAGACACTTTATCCAGTCTAGGAAATAGGACAGACTACCCAGAAGTATTTGATTAAATGTATCTAAAGAGTAAAAAAGGGTTTCTTTGATAAAACCATATTTTGCTGATTCTGTTTTCTTGACTGTCAGTATGTGTATGCATAAATATACACACACATCCCTACATAAAGAGACATACTCCCAGTTGTTCTGTCTTGTTCTTTCCTGTCACTCAGCTTAAAACAAAACATTAAAATCCACATTTCAAGCTAAATTCTGCCAGGCAACCTTACTGATGTTGAGCTGTGTTTTACTCCATGAGTAGTTTCATTGAAATCAGTGAATATTCATAAAGCATTTTGAGATCAAAGCATCTATTTAAGTACACTCATTGAGTAGGTCCTTACTGCACAGTTCATCTGGGTGATTGGCACCTAGTTCTGAGCACTTGATTTAGCCTAGCCTAGGTGTGAGAGTCCCCACACCAAAGCCCTCCCTGCATTATTATGTTCTCACTGTTTCTGCACTCACCTGTGTGTGTCTGGGGGCACAGTCCATGGTCCTTCACGTTGAGACACTCTAGGATTCTTTCCTAGTCAGCTGAGGGAGAACTTGTCTGCCCTTCAGGGGGAATTCTGGGAAGGACATTAGGGAACAATCAGCACTCTAGTGATTTTGCCTGCCTGCCTCCTCACTGCAAAGTGGGTATGTTCCACCCTAAGTGAAAATGGAGCCTTGGCTCTAACCCATGCTCCCAGCCTCTTCAGCTGAGCTAGGTTTAATGCACCTCCAAATCCAGAACAGATGGTAGGGGGGATTAAGCTAAAATCTGGGTAAAGCTGAGTCAACTCTGCAATGAAGACATACCCATTATTACACAGGGAGATGGAGATGGAGAGAGGGAGGGACAAGATGGAGAAAGGAGGATAGAATACTTTGTAAGGGCTTGTCTACACCCAAAAGTGGTACAGCTTTAAATAATTAAAGCAGAATAACCCCTAGTGTGGATGCAGTTATCCTTCTATGAATGTTCTTACACCAGCATAGCATAAGGCCATGTCTACACTGGGACAGCTTTGCTACTGCAGGAATACAGATATACTATCCCATCACAGCATGGGCTCATCTTATACTGGCAAAACCACATTTTTAGCAACATAGTTGATTCCAGCCCCTCCCACAGACAAAATAAGCAATACCAGGAAAGGCATAGTTTTTCCAATATAATTGCATCTCTCCTAGGGACGTTTGCCAGCATAGTTATATCAGTGTTGTCATCAGTACTGTCCCTTACTTGTGGTTCTCAGAAGTATTTTAAAACCGTGGCTCAGATTCAAACTATGAATTTAGAGACGTCTTTTCAAGCAGAACTCATGCAGATCATTGCAATATAGCTTTCAATGTTCTAGAGGAGATCAAACTCAGAAAGAACCAGCACCAGTTAAAATTCATAGAACACATTTCAAAGAAAGTTACATCTAACATCTCTTCGGCATACTGGCAGTTTAAATGTCAAGTGAAAATAGGTGTATATTAAGAATATACTGCCTATACCCTCCGCATGGGTATGCCGTATATAACTACTTTAGATATTTAAAAGTTATGTATTTTCTTCCCCTCTTTATTGTTTTTAATAAAGGGGGGGGGGGCAGAATGGTCCAGCAAGTTGTGGATTAGACTGGGGCCAGAAGACCTAGGTTGTATTCCTAAAATCTGTCAGTGACTCATATTTTTTTTTACCTTAGGCATCTTTGTCACCTCATGGCTCAGTTTCCGCATCTGTGAATCAGGGAGAAGAATAATTACCCTCTTTGAAAAATCATTTTGACGTCTACAGATGATCATTGCTTAATTATTTATAGATTACTGTTGGAAATATAAGCATTTGTTATGGGACTCAATTAAATAATTTAAAGAAGGTAATATTATTAATGCTAGTCAACATGGGTTTATGGCAAATATAGCCACTCAGACTAAATGGGTATCTTTTTTTTTAATGAGCTCAAAAGTTTGGCTGATAAAGATGATAGTGTTGAGTAATATACTTAGACTTTTGTAAATGGTTTGACTTGGTACTACATGACATTTTGATTAAAAAATGAGAAAGCTATAATATTGACTTGCTATACATGGATAAAATGGTTTAAAAGTTGACTAACTGATATGTCTACAATGCGATTATAAGCAGGTATATTTTATAGTGAGGTCCCACGGGGATTGGTTTTTGGCTTTACTATTTAACATTTTATCAATGTCCAGGGAGAGAACACAAAAATATCACTGAAAAAATTTGCAGATGACACAGAAATTGGAGTGATAAATGAGAACAGGTCACTGAGACAGAGCAATCAGGATTTCTTGGTAAACTGGCCAAATATCATATGTTTTAAGACAGCTAAATGTAAATGGATACATCTGGGACAAAGAAGGCAAGCCATACTTATAGGATGGGAAACTTTATCCTAGTACTCTAAAAAAATATTATGGGAGTTCTGATGAATAATCAACTGAACATGAGCTCCCAGTCCGATGCTGTAACCAAAAGAACTAAGGTGATCCTTGGATGCATAAACAGGGAAATCTCAAGTAAGAATATGGAGATTATTTTACCTCTATATTTGGCAACGGTGCAACTGCTGCTGGATTCCTGTGCCCAGTTCTGGTGTCCATCATTCAAGGAGAATATTGAAAATTGGAGAGGGTTCACAGCAGAGCCACAAGAGTGATTAAAGGATTCAAAAAACATGCCATATAGGAGTAGACTCCAGCAGCGTAATCTATTTGGCCTAACAAAGAAATGGTTAAGAGATGGCTTGCTCACAGTCTATGAATTCCTGCATGGGGAAAAAATATTTAATAAGGGCTTGTTAGTCTAGGTGCATCAATAGTCAATGACTCAAAGCCACAGCAAAACAAATTCATATTGGAAATGAAGCATACATGTTTTTAACATTTGAAACTAGTGGAACAATTTACCATGATAAATTCTCCATCCCTAGAAAGCTTTGAAATGAAGACTAGATATTTTTCTAAATGATGTGCTCTAGTTCAAAGAGAAATTATTCTGGGGAAGTTCTATGATCAGTGTTATACAGGAGGTCAGACTAGATGGGTAACAACCATCCCTTCTGTCCTTGGAATCTATGATTGCCTCCATGCTTCTACTTAATTAACCCACAGAATTGGTAGGAAAATAGTTGTCCTTTGATGCAGAAACTTTCCATGGAAATTAAAAATTCACTGTTGAAAAATTCACTGTTGGAAATATAAGCATTTGTTTAAAAAAATGGATTTGTCATTGGAAAGCCAAATATTTTGGGGTTTTCAGCAACTGAAAAGTGAAAATAATTGGCTAACCACCCCCAAAAGGTATTCCACATAACTGCAAAACCAAAATATTTCTGTTTCTGTCCCCTTTCCCTTCCCTCAAAAAAGAAAAAAAATAGTTTAGGCAGAAATCCAGTTCTCGAGAGTGAAACTGATGGCACTTCTTGCTGTCTCTTGTTGCACAGAGATCAGTAGTCAGAATGCCCCATTTTGCAAAAATGAGCCTCGGTACACTGGACTTCAGAGACCACCCATGGTTCTGGGAGGAACTCCTGCTGTGATTCTGGACTCCCATTAAGTGAGTGGCTATGGGAATCATGCTCTCCCTGATTCAGAACTGCCTCCTGACACGCTTGTTGGAGTGGCCACCTCCCGGCTAGTTCTCATATGAAATGGTCCCTGATGTGATCCTGAAAGAGTCAACCTGCTTGGCCCAGAGCTCCTGGATTGATATGGACAGAAATTTCCTGTTCCAACCACAGCCCTGTATCTTCAACACCCCTAGAAGAGCTCCCAGCCCATTGAGAAGACATCAGTGACTACTGTTTTGGTCAGTGAAAAATGCTGGTAGAGACTCTTTAAATTTTGACACTGCACCTCAAATCGTATTGGCTGAGAATAGCTGCTGGTTAGCTGTGCAAAGCTGAAGACCTCTGGTAGAATATACCTAAGAGCTCCAGTTTCATAGAATCTTTGGATTTTGGTGTAGGCACCTGCTGGCTCTGTCTTTCCTTGTTGCTCATCACAGCCATCACCAGCAACTCCAGCTGGAGTTACATGAACAAATACCCATATCCAGTGGACAGGGCAAAATATTTTTGTTCTACCCCATTAGCCATCAGGGGAATGGACACAGGCGTTTGCCACAGAGTCTTAGTTGTGGTCTGAATAGTATTGATCAGAGAGAATACCATTCAGGAGAGCCTCTGGAGTCAGGATATTAACCTTCAGGTCCCCCGCACTTCTTCCACTTGGAGGCCCAGATTCTTGGCCATGCTCTTCAGAATTGTCAATGGGCTGTATTGTCCAAAGTTGGAGAGGGGGTAGATGTCCCGGACACTGCCTCATCTGAAGAAGCTGACAAGGATGCTCTAGGAAAGGCTGAGTCCTCGCATCCTGTAGGGTCCTGCAGGTCTCCTGCAGCCTCACCCATGGTGCTGTGGATGTCTTTGGCACTGTGGTCTGCACTGGGATCCATCCTTTCTTTGGTGGCATGATCAGCAACCCTCTCAGTGCCACGGGGAGATGATCATGGTGCCAATGGTGTTAAGCTTCTTATATACAAGGCGACTAAGTCCAACCTCCTTCATGATCCCTGGGTTTGATGGTAAGCTCAGGAGTCCAGAAGGGCCATTGGGGCAGCTACTACTGCAGCTGCCATGGCCGAATAAAGATGTTTTGTCCCTGCTCCTTCCACTGGTGAGGTCTCTGTCTCCAGTGTCGGCTATGTCTGGATACACAGGAGTCCACTTCTGAACCTTATGACTGGGGCTCCAGCGGGGTCAAATGAGATTGCTTCTGAGCACAGTGCCATGGTGTTGGTGACCAGGGATGTGTCATGGCCAGCTTGCCTCTGGGTAGTTCCTTGATGGGCTGCAACTCTGAAAGACTTACGAGCTCCTCCCTCCTGGTGGGGGACTTTTGGGCCTTCATGGCTATTAGGTCTTGCATTGCCTCAAAGGTGTCCTGGGTGAAAGAAGAGTGCAGCTCCCCCACATGGCTTTCCCTGTCACATGAGTCCAAAAGCACCAGACCCAATGGAATCCCTTCCGGGCCTGGAATCAATGGTGATGGTGCAAATGAAGAGAGTGCTGGGTGTCCCAGCCCAGGAAACACCCAGGCTTTCCCTTTATCTGGTGACCTTTCTCTTCTTTCTATGCAGCACCAGTGAGAGAAAATGGTGCCGGGGAAAGACAGTGCCAGTGCTGGCGAGGCCCTGACTCTTTCTTCGGTTCTGTAACCTTTCTCATCAAAGTTGGCCCATTCCACACCAATATACTACTATGAGTCAGAGCCCAGAGGAGAATGGAGCACTGCCTCCATAAGGAGGTGCATAAGTCTGACACTCCTGTCCTTTTTTGTTCTTGATGAGAAACTTCTGCAGATTTTGAACTTATCTGCTTGGTGTGCCTCTCAAGGCAGGAGTTGTGCAGATCTTCCCTTGGCATGTGTGTGTAGTAGGTCCTGCAGATTTTAAAATCCAGAGATCAAGGTATGCCCCAGTCCCTGGGTAAAGGTTAGGGAGGGGATTCCCTTCTCCCTCTCCCCGCCCCCCCACCCAGCAGTGTAAACTTACCACCTAGCAACTAATACTAACAATTAACAACTATTTTTGCTAGAGAAAAGTTTTGCTGAAGTAGCTAAGTATGAAGTTTTAGTGACCATCACACATTGTAAGAAAGAACTGATGCAGCAACAGGTCGGCAGGGTCCTATATGCAACACCATGAAGGTGCCATGTCAGGGGGCATCTTCCTTGACCTGAGGGGTGCTGCTAGGAGAAAAACCTTCCGACAACAGTGCACATGGCATGCATACACCCAATTTGAATTGACATGAGGAGGCACTTGGAAAAGAAGCTCCAACTCTAGGCATGGGTGAGAAGAAAATAAGGAGGGTTGGGTGGCACTGCCTTTAAATAGCCAAGGGAGGGGCTGCCAGACAAAATTTTCCAGCTGCAGTGCACTGGTTACGTGCATATTTGGGTGTAACACACATCTGCAACCACTCAAAGAGAATGACATCCAGGATTCTTAAAGCTACAGGAATGAAACTTACGGGATTCCCACTTGTAGTGGGAAAGCCTGTCAAATTCAAAGTAACATAATTCAAAGCAGCCATCAAGTCAGAAGATATCCTTAGTACTAAGTACACTTGTTTGGGTTTTGTTTTGTTTTTTTGCAAGTCATTTTGATTAATCCATCTTTTCCTGATGAAGATCTTTTCCAGAAAGCACTGTTCCTGAAAGAGATGTTTTAGCATAGATGAATTCGACAGCTGGCACTGAAGCAGCTTTGCTACTTCAGGACTTCAGTGGGCAAACTGCCCTTTTAACATGCTAGCACTATACTTTTAAGGTCATGGGTCACTGAAAATGCTGGTTACATTCTAGATACATAAAAACTGCCTGCATTAGAAACAATTGTATCAAAGAAATCAGTGCCATCACTACACAAGAAAGATGTAGGGTGTGTCTACACAGCAGCTGGGAGGTGTAAATCTCTGTTCACCTAGACATATGCACACTCGGTCTGGTTGAGTTAGTGTGTTAAAAATAGCAGGGTGCTGTGGTGGTAAGGGTATCAGCACAGACTTTCCTGGGATGGCTAGTGTCAAGTGGCTTCAGCTCCTCCGTGCCACTACGACCTTTAACACTAACTCAAGCAGAGCTAGCACGAGTATGTCTGCCCTCACTGGCAGTCATAACTCCCATCTGCCGTACTAATATTTAGCCAGTTACAAAGAGTTGTTGAGACACAATCAGATATGCAACAAGTGGCAACATGCATCTAAAAGTCCAAAACAATCTAGCAAGATACAGTCTTCATTCAGGATAGATTCTCACCGTCTCCTTGCCAGGTTTTTTAACCAGTTGGTATGGCCAGGACCCATCACAAATTGCTGAGGGCATGTCTACACTGGGGCAAGATTTAAAGTCAACTTTGAGAAGCTGAATTATTAAGTGCGGAGAAGCGTGTTAACACCACATCCTTACTCTGGGTTCTTGCATCCTCATTGCTAGCTGTTCTGTTAAATGTAGAAGTGTTGCACTGTGGGTAGGTATCCCACAGTGCAATAGAGCACTGTGGCCTGTAGGAAGTCAGCTGTCCTCCCACGATGCAATGTGCCTCCTCTCCTGCCCTCCTTCTCAAAAATAAACAAACAGGAAACACTTTTCGCACCATTTTTCTCTGCTGCAGGCATGGAGCCTGCTCATCTCTGCAGTATTATGGACAGCGTTTCCAACACATATCGGCTTTAGTTTCCAGCAGCGCAGCAGGATCTGCAGTGCAGAAACGTGTGATGTTATTGAGGCTGCCCTGCTGAAAGCCATCAACAGAAATAATTCCTGATTTCTGCAGACTGTAATGCTTAATCTGCGGTCTGTGGAGTACCATTTCTAGGCCCGGGAAACAAGCACAGAGTGATGGGACCACATCATGCTGACAATGTGGAATGATGAGCAATAGCTACACAACTTCCGTATGCGAAAGGGCACTTTTCTTGAACTTTACAAAGAGCTAACCCTAGCACTGCAGCATATGACTACTCGCTTGAGACTAGCTCTTACAGTGAAGCGTGTGGCCGTTGCTCTGTGGAAGCTCACAACCCCAGACAGCTACCAGTCAGGTGCAAATCAATTTGGAGTCAGGAAATTCACCGTGGGAGCTGCAAGTGTGCAGGGTCCTCAATAGAATTTTGCTGAGATGGGTAGTGACTTTGGGAAATATCCAGGATATAGTGGATGGGTTTGCTGCTATGGGGTTCTCAGACTGTGGTGGTGACATAGATGGAATGCATATCCCCATTTTAGCTCCAGATCACCTTGCCACTGAGTACATATACCGCAAGGGCTACTTGTCTATGGTTCTGCAGGCCCTTGTGGGTTACAGGGGCCGTTTCACAGACATTAATGTGGGGTGGACTGGGAAGGTTCATGATGTGCATGTCCTCGGGGACTTAGGTCTGTTCCAAAAGATGCAGGCAGGCACTTTCTTCCCCGACGAAAAAATCAGCGTTCAGAACATTGAAATACCTATAGTGATCCTTGGAGATCCAGCATACCCATTGCTTCCCTGGCTAATGAAGCCATGCACCGGTCACCTGGATGCTGATAAGGAGCGTTTCAATCATAGGCTCAGCAAGTGCAGGATGGTGGTAGAATGTGCATTTGGGTGTTTAAAAGGCAGGTGGCGGAGCATCCTGACTAGGCTTGATTTATATGAGAAAAATATACTTCCCTCCATTGTAAGTGCTTGTTGTGTGCTGCATAATTTATGGGAGACACACAGGGAAAAGTTCCCTCAAGGCTGGGTTGCCGAGGCCAAAAGGCTGGCTGCAAATTTTGAACAGCCAGCCATAAGTGTTACAGTGAGAGCTCACCATGGAGCCGTGCATATCAGGGAAGCGTTGAAAGCACAGTTTAGCAATGAGCAGCAGTAATGTCTGTGCTTGCTGTCCCTGTGCACTCAATCCCCATACCACACACTCCTTGCCTCCCCCCACCCATTCTGTCACCCAGAAGGCTTTGTAGCGCAGCACCAAAAGCAAGCACAGGTATTGAAAACAGGTGTTACTTTATTGTGTTCACATTTCTGGGCTTGCGGTGGGGGAGGAGGGGGGTAGCAGTTTGGTCCTGGGTGCTGTGTTTCCATAGGGGTCGTCACAAAGCTCTGCCTGACTGCAATGGTGTTGAGGCAACCACATATTGCACCTGCCTCTGTTCCTCCTTGATCAGTGGTGGGTGCGACTGGCTACCTCATCTTGCAGTGCATCCTCCAGGGCCTATAGGGGGACCTTGTGCGACCACTGTTCTTCCTGGAACTCAACCAGGCACCGCAGCATGTCAGACTGATCCTGCATGATCCGCAGTATCTCTTGCTGTGTTTTGCGATCCTGGTCCCATAATGCTTTTCTGTCCTCCATGTCAAACTTTAATTTCTCGGAACCTGATATGCCTTCCACTGATGCCATCCTGAAGTGGAGCAGGCTGTCCTGGGTGACAAAAAGATTCTGGTTGTCTGGGAGAACCAATACTCCGGTCACTCAAACCCCATTTTCCTCCTCCTCCAACTCCTCCTCATCCACAGCATCTTCCACATTCACCCTGGAGTCCGCACAAGTATTGGTGTTCCATGGCAGCATATTGGTTGGGTCATGACCAAGAATTGCATCCAACTCCTCATAACACCTGCACTACTTTGGCGTGGACCCCGAACTGTTCACCTCCCTAGTTTGCTGATAAGCCTGCCGAAGCTCCTTGATTTTAATGTGGCACTGCTGCATGTCCCTGTTGTGCTCCCTCTTGATCATACCACACAAAATTCTTTTGTAAATGTCACAATTCCTTTCGCATCTTTGGAGCTGAGTGAGCACTGACTCCTCGCCCCACAGGCTGATGAGATCCAAGATCTCGGGATGGCTCCAAGCTGGGGGACATTTGCTGCATTTAGACACCATTACCTGCTCAGGTGAAAAGCTCTCCATGCTGCCTGAGCAAGAAATGGAATTCAAACCTTCCCAGGGCTGCAGATAGGGGAGAAGCTATTTGCTGATGACACGGCCAAGGCGAGGCCATGCAGGAATGCTGGAATTGCAAGAACAGGAAATTCTGGGATGGATTCTGGAGGCCAATAACTTCACATTAAACTGCTCTCTGTCTACCCTGACCTTAGTCACATTATTAAAATAGACAAAAACGCTATACCTCCTGTGGAGGGGGTTTTACAATGCCAATTTATAGAGTCAGTTAGTTCAACTTTACAGCCGCATGAGTGTGTATGCGTGCTCTAAAGGGTCAATGTAAGCAGCGTTACGTTGACCTGAGCTCTCAGTGACTAGGCCTGAGTTTCAAGCATCTGGCAAAGTGGGATTTTCTCCCACAGAAGCTCATGCATTAAATTTGTTAGTCTTTAAAAGTGCCACAGGCCTCCTTATTTGTTTTGCTGAACTAGACTAACACAGCTCCCCCTTTGGAACTTGTCTCATAAAGGTAAAGGATGAAACTAGAAACACTTTCAGTTCCTCATATCCCCAAAGGGGATGTTACTTTTTTGACAAGTCAGAAAGGCATCCTATGGATTAAGTCTCCTGTGTCTCTCTGGGATTCAGCCTTGTTAATTCTGTTCAGAATCAAGATAATCCACACTGGAATATCTTGATAGTTTTGTCTGTTAATATGTGAAATTAGGTAAACTCATATTCCTTGTCCAGGACAGACTTGTTTATCATCTTTACCTTGGCTAGACTGTCATGTCTTAAACATGTTCTAGTAGCCTCATACAGAGGGATTTTGTAACTTCATATGCATGTGTTAACCCTGTATTTTACAATATTAATAACCAGTGTGGTGTTAGCTTGCATACAATGGCTCACAAGACATTTTATATAACTCTTACACTAGTGTGCTGGATATATACAAATCTTAGAGGTATCTAGGGTCACAACAACATTGAAGGTTTTACTTGGATGCAAGGGGGGCAAGGGGCACAGATTGAAAAAGGCTCAGTCCATAAATTATGGTTAAAAAAGGCACAGTCAACCAACTTTTACTTCCCATTTTTTCCTCAACTTCATTTAGTACCATCTGTTCCCCCGCTTCATGCTGGTTGGTGTTTTATATTTGGACTAATGGAAATTGTTCTTCCAAACTTCACTTTATTGGTCTCAATTCATCATTTTTCAATTCACTGTGAAGTTTTACAGCCCTAATATAACATCTGGTGAGGGGTGGGGGGAGAATGGGCTGGTATAATACAACAAATGAATGTTATAGTGCAAGTTTGACGTGGGGCTGGAAAGGGCTAAGCAATTTTGCCAGTTGCATGGCCCAAATCTGACCTTTAGAAACAAAGGAAAATACAAATGGTAATGAGGGTCATTCCTTACAAGTAGACTAGAGCTTTGATATACAAGCGTATTGTTGGTAGTTATTTGATGGTGTTTACACACATTTTGTTAAAGGTTAATAATTGTTTTTCTTTCTATTACTGTTCTATTTATGAAGCAATCAAAAGGGAATATTAATATTAAGATGGACCTTGCGTGTAATAACATCATTTGCTTGTTTTAGTCTTTGGCTATGTCTACACTTGGCCAAATAAGTCAACTTTGCTAAGTAGATTTAAAGTCGACTTAGCATGTCCACACTATAAAATTAGGCCAACTTAAAGTCGACCTGGCCAAATCGACTTAAGAGCGTCCACACGGGATGCCTAAGTTGACTTCTAGGGGCTAGTTGGACTTGGGAGTGGTCTATGGTGGGGGGCACCCCTTTAAAAGTGCCAGGGGGCTCAGCATTTTCCCCATTGTGCCCTAGCAGGACAGGGACAGGGTACAGGAGCAGGGTGGGCAGAGCTGTGTCCTGCCCTGTGGGTGGGCATGCCAGGCTCTGGCTGTGCAAGGCACACTGGCAGGGAGGTCAGTGGGGGAGCCCTTAGGGCTAAGCCATGTCTACACTATTGCTGACTATATTGTCTGAGGAAAGACCACTGTCAGCTCACTTGCATCAAAGTCCACGAGGGAGTTATCTGCAAACACACCCTTGCTTCAACTCTAACAGGAAGTTTCAGGCATGAGATCCTTTTTATGTCAAGTCTGACCAACCTTTGTCAGGGAAAGTTTGGATCACAAGATTGGGATCCCAGCAGCAACCTGAAATCACCCTGCTATTTCTCATAGACTATTTATCCTTCATTTCTCTGGGCTGGATTTTTAACAAGGAAACTAAATAAAAATTGATGACCCCTCCCCAGCTTTTTGGGTAATTTCTATAGACTTCACAAATTAAGAACTTTGCAACTCAGTTACCTGTACTTTGAGACTGATTTAAGAATTTTATTCTCATCTATACATATATGATCTTTTAAGCAATACTTTCCTTTTTAAAAATATATATTAGCTTTGTTAATAATCATTGGATTTAAATGTGTATTTGAGTAAGATATGAAATATTCATTGACCTGTTTGGTAATGTGTCCAATTCCTTTGGGACTGGCAGTATGATTTTTTTTAAAAAAGAAAAATATGAAAGATTTTCAATCATCCCTACCACATTTAACCTGGCTATCCAGGTGCTAGCCCAAGGGCTGGATAGTTTTAAAGAAACTGCGTTTTTGTCTTCTGAATGACCAGTGAGCTGATCAGAAGCTGTTGCTGGCTTGGCATATCTTATGGAAGAAAAGTCTGTAGTATTTATGCTTTTGCCTGTCCCATTCTTTGCAGTTTGCTCTGTTTGAGAACTCTCAGCACAGTTCCCCTGGAGGCCAACATCACAGCAAGCTACATATAGGAAGATGATTTCTGATAGTAGGTAGTTCTTTATATCTGACAAAGGCTTAACACCTCCAAATGGGCTGGAAGATAAAGAATCCCCCACGTCCTTTGAGTTTTATCATTTGAAGTCTTTCAGATTGGATGACTTTCTAAAAGATAGGCTTTAGATCAACCAGAAGTTATGAACTTGATGCAGTAATTATTGGGTAAAATACAATGGGGGGAAGGGAACCTTCATGGAAAGGAAATGTATCCATCTGCCAACTCACCAAATCGAAAGAGAAATGTCCATCAGTCTAAAAAAGAACTCCTAAAGAGAGATTTTCAATGCATTTGTTTAGTGTAAGACAATATTTCAGGAAACTTTTTTTTTAAAAAACCCTCAATTTTATTAGGATATCAGTAAGTTTTACAGGAATCCATCAACAATGGTCTATCAATGTGTGCTCATTTTTTATTTTACTTACATACACTTTGATGTGAATTTACTCACAATTTCATTTCTTTTCATTTTATCTTCACAAAGTGGATGCAGCAGGTCTTCCATCACTAAATTTAACGAAGAACATTTCTCTTCGGCAAGGCACAAAATTTAGATAAATCTCAGTAATTTTTGATTAATCCCAATTTTTTTTACATTAAGTACAAAGTCAAGTTAAATTGTCACAAAATATTTCAATGATACATAAAATGAGTTATGAACCCAGCATGAAAATGTATAATTCAAAGCACTCCAAGATGTAAACCGTTCACCATTATTAACTAGTTGAGCCTGTTCTGTATGAACATATTCAACAACCGCCATCATTAATAAATTAGTATTACTGCTCCTTTGCTATAATCTCTCATATGAAAACATTTAGAAATTCCATAGCATATAATGTAAAATTCCAAAAATTAAGAGATCTGAGATAATTGTTTCAAGGCAATTTGACAGCCTTAAACCAAAACCACACCATCAAAAATGAGTTAATGCTTCAAAGTAATTCTAATTAGACATTTAGAATGAACACTTCTAAGCATACGCATCTGTAAGAAAACGTGGAAAAACTAGCAACATTTTCAAAGGTGTTTTTGTCTTAGACAAAGTAGCATGGTAGTTACGAACAATGTTCCAACAATCATAGAAAGTAATATTTCTAAATTTGTTATTACATTTCTTAGCTCACCAAAATGCTCAGGACAACCATCTGAGAAGTTATTTACAAAATGAAACCTTATCTCAGTTTCAAATGTATAAAAATCTGTTATGGCACTACCCATAAGGCAATGCACAATATACCCCGTACATAGTAAATTACACAAAGAAAGGTAAAGTTAACTGAAAGGAAATGCTATGCAATATTATTTAAAGGGACACAGTTTAAAAATCACAAGTGCACACCATTAAAAAGTCAATATTAGCAGTATCTCTGAGATACTGAATATTTTCTTTACATTTGCAACCGAAAATATCTGTAGCATATCTAATTTCATTATGTATTGCCTTTTGGTAGTTTTGATGTTTTAATGATCATCAATAATTTGTACAACTAGTTTTCTTACCTATAATAGCAACACTTCAGAAGCCTGATTCTACTTCCACTGAACAAGCAGAAAGAGAACTTTCCTTTCTTTCAAGTTGTCACTGGTTTTCACTAGAGCAAGGGGAGTTTTGCCACTCACAGGAGAAAAAGATACACTTCTTAAAAGTTTAATTTCTGCTATTGATCCTAATTTCTTTTTGCATTTCCATCAGCTTGGGCAAAGAAAATTAATAAATCCAGTGTCTGTTTCTCAGTGCTACAAAGTTTGTATTGAAAAGATTGCAAGGAGAGCTCATTTGTAATCAGTTGTTTCCACTGGAATTTTCATAAATCAAAGAAACCTTTGTATTAGTCTTGACATTTTAAGAGCTTTTTTAAAACTTGAGGTTATGAACAAATTGGAATTCAGTGTTCCTTTAAATCTGAGCAAGCATAAGAGTATTTTAGATTACCACAAAGCCTGTAACATTTACAGTTTTGAAAACAAAACCTAACAAATCAGCATGCATATTTAAGATTAAACAAAAATTAAAATTGTACAAGATGTTTAAATAATCCAAAGAAAAAAAAAAAGACCTGTCCTCCTTAAGAGCATTCTCATAAAACATTGGAACTTTGGAACACAAATCAAGTTACTAAAATATTCTGTTCAATGTTCATACAAATAACATTCCTACAATTACAAGTATACATACAATCAAGATACTTTGTTACCTAATATTAATTACTTAAATTTACAAGACAAACATAAATAAAGCTGTTAAAACAGGCAAGTACAGTACTGGTCTGTCATTCAGCACAAGTTGTGTTGTACTGTTTTCTTCTTGAAACCCATCAGGTTAGAAGTTCGTGAAGTCATTCTTCAAATCTAAAAACAGATCAAGAGAATTAGATTCCATGTTCATGTACAAATGCTTTATATTGCTGAGATGTACAAAATGATGAAAAGCTTTATTACTTGAACACAATTACCATTAAATGAAAAGTCTTAAAAGAGGCCACAGTCTTTTAGGTTATTTTTTATGATGACATCAGTTACAGCATCAAAAACAAACTGCACATTCTTGGTATCTGTGGCACAGGTGAAATGAGTGTAGATTTCTTTTGTGTCCTTTCTCTTGTTCAGATCTTCAAACTGACACTGGATATATGCAGCTGCCTCCTCATAAGTGTTGGATCCTGAAGAAAGGGGAAAAGTTGATCAATAAACTCTAAATTTCAGACTAAGATGCAATAAATACTGAACACTTTGAAGGAAGCCATGAACTATTTCTTTTAAATGGCTTGACAGTTTCTTTTAAAATGGGGGAAAAATTGTGTGTGGTTTTAAGTAGCCTCACCAACACTTTATAGTACAGTATATAAACTCTTTCTGATACACCACACTGATACACCACACATTAACATTAAAACTATATATACAGAAGGCTAAGGACTCAAGCCAACTTCCAATGGGAGTTTCACACTTGACTTTAACGGGAGGTCGATCAGGTTATTGAAGAGCTGTAAGTGATGTTTTGTTTGTATGGAATTGTTTGTTCATGCTCTCAGATTAAACACTAAGGAAATTAAATAGAGAGAAAAAAACCCAAACCTTCCCTCATTCCACCTATTTTTTATATTCTCACTTTTTTCATTTCATGTAGCTGTCTTCCATCCCTCCACTGCCCCCACTTCTGCCCAAATTTGTTTTTGGCCTATTTCCTCTTTTCTTACAGTTTTAATTTTGTTTTTTCATGCAAATATTCTCTGCACAATATAACGATAGAATGTTAAATAACTATATAAATATATGGTAGTAGATGGGTAGCAGAAATTTAAATGTAGACTAATCGCCAAATTAAATCATCCTTTCTTCATATAGAATTCTTGCATACCAAGTATTTGCCTTCAATGCATTTAAGAAACCTCAATGCCCTAAACCTCTTTAGGAGTGAATCCTACGATTTAAAGAAGTTTTGGAGAAAAATTCAGTAAAGAAAAAGCCCAATCAGAATAAATTTGAAAGGCTCTCACTATGAAGAATGTTTAAACCAATGGTTCCCAACCTGTGTTCCGGGGGCCAGAAGTGGCCCTCAGGAGCTTTCAAAGTGGCTGTTGGCTCCCCTCCTGCTGGCTGCAGAATGGAGTTGCTGCCTAAGGCCCTAGGTGAAGCGTGCTTCCGCGGGGCTAAAAGACTGATGCAGGCTCCTTACTGCAGCCAAAAGGAGAGGAGATCAGTGTTCCCCTCCCCCTACTTGTAGCAGGGAGCACAGCAAAGCACTCTGCTTAAGTCCACAGTTGCTGGGGTCCTGCTGGAACCAGAAGGAGGGGAACACTAACCTTCCATCTCCCTAGCTGCAGAAGGGAGCCACTGCCTAGAGACCCAAATAGAGTGCATAGAACTGCATGATGCATGAGGTTTCCCTGCTGCAGCCCAGGAGAGGTCTGCTGATGGAGGCCAGTGACCCTTCAGGGCGGTAAAAATTATATCTGTCGTCCCCCTAGCCAAAAAGGGGGAGAACCACTGGTTTAAATGCTTTACATGCTGAAAAAAATCTAATGTGTGTGTGGATTCTCCCCCAATGTTGTCAAACATTTTTTCAAATACATGGAATGTTTGGAATCAGCTTTCAACACACCCTGAATGTAAACATACTTTGGATTAGAGTTAAATATATTAAGTTCTTGTTTAATGTTCATAATTAAATTGCACCAACTATGCTCTCAAACCACCAACTTACAATATATCTAGGTTAGAAAGACTATCAGAGCTGCCATTCTGTAAGCAGCCTACAAGTGTGGGAAAGTTTTCTTGTATGCAGTCATTTTGTGTCTCTGAGCTGCAGTTAACTGTAGTTTGGAATATATTTAAATCCAGTTGTGCTATTTAAGGCTTTCAAAGCTAGCATCCAAGTGAGAGCTAGTAATCATCTAGCAGGAGCATTCCTGGTCTACAATGTGCAGTTATAAGGCTAAATCCTCTTTGCTTTACTCATGCATAGTTGTACTGACTCAGTCATCTAAGTAAGGAGATGGCCCCTGTGTGACACTGCACCCCAGGCACACTCTTATGGTGTGACTGTGTATCATTCCTGTTCACTCTTATGATCTGTGTAACTTTTCTGTTCACCTTTGCGATGTAATTGTATGGTTTAATCAATGCCAATTATACGCTATGCAAGGTTCCCTTTTGAATGCTCTACCTTACTGTTATGGTATCACATTTCCTGCAGCATCATTTTTATGTGTACAGCTGTGAAGCATGTTACATGGCTCAGACCATCAGGACTATTTCTAGCACAGAGGCTGGAGAGATGCATGACAAAGGCAATGCAAATTGAGCTCCCTAGCTCTGGTGGAACAAAGAGAATCACACAGCAGCACAGAGAAGCTGGAACAAAGGGGCGTAGGGAGGAAGATTGGAAAACAAATAGTCACTTTGAACGGGGAGAGGCTTTTGGTTTTCTACCAGAAAAACATCATCTTGAGAGCAACTCCAAGAGATTGGGCCTATCCACATGGCCAGGAGGGCCAAAACTGGCTGACTACCACCAGCAGCCAGTCTTGTGAGTAAGAATGAGGTGAATAGACTAGTAATCTTGGAAGTGAGTAATCTTGGAATAGTGTTATTAGATTAGCATGTGTTTTACATCTTTTATTTGCTTATGGTAACTCCTGACTCCTTTATTATATGATTGTGCATTGTTATGCTGTATACTCATTTGAAATCATATCCTAATCAATACATTAGTATTTGTTTTATCTAAAGCTGTGTGAACTATAGAGGATGTGCATATCCATTTCACTGATAAATGGATGGACGAGGATCTATGAGTCTATAGTGATTGGGGAAGGGTCTCCATCTCTGTAGGATGGAAGTTCCCGGTGTGGTATCTGGGGGCTGGCGGGTGCTCGCTGGGGGACCATCCCATGAGTGGCCACAGGGTGCACACCCATTGCCTGGGAATGACTACATGCAAGAGGCTAGTGTGGACACAGGAGTGAGTGGTCACTTGGCATAGCAGGGTAAATTGGGGTTCAGGAGTAGAGATTGGAGGAAGGCGGTCACGGCGGCACACTGGACTAGATTCTGGGAGGGGGGTGTCACAAGCTGAAGCAGTGCATGTGGTTTGGGTGTGTGTGCAGACTTCATTTAAAGTGACAGAGCTGATGCACATCAATTTCTTTGATAAATTGACAGACATGAGCTTGTAGAGTACAGCAGACAGCACTGAACTCTAAGACGGCAGTTCCTAGGGTTGTATCTTGGACTGGGGGCATTATGGGGCCAACTATTGCAGAACTCTGTGAGTGGCTGGCCAGAAGCACCCGCTCACTAAGACAGAAGTAACTTACTTGCAGGAGGCTGTTCATGGGCTGACCCAGGAGCAGGCATTCACACAGTATAGCAAGAGCAGACCCAGCTCTAAGACTGAGGTATTGGGATGACTCAGTTATACACCAGACCAGAGTGCAGAGGGGAATGTCACATCATAATAAAGAGACTAAAAGTGGCATTGTGAAATATATTTATAAGTTCCAGAGGGATAGCTGTATTAGTCTAGTTCAGCAAAACAAATGAAGAGTCCTGTGGCACTTTTAAAAACTAACAAATTTATTTTTCACCTGACCTTTCTCAACTCCCAAATCAAATTTGCTCAGTTTACAAGTAGAAAGTGGTCACTCCTAATTGCTAGCTACGCACACAACTTTGATTCCCAATGCACCATAACCAGTAATAAGATTCCGTAACTGATTTTCTACATAAGTAACAGAATACCTGCATATTCAGGGTAGCAAATAGTGAGGGGACTCCTTTTGATTTTTTCTTCAAACAGATCCTTCTTGTTTAGGAAAAGAATAATAGAAGTGTCTGTAAACCATTTATTGTTGCAGATGCTGTCAAACAATTTCATGCTTTCATGCATCCGATTCTGCAATCGAAAAGAAGATACTTCAGCCTACCCCCATTATCCTTTTCAATAGTAATGAAATCATGAAACATACATTTGTTTGGGCAGTAAATTCCAGCAATGAAGCAATAAAATCTCCTGTAAAAGTGTTTTTGCATATTGAATCACAGAACCTTACCACAGTAATGTATGAAATTGAGAACAAGATAATCAAAGCACAATTTCCTATAATTTTTGGTGGCCTTTATGTAAGTAAATTATTTCATTTATTTATGACTAGTTTGGAATACTCAAACGTCTAACAATTGCACAGTTTAGGGTCTCTGTTTACTGTACATAACTAAGAAGTTGAAAGTCAAATAGGGCAGATACTCTAGATAGCTTAGTACCCTAGTTTACCAGGAGATCAGATGAATAATGTTTTCCCTAACATGGTTTATTCACAAACATTTTCTAGTGCCATGCTTCTACCTGTTTATGTCATTAGACAACCACGCACACAGGACACAACTTAACTAGGCTTCATTTGAAGGCTGCTACTTTATCCACCCAAATTGCAATCTGCAGGACAGTCAGCACCACAGAAGTGCACAGAAGTATTTTACTCATTAAACCAGCTGCAGAGCAACACAGACTAGGTTCACTCGTCAGCTCCATGAATAAAGAGTGGAGCTAGTTTCTAACTGCTGCTGTTAGGGGATTTCATTCTGAAGGAAGAGAAATGAAGAAAAGCCAGAAAGAAAAACAAAAGAAACAAAGAGACAGCAAGAAAAGATTGGCAAGGAAAATGATCTGAGAAAGAAACATATAGAAAGGCAGACTGAAGGCTGGGTAAAAAGAAAGAGAGAAAGAGAGAAAAGAAAATCATTGTTTTTTCCCTATGTGCTGTTCTAAATAAGTCTTATGGCTTTCCAGTAAAAATGACTAGAGCCACCAACATTTGTCTCATTAAGCCACTACTATACTCTTTAAAAAAAAATGTTCATTCCTGTGAATTAATTTAAAAATAAACTGTCTTTTTGGAACATGAAAAAGAGCTAACAAGAATATATTTCTCTCTCGATATTTTCTTATGGTGTTCAAAGGGATGGCATTTATCTCCACCATCTCTACTGTCCACTGGGACACTTGCAAAGTGGAAATTACCTCCTTGTGAAAAGAGCAGGTATACATGTTTTTCTTAAAGGGTTTAAACTTCTTTCAAGATCATTTAGTTTTTATTTCCCCTTCTCTCCCCTTCAAGATTAATTTACTTGCCATTTCCTCATCTTCTGCTAGGACCAAGTCGTAATCACTGAGAGCGACACAAAAGATTATTGCTGTAACTCCCTCGAAGCAATGAATCCACTTCTTCCGTTCTGATCTCTGGCCTCCCACATCAAACATTCTGCAAAACAGAAAAATCTTTTAAAATTTTAGTCTTCTGAATTCAAGCCTTTTGAATACTACACGTAAAATCAGAGAGCAGATAGTACTAATCTGATCACACAATTTTATGGAGAAAGATTATTAAATTTTTAGAGTAATACCCAAGTGCAGAAAATTAATGTTCACAAAGCCTTAAAAACACAATCCCTCCCCCCCAAACACACACTCTTCCGCAAAATAATTTTCATTACCTTTCTACCAAAAATTCTTAGGAACTAAATCAATACCCTGCAGAAGTAAACAATCTATACTACACAATTTCTCTGCAACTGTCTATAAGCTGCAAGATGTCAAAACCCCCTGCAAAACATGCACCTGGATTTGGTTTTATTGAAAGCGTACTTGAATAAGAGTTTTTCAACTTCTTTGGCTTAGTGAAAAAAAATTCTAGCACTAAAAATACAAGAGATCATGACAAAAATTCTTCTCTTACAAACATGCTCTCTGAATTAGGATATAAAATCCTGTAAATTCAAGAGCACAAATTAATTATGTTTTTCACTGCTTTCACTACTTTTTAAAAAACGCTTGGATTATACGCTGTAAAATGAATAAACGTGACATTTCTGACTTATTTTCCACTATTTCAACATTGTTCATTCGAAATTACTCAGATTAATAGTCAAACTATAATTTTTCTAACTTTCAACTTTTCAAATTCAATCTAGAAGCCAAGCAGGGTTTTAACTTGTAAACATCAGACATACAACTGCAATTTGATAAACCATTTCAGTTGTTAATGGTAAGAGAAAAATCCAATTCTCTTCCATATAGCTCATCAGGTTTATCTTTAAAGAACTCTAGTATATAAAGGAGGTAAGCATTTCAGTGCCCAAAAGAGGGAAAGATCCCTAAAGTAAACTTAATTCTTTGAGATTTTTTTTAGACACCGTGGATTCCTCTGTTGCTGCACATGCACCTTATTGGTGTGAGATCCGAGTCCTTTGAATAATACTGTCCTTTTGGACCATGCAAGCCCGAGAGCCTCCTCATACGACTACACAAGCCATGAAGGGAAACGCTCCCTCATGTTCCACACAATTCAAAGCTTGTGTTAGCTGAGGACTCCTAAAAGCATTCTGAAGTTGCAGTGCAGGTTGGAGCTTGGGCTCCAAGACGCAGGGAGTAGGATGGGCTTCAAAGCAGAAGATGCAACTTCTAAACGCTGTCTACATAGTTATGTTTAGAGCAAGCCCCATTTCCGAAGTCTATTGACTTGGTATGGAAACTCGGGCTGCCATGGGCCGTGTAAACATACTCTAAAGGTCTTGAAAAGATTCAATTTATATATTCACCATGACAAATTAATCTTTTCTTTGGAAATTGTTTTGATATGTTTGATGTACCATGTTTTGCACCAAAACCAAAGCTTCATAATCAAGTATAAAGAACCTACCAAAAACTGTCTTCATGTATTTCTACAAAATTAAAATTCATTTAAGATTTTAAACAGATACTATCAGTAATAAATATTTTAAAAAGGACCATCTTAACTTCTGAGACACAATGGGATAAAAAAGTACTGCTTTTATAGGTATTGGATACTCAGAAGCTTGCTACATGTTTTTCAATAATAAAGAAATGTTACCCTACCTCAGAACTTTTTTCTAAACAGACATCACAAAACAAAGTGACAGAAGGATAAAGATTACAATAAGATAGAAGTCTATAATGTTGTGAGATTATTTAAATTACTTGTGTACCATGATATATTAAAATGTCTCTTTTCAAAATTGTCCCCGTCTTTCTGCATCTAAAATAAATTCCTGGTCAGAATCGAGGTATTATTAGTGCTGATTCAACACTTGTCTTTAAACCCATCACTGCTTGTTTTAAAAAAAACGAACAAAACAAAAACAAACCTAAAATTGTTATGACTTCCCGCATTCCTGTTTGACTACTATAGTTTAACATTTGTGATGCTCTGCTGGAAATCTCTATAAATTTTACTGATTTTTATGATCTCCATTTAAAAAAGGAAGCAATCAGCCAACCAATCAGCCACAGCCTAGCTGTACTGAGGTGGTTATATCCAAAGTAAAGGTAAAGAGGAGGAAAAACAAGTTAAACAAAAGTTTGAATAAGTAACCTAACACGATGTTAGAAACTGAACAGCCAGATTTCAGCTTCCCAAGAACAAAGAGAACTGAAAATTAGGAGCCAATAACCCACAATTTGTCTTATCACTCCCAGGTATTTCAAACTCCCTGACTTTGCTAATCAATGTGCAGATCACTCTACAACTGAGGCTAGCTAGATGTTTAGCAGTGTGGCACTTTTAATAGTACCACTAGAAAAGGAATTTTAACAGAGTTCAGTAGACAGAGGGAAGAGGATTCATTTCCATCTGCTGCATCAGCTACATTTTTTCATGGTTGAACAAAAACAATTAAATACACTTAAAACCTCCTAAGGCAATGGTTCCCAACCTGGGTTGTAGGACTGCTTGGCAGGACGCCAAATATTACAGGGGGTCTGTGAGGATTCAGTAATATTGAGGTCATTTAGCCCCATGCCGGCCGGGCGCAGCAGCCTCATTCACCAGGCTAGCCAGATCAAAGCAGCAGCAATCTGAGGGAGCAGCAGCCCCAAGCTCTGCACTGTCCAGAGTGGAGAATCAACTCCCCTGCAGCCTCTAGCCAGCTGCATGCCCAGCTGAAGGAGAGCACCCCTGGCCAGCCCGCCAGTGCCCACTAGCCTCTATTACCCTCAGCCTATGAGGGATGAGAAGAGATGGAACCACATATGGCACGCAGTAACAGTGATGACAAGAAAGGCTTAGTTTCTTATTCAGATACGAATATTTTTTTATTATTAATGTATTTTAGTGGTATTATCATTATACGTGTTTATAGGGGCTATGTGTATTTATGTCAAGGTCAGGGAATGTGGGGGAGGGGAGAGTAGGGCATTTTACTTAGTGTTAACTAGTGGAGCTCGCACTCAAAAAGCTTGGGAACCACTGTCCTAAAGCACAGAAATGAAATACATTTCCACTGTAGTAAAGTCTTAAAACTTGGGTTTGATCACATCATACCATGCATTTCTATCAAAATAAATACTGGAAGTGAGAACAGATACAATGAATAAGATATTTAGAATAAAGTGCAACTGGTGCACAAGAGTCATGATTTATTTAGTAAAATTTATGCAACGAATGGTACTTTTTGAGTTGTCTTGTACTAAATTTGTTACTCTACTAAGTTTTTTACTCTTAGCTTATAAGTATTACAGTGTATATAAAGCATAAGAAAAACATTTATCTCCATTCCCAAAATAACTTAGACAGTTTAAAGCAGACTGAAAGAACTGACCTATGATTTCTGTCCAAAGTTCAAAAATGGAAACTAAATAGAACACACTATTTTAAAGAGGAAAGTCAACTTTAAAATCTTCTCCCAAAATATTGTCATCTACTGTGTCAATTAATGCTTAAAACCACATGACAGATTTATTTATTTATTTCAGTACACTTTATTCTATGTCTTTGACAACAGTCTAATCAGTTTATTTCCATTGCAGAGTCAGGTATCTTGTCATTGCATTTCTCCCTTGTTTATGTAAGCCTTTCATAAAGCAACAGGGGACAGACAGAATCACTTAAAAAAAAAAAAAGTCACCCACAGAGTTGACAGGCTGGAATCAGGGGCAAGGTTAGTAATCTACTTGTAAACACATTTTTAAAATAGTTTAGATTTTAAGTTAAAAGTGCATCCAAGAACTCTTCCAGACTGAAAATGAAAAGTTACAATTCTTTTATAAGCATTCCAATGAATAAGATTTGCAGAATAGCATAGCAGGATCACAATCATCCAGAGCAACTGAAAGCTAAAAAATTCAAGATCTACTTCTACCTTCAGATACAGGTAGAACAACTTAGGGTTAGGGTTGGAATTTGCAATCATTTATCAAAGGGCGGATGGATCCATAATTGTTCGTGATAAGTCACTAATAAACAGCATCTTCATTTTCAAAAGGTCGCCTGGCCTAGCAAGGATTTAAAAAATGTTGAATAGATATTTTAAGTTAGAGTGCAGCTGGACTCCAAGCCTAAAAAATAGTTTTTCTATTCAATAGCCCAATTTTGGTCTTTAAAACTGTAATCCTGGATGGTTAAGGGCCTCTGGTTTGACCATTCTTCTCCCACCACTTACACAGGAGGAACCCAAACATTCCTACTAAGGTATGTTTGTATGTCAACAAAGAGTGAAGCCAGATAGAGCAGCCAAAGTGCCTATTATTTGTATTACCATAGGACAATGGCTCCCAAGAGATGAAGAACATCTGAGGGGGCATGTGATGGGGCCTGGGAGAGAGCAGCACCTAGCCCACACTCCAGTCCCAGCCCAGCCCAGCCCTGCCATCATTCCCCCTGCACCCCCAGGCAGGCTCCACTCCTAACCCCAGCTCCTCCCCTATCTCAAGTTCTGCCCCAAGCTCTGCTTTCAACTTAAACTCCATTGCTGAGTCAACTGTGCAGTAATCGAGGGGGGGCACAGATAGATTCTATTATTGGAGGAGGTAGGGAGGGGAACAACAGGAGAAGTTTGGGCATCACTGCCATAGTAGCCCTAGCACAGCAAAAGCAGCATGTGTTTCTTCAAAGGGCAGCAGAATGCTCAAAATCCCTAGGATTGGAGAGGAATGAAGTGGACCGGGATGGGGTGAGGAGAATGTAAGTTTGGCTCTTCTCACAGTTCAGTTAAAAAATATGGGAGAGAAAAGGAAAGAGAAACGTATCAAACTCCTCAAAGACAGGTGAAACAACTGAAATGAATGGGCACTTGTGTCCCCTCATAAGAACTTCATTAAGGTCAGGAGGGACCATTATACCTGACCTGAACAAGCAAAAGAATTTCACCCCAAAATTTCTCCAGGTCAATATGCTGTGTTTGAGCTGAAGTATATTATTTTACAACGATATCTAGCCTTGACTTAAACAATGGAGAAGCCACCATAACACTTGGTAAACCTAATTCCCCAAATTTAAAAAAGTGTGGTTTATCTCCAGCCTGAATTAATCTAGTCTATGCTTCCAGCCACTGGTTCTTATCTGCTAGAATAAAAAGTCCTTTATGGGTACCAACACAATGATCAAGTTGCCTAAGCATTCCCTTTGATAACCTAAAGAGATTGAGATTCCTATATTTTTTACTACAAGGTGAATTTTCCACATGTTGACTTGTTTTTGGAGTTTGCTTCTAAACCCTTTCCAATTTTTCAACATCCTTTTTAAAGTGTGGACATCAGAATTGTGCACATTCCAATAATGATTTCACCAATGATGTTTAGAGGTAATACTCTCTCTCTATTTCTGTGCAATATTTCCATGCTCATACATCCAGGTACCCACTCTGACTTTTAAGTCCTCTTCAGAATCACTGCTTTTTAGGATATAATCTGCCAATATGTAGCAATCTGAGCTGAAAACTCACCCAGCCATGGGAGAGGACACAAGGGAGTAAAATAAGGGAAGAATACATCTCAACCTAAGATATGGCAATCTGGAGCGAAGTGCCAGGGAAGTACTAAACGGGAAGCTCAACAGGCCAATTAAAAGTAAAATAGCCTGAATAAAATTCTCTGCTCAGTCCGTTGGTGACCAAGGGTTCTGTCATCAAGCACAGCTGGTATTTCCCTCCCACTAATACCTTTTATATGCTCCTTCAATACAAGATGCACAAAAGGCCCAATTCAGAAAAAGTACGGGTGACAGTCACATCTTGTCATCCTTCTAAATAGACTAAAAAGCTACCAGGAGACAAAATCCAAAAAGCCTACTGAGGGAGGCAAGGTGAGTGAGGAAATACTTTTTATTGGACAGACTTTTGTTGGGAAAGAGACAAGCTTTTAAGCTACAAAGAGCTCTCTTCAGGACTGGGAAAGGAAACATACAGGTAAATAGAAAGTGGAACAGACTGCTAAGCATGAGGAGTTAACATACGTTGCAAGGGACCACTCAAAATGAAGTGGGAAGTAGCACCTCTGCAGTCACAGGACAAAGAAATAAATGGATTAGATTGTTATAATGAGATCTAAACCCAGTGTCCCTATTGAAACCATGACTTTTACCGTCTAGCAAAGTCATGAATTTAAGCTGACAGGCTCCGCAAGAACCTTGCAGCGGATCTCCAAGGAGTGGGCAAAATTTATAATAAGGGCTGCATTTCTCTGCAGTGGGCCTACTGAAACCCTCCAGTCATCACTTCTACCCCCAAAGTTCATCACCAAGTGTCTGCCATGTTCTTGTGTGAATAAGGGTGCTGCTTACCTCAAAAAATTGGAATCTGCTGCTGTTGTAGCTGGTTCCGTTGTATTGGGAATGTATAAACCTACCTATCCAAAAAGAAACTTTCTTGTCAAAGATATATGCTGGCCATATGTTCACACAGGTTTTCAGTGTTATAAGTGACATCAGTGTACAGATTTATGACTAAAAAACTAAATTACTCCTGTAATTTCCTCTAAAGATAGCAACCTACTTAGCATCACACTTTGCTCCAGGAGACTCTTCAGTAGCATCAGGACTGCTCAAAATATTTAAAAATTTTGAAGCTCTCTGCTGGAAGTAACTCACACAAGTTTCCAAGAGAAGCGAGAATGTTACAGCCTCCTATGCATCTTTCATTGTGAAAGTCATTCCCCCAATCCCTTTCATCCCCACTGACACCCAATCTTTTTTGAAAATAGTTCCTAATGCCAAAAATAGATTGTGACAAAAATAAAAGTCCCAGTTAATAACCCACATTTAAAACTTTGAATAAAACATACAACAGGGTTATGGGTGCAGCTTGAATACTCACTTAAAATGAAGATCTTTGAAAGTAAAATGAGTTTCCACTATTCCTGTAGTTTTCACTCTAGTCCTGAGAACATCCTGTTGAGTCGGGATGTAACTGGTTTGTGCTATCCTGTCCAAATCATTCAAGTAACTGAAGATAAAAGAAATGTTGCTTTTTTTTAAAAAAAAAAAAAAAAAAGATTTGCACACAAAGATATTTTATCTGTTATAAGTTAACATATCTAAAAATCTTCACACCTGTTCAGCATATTTAATTTAGCTCTCATCGTAGAGACATGAAGGACAGCATTCTTTGTGACAAAACTGAGACTCTGCTTACCATATTCAAATTTTATAGGTTATTTACCGATTTTAAAATAGAATTTTTCTAAAAAGTTTGGTAAGGTTTACTGGTTAAAAATGCATATGAAAAAAATCTTTCTAGAAAGAAGAAAATTTAAGCAATTCATTCAATTATAAATCTGCTTCTAGGTCAGAATGCATGTGCGGTGTTCATCCAGTTGTTTTTCTACTGCATAACTGCTTGCAATATGTAAACAGAGAATATTTTATTATCTTTACATCTGTCTACATCTGTCTACTCAATTGAAGTATTTTAATATCTTGCCCCTGAATGGAAATGAATAAATGTATGAAGAATGTTCCAATCAAAATTCTGAAAGAACAGATATTTGTGTGACTTAACACTTTGTAATTCTGTTACTGACTAGATGGTTGTTTTGGTGCACTGTGCTACAGTAACATTAGTCAGTCTTCAAAGCAAAACCTTGTGTATTACTGTCTGAAATTCTTGAGATGCATGCAATTAATTCAGTGTATTAAATATATACATATGTGAATTTTATTTGCATTCACTTTGAAAAGGAACAAAAAAAATGAACGGCTGCCTACATGATCAGAAACCATCAACTTCAGGGATATAATTTGGAACGTTAAGTAAACTGAGTTGTCATTATGAAATTGCAGGAAAGAATGAATATATCCCAATAAAGCTACAATACTGAAGTCAAAGTCTTTGAGAGATCTTATCAGAAGTAGAGAAATGACCTTCAAATGTGGCTTTCCAGTCCCTTTCATTATGGATTTGCTTTCTTCAGGCTTATCTTTTTATTAAGTTATTTGCTGCCTTGAGCTCATCCTGTTTATCACTATTCTCTATAGCTTGAAGACTCTAGAAAGTTCCAGCAGTCCTCTAGGTTCAGAGCAGATATAAGCAGGCCAGATATAGATATAGCAGTGTTTCTCAATTACCCAGTCTCTGACATCTCCCAACACAGGTTAGAAAGGCAACAAGCTGGTCCCTTGTATCAAAAATGTTGAGTAACACTGATCTGTAATATCTCAGTGCACCAATGGCATTGTTCATTATTTATGGATTCAAATCAGCTACTTTGGTTTAACAATCATTTAACCCATGTACTGCTTGGTGTTGGTGATTCATGCTTTAGATACGATTTGGCCACTTTGACGTGATCCCCTTTCTTTTTACTGAAAAAAATTAGCAACAGCAAATTTGAAGGGCAATCAGGAATAATACATGATTTACACATCACAAGTCAAATTGTATGAGCTTATTACTTTACTCATCCTTCTACCCTATCTTCCATCTCTTTATCCTCACTTGCATCTAGTCTTAGTTTTAAACTCATTAAGGAAAAGACTATATATATATGCATTTGTACAGAGCATGGCTCAAAGACAAATCCTGATTTGGCACTTTTGGGTGCTATCACCATATTAATGTATAAAAAAGGAAGTAAAGTTCAATGGACAGTGCAGATTCAGAGCTAAACAGTCATGGTAGTTTTCCATATACAGAACACAGCCTTGACACAACAACTTCCCACCCCATGCCCCCCCCCCCCCCCAATTACAGACAGCAATACCATGCAACAACAACTGGCTATATAAGCACTTGAGAATATCTGTTCATTTTTATTTCTTACAATAACTGGTCTGGGCACTCCTCATAGATTAGATCTGCCAATTCATGTACACCACTTAGGATCCCCAACCAACTCCTTTTCTCTGAATTCCGACTTCTAATTCTGGACTGCTGCAACTGTCTGACCCGAGAAACGGGCACCTCTTGCTATGTATTTTTTAAGACTCCAAACAACATAGTATCAGACTGCCTCAAGGAATTTCATCTTACAAATACTCCCTTTATCATTTTACAGGAGATGGACAGGTTTAGTTACAGTTCTACACTTACTATGCTGCAGAGTCATTAAGCTGGTATTCTCTGGATCTGTTGAAACAGGCTTGCACTCCACTATCTTTCCACAATCTCTTGATAACTCCTGCAAGTTCCATGGTCATAAATCCTTCCTCTGCTGCTCCAGCTAGTACAAAGAGTTGTCGGGCATCATCCTAGAAGGAACATGGACACAGAAAAAGTTAGTGCGGTGGGAACCTAGATCAGAAGTATACACCTTTCCTTTAAGTCAATGGAAGGACTTAAAAGCCTCATCTCAGTCCACAGAAAAGAGATGAGTTAGTAGACTAAGGAAGAGAGTATTTCCACACAGCCTGTGGTGCTGAGCCTTCCAATTCAGGTTGACAGACTAGAGCTCATGCTACCACAATGAAAAGAGCAGTACAGACAGCACTTTGAAGCTGCAACTCAAGCTGAAGCTTGGGCTCTAAAGCCCACCCCTGGGCCCAGGCTTCAAAGCCCAAGCTGCAACATGTACATATCTATTTTAAGCATGTTAGCAAAAGCCTGAGTCTGTCCATCCTGGCTGGGAGGCTCTCTGCCATGAGCTATATAAACATACACAATAAGAACAATCCTAAAAACGTTTTATGAAAGTGATTGGTCTCACTGACTACCATGGAACCAGTCACAGGAACAAAGGTACCGCCATCTGCAAGTATATGAAGGATCAAGACCTTAAGCTTACTTTTATGAACAAAGCAAGGCTATGGAATTTCAAAAACAAACACACTTTACCCATTTTCTGAAAACTACGAAGAAACTAAACTAGACAAAAACTTTGTGAAAAGTTATGCACTGCCCATTATACAGTGGTGTTTATTTTGAGCATTGTATGCTTTAATGCATTTCATAGTATCACTAAATAATTCAAAATATCATATTGCCCCTCATAATTAATTACTCACATTTTGCAGCAGATTTATGTAAATATATGGAACAAAATAAGGAACTTTGCTCAAAAGAGATGAAAGAAGCAAATAGAATATATAGAAATACATTCAAATAGAACATAAAGAAATATTCCAAATGTTGAAAATAAAAAAGTTTACTGTTAATTAACTCTTTAATATATTGACATACTGAGAATAAAATCAAATATTTGTGAGACGACACTAAATTTTATTGAAAAAGAAAGTAAGATCTCAACAAAAAATAAGTGAAGTCAACACATTTCACATTGAAGCCAAATGCCAATCCCTCTTTAGTTCTCAAAAACAATTGAATGCAGTTACATTTATACCAATTTTTACAGGTACATTTCCATGAATTCTGGGTTTATAGTGCGATTTTTTTTTAAAGATCTCAAAAAAAAAAAAAAAAAAAAAAAAAAAGCTCTTGGCAGAAGCCATGAATCACTAGCTCTCTCCAAAGCATTCTTCCAGCAAACATATTAGGAAACCAATCTCCTCAATATACTAGAAAATAATGTTTTCTTCTATTTTTTCTAAACACTAGAGGTATTAATTAACCTGTAAACCTATTTTACCTAGCAAGAATCATTCTTCTCTCAATGCTGTCCAACATCAATCAGCTAATAGCTTTTAATAGAACGGGGGGGGGGGGAGGGCCTTAAAAACTGAATTGTTCAACCAAAAAAAAATAAAAAAAAAATCGAACTATAGAAAACTGTTCAATCATAACTAATTTTTGAGATACCTACATCAGATTACTGCATTTTATTTCTTCTCCCATAACCACATACAGTGAAATTGGAGAGCAGTTCTTGTTTTGAACGGGCTAATCATTATACTATCATATTAGAACAGTGTAGAACTCATAAGTCACATAACATTAGTTAAAAATTTCTGATCTTACACTTCAGCTGCTCTCACCTACAATACACAAGAGTCAAAACACAAGAAAAGAACTGTTTGAAATGACTGTACGAGAATGGCATCTCCCAACATCAGTATTGCATGTGCTTGTCTTTTCGCTCTGGTTCTCACATGGGCAAGCCTTCCTTCTTTGCTACAAACTCAAATACAAGTTCCAGTTCTCTAAGAAATGTATTGCAGTTTAAATTTTGCCTTAATTTACAACAGCATAACTTTCACTGAGGACAATTAGATTGACAGGTATAACTGAGGGCAGAATTTGACCACAGCTGTTCTCCATTTACTTACCAGTAAATACAAAGATGAAAAAACCCTGAACCAAGGACTTGACAATCTCAACAATGAATTATGCAAACAACTGACACCAAGAAAAGGGAGAAGCAAGAAAGGACATTTGTTAAATACATAGACATTCTCTCTAGGAATAAACACATCTGTATAGTGGAAATATTTCTTTGTTTTGTTTTAGAGTGTGCAAAGTTGGAAAGGTCCCTCCAAAAGGATCAGGCAACACAGACATCAATGAAGAGGTTTATTTACAGTACCAATACCGGGAACATTGAACAAAACCATACCAGCTTCAAAATGGAGGTAACATGGCAATTGCTTATATATACATACTGCTTGTTTACTGATTTAAAACAGTTCTTTGTTTCCTTTGGGAAAAACAACTCTATATATGTTAAGAGAGTCAGGGTGGTGAGAGGGGGTGGTCTCAACAGGTAGGGAAATTCTAACTTCCATAAAAGGTAAGTGTCGGGGTGGGGGGTCGGATGGCTATGTGACATTAGGCAGGAAAGGGGACGTGACAAGAGACCTGGGTTCAGAGGAGAATACGTAACAAAAGATGGCCTTCAGGCTGCCTGTTTGGTCAGCCTCTGTATTTCTGAGGCCTAGTGTGCTGGCATGGATATTTTATCCTAACAAGTGTAAGCATACATTTTTGGTAGCTGCAAAGGTGAGTGCTCTGGAATGATTTGAAAAAATCATAGTAGACAACAGAACTGAGAAAGGTACTGAAATTAAAGGGGTGTAAGTGAAGGACACAGACACCTCCTGCAAGAGAAGATGGAAGGGTAAGTCTCAATTAGGTTCCTTTGGTGGAATGGAAAAGGATAGGAGGCCTTGGCTTTAAAAAGCCAAGGACACAAATACTAGCAATCACCTGCTTCTCTTCATCCTATCTACTTTTTTGTTTCGTGACTTACTATCTGTTCATGCCACATTTCCCTTTAAAGAAATAGCGCACACACCTAGTGCAGCTGTATCATCAAATATTAGTATCAGTTCCTTCTTTTATGAAATTAGACAGTGGGGTTACCTTCCCTCCCACCCATAAACAGTCTGGAATAGAGGGGCTTCACTTCCAGAACTTGCCATTTCTATCTCAGATTTCTTGAGCAAGATAGAGTGCAAGAAGTATTTTGGACATCTTTTTTGAATTGGTTACAATGAGTTTCACATATTGGAGCCAGTCTATAACCCTTTAACTTTAATGAAAAAGTCATTTGCCAGGCTCTCTTCAAAAGTGTTTTTCCTAGTCTAGCATCTCTTCATCCTTGAAGGATCAGCCTACCCATGGGAAAGGTGAAACTTGAGTAGTTATTTAAATATGTCAGTCTCCAGACTGGAGAATTTTAAGGCAAGATCATCTGATCACATGATGAGTCAAATTAACAGTTCTACTCTAGTCATTACAAAGGGCTTGTTCCAGCTGACAGCATAAGACACAAGCCTGAGTTCCATTTCAAATAAATTTCTTCAAAATCCCTTTCAAGCCCACAGGAAAGAATGTCTCTGGATGAAGCTGCTTTCCCCTAGAAACGCTCAGGATTCTGCTCTGCTTTCAAGTTTTCTGAATTTTCCTTAAACATATGAAGGAAGAGAGGTCTGAAAAAAGTCAAAGCAGAAAGTGCCTCAAAACAACACACTTCCCCTTGATTTCCTATTTTCCACACCAAGACTACACTGACAGATTTAGCTGGATCAAAACTCATTTTCTGGCAATAAAATATCACTCACTCACTCACTCACCCACCCATTCACTCACTCCCCTGTTTGCTGAAAGGTTTAAAACAAAGTAAATGGTGATACCATAGAGTCACATAGGCTGAAGTTTTGTCCTCTATCAAGCAGGTCAACCAGTGAAAAGTTAAGTCCACAGAGCTACTTAAATGATCTCTAAGAGTCAAAATACCAAAATACAAGTTTACTTTTGCTCTGAATTCTTGCTGCAGTGTATAAACATAATTTCTACAGTTATAAGTGTATAGTAAAATGGTATATATATATTTTTTTTTTAACAAAAATAAAATAATCCCTCCAACCCCTAAAAACACAGCATTGGGTTATTCCCACAGACTGGAAACAAGTACCTGACTATAACTTTATGAAGAACACAAAGGAAAAAAGTCTCACACAAATAAAAACAAAACAAAACAAAAACAAAAATCCCCAAACTATTATCATTTCTCACCATCATTGCAAACTCAATTGTCAAAACCAAAGCAGCATTATCTAGTATTGTGAACATGGGACTGAATCAGAAGATTCAAGTTCTGCTCCCAGCTTTGCCGCTGACTTGTGATCTTAGACAGCTGAAAAATCTTTGTTCACACTGTGTCCTCTGCAAACTCGTGATAATGGCTACTTCATGGGGGCATTGTGGCTATATTCATTGTTAGTAAAATATGGTTTTGATACTTTCAAATGGAAAGTGGTATACAAGTGCAAAGCATCAACATCTAAAAATAGAACATCTTTCCTGATAAAACCACTTTTCTTCCTCTTCTTCTTTGTCTCCTCCCACTCCTTCCTGTCATTCAAACTTGTTACCTTGATGTGAGAGGAAAAAGTAAATATGACACAAGACGTGTCTCAATACTTCACAAGTTTCTTTCAGTAAATGATCTGCAGAATCATTCCCCTTCCTCCAAGTCCCTTCTGAAAAGACTGGCCCGTACCTAGGCTATTTCCTACTTCAGCTGTTCCACACATTAACCCTGACCTTCACTGAGTGCAATAATGTATGTATTCTAGGACAGGGATTGCCATTTTAGGTGCCTAAATCCAACATTTTGGCACCACAAATCCTCAAAACCCCTGTTCACCTGATGCCTAATTCTATACACACTTGAAAACTCCTGGGCACTTGAGTATCCCGTTAAAGTCTCTAGACACCCAAGTTTCTGACAATGTACATGTACACAGACACCTCAATCTAGCTGCATGAGTACCTTTTCTATGCCTAAGCCCCGTTCAGATCTTTAAACTAGGCATTCACTCACCAAACTCATCTGCAGAACCTGGCAGGGGTGCTGAGGGTATACCTAAATTCATGCAAAAGGGCTGGAGAAGCCTACCTTATGACCTTAGTTCAAGGGCCAGAGCACTCACCCAAGATGTGGGAAACTAGGGTACAATTCTCCCTTCTGTCTGATGTGGACATGAAATTTTAAAACGGATTTCCCATCTCTCAGGTGAGTGCCCCAAGCACAGTGCTATGGGATAGTCTGGTGCAGGGTCTCAATTTCTGCTGTTGAAGCTGTTCCAATAATTATGCATGAATGAATGCGTAGAGTAGCAGTTAGGGCATTAATCTGGAAGGTAAGAAACACGTTTAAAACCCTTCTCCACATCAAGAAGAAGGCTGACTTGAACAGCCATAAACCACATGCAATGGCATTTATAGTGCTCCAATAAATCAAACCCCCTGCAAAGGAAAATTTACATTCATTTCTATGATTTGTTACAAGTGGGATATTAATTATTTTGTTCACTTGCACCCATTAGTTAAGACATGGTGGTTTGTGTAAGTACTGCCAATCGTCTTTAGATTCTGTGCTATTCTGAAAAGTATTTTTCTTATTAAGGAATTTGGATTTTTCCTTTGCTTGAGTGTGGATAGGGTTAAAAAATTCTAGTATCTTTACCATGAAGTAACAATGGATAACAAATGATGCTGGAACAACATACGACATGTTAGCTGTATTCCTCCATTTGTATATACTTCAATACTCACAGCCCTGGTTGGGTCACAGAAGTCTATCTTCAATCTCCCCATTGCTCTAATGATAGCAATAATGGACTGAATGGTATTGCTGTAGACAACAGCTTTGTACTGTTTACATTCTTCTTCTGAATAACCAGCTTCATGGATAATCCTATGGAGGAAAATAATATTAAGTCTTCTATTCAAACACAAGCAAGCAAATTATTTTAGTTATGTCTTTTAACCACACTTACTTCATTTGTTTTACAATTGTGCTTTTTCCTGATTCACCAGCTCCTGGAAAAACAGAAGATTATTAAAAGGCATCCTTCTTGACTTTCCTTTATTTCCAAAGCTAGCAGCTCAAAAATTAGTTTTCACATTTCAAGAATTCCTCAACAACTGATAAATTACTGAAGGATTTTAAAATACAATTGCTGCTATTAACTTTTAACATAAAACAGGAAGTTTAAATGACAATTACTTGCTTTTGGCACTTACAGTAGGAGATTTCACTCTGAAATACCTTTACCTTTATACTTATGCTCCATCAAGCCACACTAGATATTCTCATTTAAAGAAGTGAGGCGTTTCTAATGCAAACAAAGGACCAAACATATCTGTAGAATCCACTAACTTACTATACCAAAAAGGTGACAATCTTTCCCCTCATGTTTTCACAATTCCTCACTGAATGACAGTGTAATCAAAATATTACCGTGACATTTAAAGCCTTGTCTACATGGCCCCACAATGCAGACTAGGGGTGTGTGAGTTGTAATGTGTATTAAAGTGTGCTGGAGCTGCCCCATATAGACCCTGCTAGTGTGAACCAAAAGGCACAATGGGATTATATTAACACAAACTAGGTACACCATATCAATCATTTCATTAGTCAGCTTCTGGCACTTATAAACACATCTTTCAGTTTGACTTTGCCTAAAAATTTCATGATGTTCAGACCTTGTCTACAACTAGCACTTATGCCATCAAAACTCTTGTCGCTCAGAGGTGTGAAGAAAGCACACCCCTTGAGTTAAAAGCTTTTACAGGCAAAAGTGCTAGTGTAGACAAGACCTCCATCTAACAATAATTTATCCTTTTAAAAAAATTTGGAAAATCATGTGTGTAAGTAAAAGTTGTTATTCATATGATGTAGACAAAAATAAATGATTCCCTCTCTTCCATATGCAAGTTTGTGTTTTGGGGTTTTTATTAACCACCAACACTAAAAAAATAGATGTACATTCTGTGCCTGGAATAGTAAATTTTACCATAATTTGGAGATTGGTTTTATGTATGTGTATATATATTATATGCATATTCTCAGATGTTCTTCTCAAGACTCATATGGGATTACCTTCATAACTCACTTCTAGCTTCACTACCCAAAAATAATGCAGCCAGCCCAAATTCCTATTGATAGAACCTATATATAATACCACAATTACATTCCATACAGTCACAGGTAGATTTGATAGGTAAAGTAAGGGAGAGAAGGGTTCCCCAATACTGCCAGTGAATTCTAGGGCCAAATATTTCCCCATCTCAACTACTAGGAAGGGAGAGAGGATTGGTAAATGAGTCCTTTATCAGCCACTAGCTAGTATCCTATAGAATTGCCAGCACTACTTCCTTATTAGTAGTCTCCTGCCTAAGGCCTTATCTACATGACAAAGTTGCACTGGTTTAACTTCCATTCTTTTTCTTGCAGAAACTGTGTTAGCATCCACATGCATGCAGTCTTTTCAGTTGATCTTGGTTCTTATGTGGGAGTAGTTATGCCAGAACTTGACAGATCCTGGGCTCCAGGTCACCATGATGTCCAAGATTTTTTTCCCCTAGCCCTGAAGCAGCCAGGGAGGCGAACACCCCCTGGCACCTAAAAAAAGAGCCAGCGGTGCTTACACTTTCAGCTCCACTATCTCTCCCCTTCCCCCCTCCCCCCACTGCTAAAAGTGCTGCCAGCAGTGTTTTTTTTTCCAGCTGGGAGGAGAGGGTGATGGGGGAGAGGCTTGGGTGCTGCTGAAAGAGTTGGCAGATGTGGCAGCTTTTCAACGGCAGGGGGCACTATACACTCAGCACCACCACTGAAAGAAATAGCATGGTCTCTTGGCAGCAGGCGGCCCCTTCCCTAGGTGACACCTAGGAGTGCCTAAGTTTTTGAGCTGGCCCCCAGATGTGAGGGAGATTTGCTGAGGCCATTAATATGTTAAATAAAAGGTTGTGCTTCCCACCTACCATCTACTGGAAAGGAAAGTATCTTTCTCTTGCTTCTATAAACCTATCCTACCCTCCGGGCTTGTCTACATCAATGTAGTTGCACTGGGGCAATCCTCCACTGTACTCGTGTAAAAAGTGACAACTTTCTCCCCAGTATTTAAACTGGGGCAAGCTGTACTAATGCAAATAACTTTTTACATTGGTGCAGTGTGTCTACACTTTAGGCTTGCATGAATGCAGTTACATCACTACAAATTAATAAAAAACAAAAAAAACACACCAAACATGTCAAAAATCAGACATGCCATAGAAAACACAGGGTTACTGAGGAGGACTTGAAAACTGGCTTGAAGGAATTTTCAGTCTACACGATCAATCAGAACACCAGTTCTATCTACTGAGATTAGGGTCTTCCTGTACCAAGAATGGATGAGGGGGAGAAGTCCTATATATGAAGAACAGCTTTGTCCTGTGAGCCCAATATATTTTAAAAAGACAGCCTTGTTAATCCACCTCACCCCACCACCTCCGAAATTAAACAAGTCCCCAAATCACAATTTTCTCCAAAGATTCTAAATGAGAGTATGTTATTTGCCCTTTTTAGCTTTTTTAGATGGTGAACAAGAGCTTAATATTGGCATGTGCTATACTCCAAAGGGGAAAGAACAATTTCTATCTAATATTCCACATCATCTGACTCATACTGGCCAGAGAAAGGGAGAGGGACAATTTACAACACTTAATCCCCACAGAGAGTGGGAGGGCTTTGCTTTCTCTCCATGCAGAACTTCAATGAATAATACTTTGATTTCCATTTCTATTTCAATTTCTGACTTCCCTAGGAATAGAAGGGAATCATGAGGCACCATACCCCAGCTTCCTCTCTTGCTGCTTGTCTCACTCTGGAAAGCACAGTCCAAGAATTCCATACCTCAGTATATAGCTCTTGTAACTATTTGCAGAAGATACACACTTGGAAGAACAGGAGAAGCCGTGTCATTAGTGGCTGCTGGTTTGTTTTCTCTATTTTTATACTTTTAACTACAAGAGCAAGATGTGGAGCCCAATGAGTACATCTGCAGTCAGAGCTACACCTTGTAAATTGCGCCCTGGAGTCCCGACCTTGGGCATTTTTCAGATAGGGTTTATGTAGTACAAACTGAAGAAGCTAGAATACTTGCAGGTATTCCCCCAGACCACTTTCCTTGGATCTAGGTATGTGAAAGAGCCAATTTCTAGGGTTGATTATGCTCGAACACTTCCTCTGTTTGATTCCTGCTCCCTGATGGAGGAGAGTAAATTGTCCAGCAGGAGCCTTTACTATTAGAACTGCTCCTATCTCCGGGGATGCAGGAAGTATAGCCCTCCTTGGATTGGAAACCAAGATTATATCAGAGATTTTTCCAGAAGCTTATGAAGGGGTTTCTCTACACCTCCCTAGGTCTTTAGCTGAAATTACTTCCCCTTCTCAGCACTGAAGCTCAGACTTTTTCCAAGCAAAGGGTGAGCCTGTACTTTTTCCACCCAATGTAGCCTCCCCCTTTATCTTGGGGAAGTTTAAGGCACGGTCTACAGTAGAAATTAGGTTGGTATAATGACATCAGAAAGGAGTATAAAAAATCCACACCCCTGAGCAACAGTTAAATCAGCCTAACTCCAGCACAGACACCGCTAGGTCAATGGGAGAACTCTCATGTTGACCTAGCTGCTACCTTTTGGAGAAGGGAGCATCTACACTGATGACAGAATGCACCACTGCAGCATTTTAATTGTAGACAAGCCCTTAGACAGGAGCAGCATTAGGGCAAAGCACACACCAGATCTCTGCACCCTTTTCTTCAACTCTTCCTTACCTTTTGTGGCATAGCTGATGCTGTGAAAAGGACTGCCTGAGTTACAGGGTTGTCAGATGGAGGGACCTGAGTTCTCTTTGCCCTGAAAGGACCAAGTCCTAAAGATATTGGGGATTTTTTTTTATTTATTTTTTTTAAAACAGGCCTTTCTAATTTGTCAGGGTCCATGAGGGGACACAATTCTCTGCTTAAACTAAATCTGAGCCACCTCTGAAGTTAAGTCAAGTCAGGAACACTAGGCTTATCTGGCACCTGCCACTGACCAGGTTATGGCCAGTTATGTGGGTCACCGGGTAAGGGAACGTTCAGTGTATATGAACTGAGGCCACTGTCCATCAGTGCCTCCAGAGTGCTGCCAGCATAGATTGACAACAAAATGTCACACAACTTGCTTAAGTCCTCCACGGCCTACTTCTTACTTCTAGCAGAAACCTGAGAGGGACAATATTCTCTACCTGCTCAATACAAACAAATGACACCGACACCCAGGTAAATGATACTGGGAGTAGAATGACTGTACCTAATCGGTGAGGAATCTATGTGAAGTCAAGCAGAAACAACTAATATAAGAAGCCTGCACAATAAAATAGAGGAACTAAACTTACTGGTACAAGACAAGTTCCAAAGGGGTAGCCGTGTTAGTCTAGGTCAGCAAAACAAACAAGGTGTCCTGTGGCACTTTTAAAGACTAACAAATTTATTTATCACATGAGCATCTGACGAAGTGGGATTTTCTCCCAAGAAAGCTCATGTGATAAATAAATTTGTTAGTCTTTATAAGTGCCACAGGACTCCCTGTTTGTGGTGCAAGAAGAGGAACCAGATGATAGAGAGATAACAGAACCATTGTGGAACAGTAGTCATAACTGCAATACTGTAGTGAAGGGTATGTGCTGTTCAGGAAAGACAAAGAAAGGTAATGGTAGTGGAGTAGTACTACCTATTATGATGAGGTAAACGGTAAAGAAATTATAAGTGATGGAATAGATAACATTCTGGATCAAAATCCCAAACTACGCAAGACTAAATAGGCTCTATTTTTAAACTTTCTATCTTTAGTTGCACTAGTTTCTTCAAATTTAGTAGTTCACAAGTTAAAATTATTACATACAACTTCCCTCAAGAATAGCTGATTAGGGCTGGTAAAGCCTGATAAGTAGTATTTCAGAATAATCAAATAAAATCATTTAAGAAGCAAAAGAATATATACAAATTATAATATACGATTATAATCACCAGTTTCAAAGTATAGCATTATAAAGAAGTTGGTCATGATTTCATAGCTAATATTGGATCTAAACTTCCATTTAAGACCATATTTCAATATCCCTCTAACTTGACAAGAGAAATCAGTTTATATGTTCAAGTTAGGTATGAAGTAGAATTCTTGTACCGATTTAGAAGTCTGCAATTAAAATCTGAAATACTAAGAGGGCAAAAATTATCAGATAAAACTATACCTTTGTCTCATACTTTATCAGCCCACATAGCAAGCATTCCAGAATTCCCATTTTCACAGACTGTTTCATTACTGTAGATATATGCCACATTACAAAGAAATTGACACTGAAAAAAAAAATTTGTTTGCAGCCATGTGAGACCCACGATGGGAGGGAGAGAGAGATGCAGATGGAACCTCCACAGAACGAGCACCTGAATACCCTGACAATTTCTACTGCAATACAGAAAACCTCAACATACTCCTGCTGCATACCCCTAGTTGTCACTTACTACCCCAGATGGGACGCATATAGGGCTTCACAAAACAATACAATCCATACTTGATGGAGGCCACATCCTGAAAGAAATTTTTCTTGAACTCCCTCATGCAGCCTTCAAACAATTCCCAACCTCATCATCAGAAGCAAACTCCCCACTGAACAAGACAGTCCAACTTAAAAATTGCACCAGACCCTGCCATAACAGATACAAAACATACAAACCCATCTATTAATACAAATGATCAATACTCCTTCCAAACACACCGATCAAGAGCCATGGTCCCAGACAAATCCCCATATTCTTGAAGGAGCTTCCACAGAAAAATTATAAAAGACAAAAACATCCTATCACCCCAGGGTGAACACTTTTCAAAATGATCACTCTATGTCTGATGTCTCTGTCCTCATCTTCAAAGAAAACCTGCATAACACCTTCAATGAGTCTGATGGCTTAAATTTAAAACTTTGCTAAATAACCCTAAAAGCCCTGGACACAATAGACACTGGTTTTATGTCTTACTGCAGCAGTCTAAGGGAATGACTACCTTAGAAACTTTGCAGTGGTACAGCAAACTCAGGAAAGCAGTTTATGCAAGCCCCTGCGCAACATAAATAATGCAGAAAAACTGGCCATGTACACACTACAGACTTGTCCCGCAATAAAAGTTATTATATAATTATAACTCTTTACCCCATCCACACAGCACCCCTTCTAGCAAAAAGGAGCGTTCACACACTCCTTTGAATTTTCGCTAGAGGGAGCAGTGCATGGTAGGTACCTATTCCACCATGCACTGCCCTGCCCTGCCAGCCGAAAGGCTGGCAGTGGTGCTGGCTTGAGCCCCAGTCCTGCCCATGGGGCTCAGATGGACTGGGGTTCCCTTGCCACAGGCAGGGATCAGCTGCTGCGGCAGCTGAGCCCGGGCTGCAGGGGCTCCAGCTCCCCTGGTGGGGCTCCAGCCCCCGGGCAACTGAGCATTTGCAGTGCAGACTAGGGCTCAGAAAGGTGGATTACCTATAGGAGACACTATCCACTCCCACTGACACAAACTTCACTTCAGTGTTTTAAGCATACACAAGCTCTGAGTTAAGCCTGAGGTTTTTTGCTTTGTTTTTAACATACTAGTGAATTGCACTTAACTTTTTTTGTTTTGGAATGTACAAGTTACTAGAAAAGCAAACTTTTGAGGGAAGTTTTAAGGACTTAAGAAAGTTGTCTAGATAGCACCTACAATCCACAGAAAGTAAAATATTACAGTAACTCAACCAGGAAGTATTGAAGCATGAAATAAAGATTACATCATTGTTCGAAGCCACAACAACAACAAACAGAGTCTAAATGGTTAATGACATTGATTTGTTCAACAGAAGATTTGAGATAATTCAAGATTTAGAAATCAGCCAATGCTCACATATTAGGTAGAAACAGAAACCACATGTATGCTAAACTTTTAATCCACTCTCACTTTTGGCAAGCACCCTGGAAAACTAAGGTGAAAGAGGAATAAACACTGCTTTATTTCTTCCTCAGTTGGTCTGTAAATACTTCTCTGGACAAAGTCAGTTTCTTAGAACAATAACTCATTTAGCTGATTACATACAATATATACTACTTAAAGTTAATTGGTTTTTTATTTTATTACCCCTAACGCCTGGGGTAATGATGAAACAACTCAGTTAAGTATTTAAATTAGAGCATAATGATTTACCACATAACCCTTGGTTACATTGTGTTGGATTGTTTAAAGTCAAATTATTTGAATACCAGGATTACTATTATAATTAAATTCATTGGGACTAAACCAAGCAACAAAAAAATAAGGTAATTTAGGATTTTTCATTTACATAATTATTCCTAACAGTGTGTTAGAAGTAATTCAATGTTTCACAAGAAAACTGGAATTGAAAGTAATCCTAAAAATAGCATTCACCGTTCATAATTTCCATTTTTATCAAGCTTTAAAAGACAAGCCTTTAAAAGCCATATTTATCTCTGGGTTCCTGACCTGAAATTGAAGTTAAACTTAACAGGATATCATCAACTCATCTCCAAGTCTTTCCATACTAAAGTTCAACACACCCACACATCACTGTGTCAAACAAAATTGCTTATCCATCCATTTATAAAGAAAACAAGTTTCCACTTAAACAAAAAGAATTAAGTTTCTTGTTATGGTTGCAAAGGAATATTGCAAATACAAAATGATGCATTTTGTCTTCCTGCATTTACTGAAAATAAAATATAGCCAATTACCTGAAGGCCAAATTCTGGACCCAAAACAGAGCCCACACACAGACCATGCACTGGGGAGAAGATCAGCCTGATCTGATGCTATGTCATACACTCCCCTGCATTTAATTTCCTCCCACTCTGTAACTTTCCTATCTTCAAAGCATCTGACGAAGTGGGATTTTCTCCCACGAAAGCTCATGCGATAAATAAATCTGTTAGTCTTTAAAAGTGCCACAGGACTCTGTTGTCTTTAACACATTAGCAACTTTGCTCATATAAGCAGTCCTGCTGAAGCAGATTAAGACAAACACAAAAGTGGTTTTAAGAGATGAAAGGAAGCAGAACAGAGGACAGGGATTAGAATACATGGCTACAGACATGACAAACCAGACTCCAAGCCACAAATAGTTTTTTTTGTTTTAAACAAGGAATATTCATGATCAGTATTTTCTATTGGCCATAAGCCAACCCTTTGCCTGTCAGAAAGTATAATCTTGTGTAACTGCAAGTCACCTCTGCTGCAGAATCCCACTGTTTAATAGTTGACCTCCACTGAATACATGGATTGCAAGGCTTGTGCTGTGATGTATCCAGAACAAATCTACCCCATAGCTCTTCAATTCCCTTCTTTAGGAAAGAAAATATGAAGGAAGACTCACTCACTACTCAGCAGGAGGTTTTAAAAACACTAGTGGTCCATGAAATCAGTACTATTTCACAGAGGGGGCCACTAGAAACAAGACCATGACAAACCTTGTAACAAGAGGGGGCAACCTGGTAACAAGTCTGTGACAAAACAAAAAGATCAAATGTCAAGGGTATTGCATAAACGTGCCCCAAAACAAAAGCTCTTTCATATGAACTTCCTGCTGTACTGGAGCCAACATCTCCTATATGACTTTCCTTCCACTGCCCTGACATTCAAGGTCTGTCTACACAGCAGCTTGTCTACAAGCACTTGGCCTGGGACCGCTCTCTCAGGCTTTTTGTGCTCTGGTATGTTTGCTATGTAGATGTTTCGGCTTGGACCAGAGCCAAAACTCTGGGACCCCACAATCCCGAGGAGCTTGGGTCAGCTGACCCAGGCCTACCACAGTCATGCATTTTTTATTCCAGGCTAAATGCATGGTCTTAGTCATAAGAATGATGAGATTGGACTGAAAAAAATTCCACACTAACAGCCCCACTATGGTCTCATCTACACTGGTATCCAGATCTCCTGCAGTTGGCCAGACAGCCACCATATCCACTTTTTCTGTTCCCAGACCTCCTGTCTCAACAGCAAAAGAGGATTCTGCATCCCACCCTAGACACACTCCAGTTCGCAGTGTTGAGGATAATTTGCTAACCAATTCTGACCATTTCTATTCTCAGAGGCAGAAACCTCTTACAAACCAGGAAGAACCCCACCCTAAAATGTTTCGAAAAAGGGAACTGTTTATCTGAGCCATTGGTAAAGGACATGCTTCATCTCGATCTTGGGTCTCTGAAATCCTTAAGTCTGCGGCATGACCTTCCTAAAAGCCTATATAGCAGCAATATATATTCGTCACAATCACATTAAGGATCAACCCTCTTCTCTCACCCTACAATCATCAGGTTCCTTAATGGCATAGTGAACATATTTACCTCTGTTAGGAAGCCCCTGCTTTCAGAGAACCTAAATATTTTCTTACGAAATCTGATGAGCCTCTCTTTGTGAGCTTCAGGCACAAATCTCTCTAACATCAAAATGGCTTCCTCACACAAATATCTTTTCTAAGAGTGTGAGTAAATTAATGCTTTGAAGACCACTCCACTTTACACTGTTATCCACAAGGACAAAGTCACTCTGAGACCACACCTGAATTTCACACCTAAAATAGGCTGGGAATTCCACCTCTCAATATTTTTCCCCGATACAGATTCCATTCCCCGACTGGGAGAAACATCTCCATTCTTTAGATGTAAAGATGCACTCTGTTTTTACCTGGAAAAGACTCTTTTAAAAAACCTGAATGTTGTTTATAAGAGATAAGGAGAGATGCCAGCAATAAGTCACTATGAAACAGACTCTCACTGAGTTAGATGTATAGATTATGTTTTATCTTTGACACTCACAATTCCTGGTTTAAATTCCCATAAGAATCACCACATTATCAGTAGCATGGTTTAGATAGGTTTCCCTTGTGTTGATAAGCAAAGAAAAACTAGGATTCAAGGGCAACCTTTCACCAGGCTACTCCTTTGATTCAGCACAGCAGTACAATGACCAGTTTAGGAGAGTGATGCTATAGTCCATATTTAGTCAACAACTCCTCACCTAATAGCATCTTGTGGAATACTGCCTGTGGAAGACCCACAAAGAAAGGTCACTTACCAGTAACAGTTGCTCCAAGAAGGGCTGGCCCACCTCCTCTGCTTCAAAATCCTATGTATTACCACAATTTGTCAGTCAGGGAGAAGAAACTCTGAGGCTATTGCACTTTCTTAGAGAGCACAGCAATAGCATCATTCTCACCAAAGAATTCTCATGGACGCTTCAACTGACATGGCTTTTCAAGGTAGCTTGATACCTGGAGAGCCATATCCCAAAAGTGTGAATACACAGACCTTGGAAGAAGAAAGCTGAGTTTGCCCAACTGCTCCACTTTACATCAGAGAAGGGAATCAATACTGGTATATCACTGGTAAAGTACTAGCAGTGCAAAATCCCTAGTGTAGCCAACCTTAATCTTTAATCTTCTTGATTAGATTTTAGGTAAGGGCCTAAAGCTATAACCAAGATTCCAAAGCAAACTGTTAAATAACTCAGACATAAGGACCCATTTTAAAACTTGGTGTTTAAGTTACATATGCAAAATTTGTTTGTACATGTAAGTATGTTTCACATACATTTATCTAAATGAGAAACTACACACAAAAAATTACTACTTAGACATTTTCCCAACTTATTTTTAAATAGATAATATATTTTATAGTTAAACAACATTTTGATAACTAGTCCCAAACTATTTGTGCTTGACAAGGCTTTAAAATATAGCAAACCTTCAAAATTATCCAACCACAGGTTCATGTCCTCCAAGAGTTTCAAATAATATGCTCCGTCAGTCTCCCACACTTAAGCAGAGGAATGGCTCCCCTTTAAAAACAGGGCCATATCCCCTCCAATATGGCTGATCAATTGGCATCATTAAGACTTCGGCACATCAAAATTAGTGTTTGTAGGTTTCAAAAGCCAGCAGCTAACCATAAGTGTGAAAATTTTAGCTTCAGTGCATAAAGGTAGATAGCTAAATAGAAGTGACTTCTTGGTTTTCTGAGGATACTATTGAGGCTGACTCTAGTGTGGTTGGCCCCCCCCCCCCCCCTCCCAAATAAATAAATACATACATACTACCAAACAGCCCAGGAAGACAACACCCAAACAGGGCAGAAATAAACCACCACCACCTAATAGCAAGGACTGAGGTGCTAAATCATATTACTTGGGAATCCCAGGCAATGACATTAAGAGCTTTAGCAGCATATAATGGTTTTACTATGGGATTACTGGATTTGCCAGGGATCAGAAACTGAGCACCAAACAGAGAAATCCACTTCCAAGACAAATATACAACCACTGCTTTTTGACCAGAGTTCAGAAGTGTTTCAATCCATGTGTTAATACCCATTCTACTTCCTTTACTATGATAAAACACAAAATTTTTGTATAAAACTCCCACAGCCTAAGACCCAGACCACTTCTGGTGAAAGTATTGCAATATACAACAAACAGGTTTATACAACAAACTAAGGCCTCATCGACTAGGAAATTTAGGACATCATGGGTATAGCTCCACCAGTAGTAACAAAGGCACTTATGATAGGGTCACATTCTGCTTAATGCAGGAATCCTAGAAAAGTTATTTTAGTTTCAAAATTGGATGCTCAAATATTATGCCCATGTTAGAGAACTGTTAAATTTATGAGATGTACTGCATCTGAAACATGAGCGTGTAAAGTTTCTCACCATCAAAGGACCAAGTAATTGTTTAATAAACAAGGAAGAAAAAGCAGTAAACTGTTTAGAAAGATGCTGCTAACACTTACGTTAAGTACTTAACTTTACTCACATGAGTAGTCCCAATGACTCCAATGGAATTACCCATGCCATGTGAATAAAGATAAGTATGCGCTAAATATATAGGATCAGAGCGTAAGAATATTTAATGGTTAAATGTATATTTAAAATTGAATTTCCAATAGCCATATCATACACAACTACACGGAAGTTTAAAAAAAAAAGCAGACAAACTTTTCTTGATCATTGTATCACCAAAAGTAAATATCTCAACAGTTCCAACATGTGGTATCTTCATTTCAGCATACTGCATGCTTCTGTAAAGTGAGGACATTTACAGCTGTGATTTCAGAGATTTCCTTCACTGTTTTTCTGTTGCCTAGTTACTGTTAGCTCATACTAAATATTTAATTAGATCCCTTTGCTAGGTATAATGATGTCAAGTACAATACACGTATCTAAAAACTATATAAACACATTATAATTTACTTAAAAATCCATACATTATCCCCGTGAACTGCAATATTTGCTGTAAAATGCTTCTGAAAACATCAACTTCATAAAAAGCAGGCAGCTCATGTGTTTCCTGTTAACATCTTATTTTCTGATTTAAATGTTCTTTTATTAAGGAAAAACGTTATAACAATGTCAACACTGAGACCAGAAATTTCATTTATTCAGAAGCTGCAATGTCCTGTCAATTACCACTGAATCCAAGAGAGAAAAGCAATCTTTTTTCCCACCACACTTAACACTGTGATTCTGAAAAGCATCTTCTGTACCTATTTAAGTCTGATAAGCCAACCAGTTGATTAGATGGGAGAATTGTAAGGAACGGTATTAAGTTCTAAGAGGAAGAACACTTTAAACCATGACAAATTAAAATAAATGCAACAGACATGTAAAGATGTGCTATTCCAATCAGAAACAGTATCTATATTAACAAGGAGTCTTGTGGCACTTTTAAAAACTAACAAATTTATTTATCGCATGAGCTTTCATGGGCGAGATCCCATTTCAGATGCTTGAACGTGGGGGAAAAAGGTATAGGGAGAAGGGATAAATGCAGTGAAGTAAGTGTAATCACAGGATCAGGTCAGATTACTTCAGCAAATCAAAGAGGTTGTATTGATTCAAACTGAGGGAACACCACATAGGGAGAGAGAATGAGAGAGGTGATTCTGAACAAAAGAATAAATGGACATATTTCTGACATCAGAACTGGCAACATTCAAAAACCAAAAGGAAATCACTTCAATCTCCCCAGCCAATAGATGGATTTATCTGCGGTTATCCTTACATAGGTTTAACCTCTAGGTCAAGGCTTCAAAGAGAGAATTCAGAGTTAGAATTCATATGGAAATTTGATACCCTCATCTTGGGTTTGAATAGGGATTTTTTGGGGTCTCATTATAAACAGTGATTGTCACCTCTCTCTCTCACTCTCCCTCTTTCTTGCATCAACACAATTGGTGTGATTTGCTGAAGTAATCTGACCTGATCCTGTGATTACAGTTACTTTAGTGCATTTATCCCTCCACCCTATACTTTTTTTTTTTTTCCATTTTCAAGCATCTGACAAAGCATCTCCCATGAAATCTCACGCAATAAATAAATGTGTTAATCTTTAAAAGTGCCACAAGACTCCTTGTTTGTTTTGCTGAACTAGACTAACATGGCTACTCCTCTGGAACTTGTTGTCAACGTGCTAAGTACCAATACCGGCTATTAATACATAAATCACTGCTATACTGAGTCAATGGTTTTCAAATCACATTAGGTCTATGACACTCAGAAATGGCCAAAAGTTGATATCACAACTTATCTCCATAATCCTTTTGGACCGGAAGAGATGTGGAAACAGGTCACAATGATTTTTGCATCTTTTTTTGCATTGGGAGGCAGGATGCTGACTGAGATGTTTCTTTCAAGCACACACACAGCACTCAATTTCAGGGAAACAGTATAGATTTTGAAGATAGAGCCACCACCTTTAGCACCTCACATTCCATGCCTGGAGCTACAAAGCAACTGAGTCTCATGCAAGAGGCAGCAAGTTTTGGAAGCAGAGGGCCTGGAAACAAGCTGCTTGTTCCCTCCCAGGCTGCTGCCAAGACCTAGGAATCAAAGGATTTTGATTTCCCAGTCCTAATCAATGGGTGAGATCAATAAGGAATCCTTTTGCAACTCCAAAGCAAAGAGCGGAGTACAAATCTTCTGCCAAAAACAGATTCCTGGGGCAAAATACTGCCTTCGCACAAAAAAGTATTACTCACTTTGCTCCAACAGTCAAACTGCTTATCTATACCCTAATTATTTCTCAGGTCAACAATATCACCCCTATTTTCAGTCACTTCACTAACTACCCATTTGCCTGTGTAATAAATTCAAACTTCTTGACCTCACTGTCAAGGCCTTACACTATATAGCACTTGTCTATATTTCTGACCTGATCTAATTTAGTGTTTCCCACCATGACAAGTGCTTATTCCTGGTCACAGTTTAAGAAAGGGGTCAACTGATACTTAATTTACACAAAACCTGATGGTAAATACTGAAACCTCCAGGAACAAACAACTTCCTTGATGACAATATCTGATGGGAAGGTACTATACCACTGCGTGCTAAACATTAAGATTGTATGCAGTGTCGCTGTAGCCATATTGGTCCCAAAATATTAAAGAGACAAGATGGGCGAAGTAACATCTTTTATAAATATTAAGATTAACATAGGAATATAAAGGGGAAAGAAATATGCCAACATCTTTATGGCCAATTTAGAACAACGTTTCCTCACGTCTCATCCCAAAGCACCTCTACTTTACCTACGCTATATTGATGACATCTTCATCATCTGGACCCATGGTAAAGATGCCCTTGAAGATTTCCATAGAGATTTCAACAATTTCCACAACACAATCAAACTTAGCCTGGAACACTCCACACAAGAGATCCACTTTCTGGACACTACAGTGCAAATTAGCGATGGGCACATAAAGACCTCCCTATACTGCAAACCTACTGATCGGTACAGTTACCTACATCCCTCGAGCTTTCATCCTCGACACACCACACGATCCATTGTGTACAGTCAAGCCCTAAGATATAACCGCATTTGCTCTGACCCTTTAGACAGAGACAGACACCTTCAGGATCTCTACCAGGCATTCTTAAAACTACAGTACCCACCCGCAGAAGTGAAGAAACAAATTGACAGAGCCAGACGGGTACCCAGAAATCAACTACTGCAGGAGAAGCCCATGAAAAACAACAACAGAAGGCACTGGTCTCCACCTACAACCCCCAAGCCAGACCTCTTCAACACATCATCAAAGATCTACAGCCTATTTTACAAGATGATCCCTCACTCTCTCAAGCCTTAGGAGACAGACCTCTCCTTGCTTTCAGACAGTCCCCTAACCTTAAAAGGATACTTACCAGCAACTACAGATCATACAACAGAAACACTAAAGCAGGAACATATCCCTGCAACAGACCACGCTGCCAACTTTGCCCTCATATCTACACTGATGACACCATCACAGGGCCTAATCAAGCCACTTGCTCCATCAAGGGCTCGTTCACCTGCTCGTCCACCAATGTGATTTATGCCACCAAGTGCCGGAAATGTCCCTCTGCCTTATATATTGGACAAACAGGACAGTCTCTGCGCCAAAGAAAAAATGGACACAAATCTGATATCAGAAATTGCAACACTACAAAACCAATAGGGGAACACTTCAATCTCCCTGCTCACTCCCTTGAGGGCTTGTTAATAGCTGTGTTGAAACAGATGAACAACAAATCACAGCTTCAAAGAGAAACTGCAGAACTCAAACTTATATGCAAATTTGACTCAGTTGTTTTGGGGTTAAACAGGGACTATGGATTTTTCTCTCATTACTACAAGTGATTTGACCTCACCCTCCTCTATGTGCTGTTCCCCAGTGTTTGAATCCTAACACCTGTTTTGATTTGCTGTTACAGCCTGACCTGATCCTATGTCATAACTCCCCTGCATTTAATTTCCTCCCATTCTGTAACTTTCCCATCTTCAAAGTGTCTGACGAAGTGGGATTTTCTCCCACGAAAGCTCATGCGATAAATCAATCTGTTAGTCTTTAAAAGTGCCACAGGACTCTGTTGTCTTTCTACAATAGACTAACAGGGCTACCCCTTTGGAATTTGACTCTTTTGTAATGTTAATGTTCATTTCTCTTCCCCCGACCCCCCCACTCCAAGGTTTCTATCAGCAGACATACACGTGATTTTCTTACATAACCACACAATATATCAACCATATTAATTACTTAAACCCCCATCCATAAGATGCTTCGAGTGGGCAAAGCCCCACTGAAGTCAGGTGGTCAGCCTGGGCACCGCATACTGTAAGATTGGGGCCTAATTGTTCATGAGAAAGTCATACTTAATTAAGGAAACAAATGTAGAACATATTTATATTCCTTTTAAAATGACCATTAGCTCCAAGGGAAATGGTTACACAAGTCACAAAAATTAAGACAATCACTACAACTCAAATATTTATTATTTAAATCTAATTCAAATCTCTTAAGCAGATAATATTGCAAATAATTGTGTGCCTTTCGTTGCATAATTAAACCTTATATGAAAAAACAGAACTCAGCAAGTTTTCATTAGGTAGTTAATACACAAGACTGCAATTTTTAAAAAATGAAATTGCATTTGATATTTCTGGTCCTTTCTAGAAAGATCAGAATATTTACCAGAAGAACATCTTTATTCCGCACAACAATAGAACACTTATTTTCTTTGTGGTAATTTTATAGAAAACTTCTTAGGTTAAAGTGCTTATTACTGCAAAAGAATAAACCAGTAAACCTGTTACAAATGAAATGATTAAAGATTTTCTTCTTAACAGTACAGCTTTAAATAAGTAACAAGAGTTGGTTAAGATATTTTCATAAAGCTGCACTGAGCAAATAAAAGTGAAAGAAAAAAGTCTACCTTTAAAGAGATATTTTCAATACAATTGTAAAAACAGAACTAAAACCTTAATCCTATACATTTAATACATAGGTCTGCCTTTACAGAGCAGGAGAACAGCTGAGTTGTGGAAGTCTGTTGATTTTCATTAGGTCTAAGTTTAGTATCCGAGATGGGAGGGAAGAGGAGACCCACAATAAAGTTAAATGGGACCCCATACAGGCAGTAAGCTACACATAATTAGTAATTGTATTACAGTGGCACTTGCAGGCCAGAGACTCATTGTGCTGCGTATAAACATGAAGATAGATTGTAAACTCTCTAGGGTAGGGACTAAGTGCAAGACACTAGAGGTGGATAAAGATTAAACAAAAAAAACAAAGGAAGTGATGCTGGTCAGCATGAAAATCAGTGGTTGCCGTAAACTAGCTATGCAAACATGGAATTTCTTGGTAAGCCCCACAGCAAAGTAACATTTTAAAGAAGATCTGAAGGAGCACACTGTGGTAGTTTTTCAGATATTTACAGGATGTTCTTTTAATGCATAATGTATGGCTTGAGAGATAGCACAAAGGTGCTTGATGAAGGGGTTTTTTTTTCGTTTGGGGGGGGGGGGGGGGGAGGAGAGGTTGTTTTGTTTTTTAAATGGGCCTCAATCTAAATGGGTGCTGAAAAGACTGGCATCTTTTGCAGAATAAAACTCAACTTCTCTATAGCATGTAACAGATATATAGGGTGAGATAAGACAGTGAAGACAAGTAATTTGTGTTTGATGCAGGGAAAAAGGAAAGATATGACTGAAGTAATGAGCCAGGAATATTTGCAGATGCATTTTGAATCAACATAAATCAGGGAAAATGGGATTTTGTCAGGACCAAAGATGATGATATTGCTGTAGTTGAGAAGTAAGCAGATGAGAGCCTGTACAAGAGATTTATCTGCAAAGAAAGGAAAAAGCTAGATTGGCAAAAATCTCTGTAGGATAAAACAGGATACAGATCATGGCTGGGATGTGAAGATCTACTAGAGAACCAAGTCACAGATAATTATCTGAATGGCAGGAAATGTGGTGGTGGTATCCACAGTAATGAAAAAAGGAGGGAAAGTTTAATACCTCTGTTGTGGCTTAGTTGAGCCTGAGTTGCAGAGTGATATTCATGAGAACAAGACGGGCAAGCTTTGTGTTTGGCATAAAAAGACAAGTAAATAGTGGAGATAAGTAAAGAGTGGAGAGATGAGAGTCATCACCATGAAGATGACCACTGAAGTCATACACAAATGATTACTTAAGTAGTGAAAAGTATAGGAGGAGGCCAAGAACAATGCTAATTACAGGATCAGGGCCTCAATCTAAATTTTCCTTATGTCAATGAGCAAGACACTCTTAAAGAAGGCAAATAATGACATCAGCTATAAGTAGATAGGAATGTGTGGCAAAATTTTCAAAAGTGACTCATGCATTTTTGAAAATGGAACTTAGGTGCTTTCCAAAATTTGGACCTATTGCTTCTACCATCTAAAACCAGTTGAAATTTCTAGCCAAGATATACAACCTGCCTTTCAGAAAGCTGTCTCCAAGTTACGAATGAACACATCAGCCTACTTTTAATTAAGAAAAAAGCCAAAGGATTATGTAAAGCCAAATCATCAGGAAAGTTATTTTCAAAAAAGTCAGTCAGAAATGGAAATTTATGAACAATCAACTCTGAGAATTATCCAGTGCTTGAACAAAATTTCTACATATTTAGAAGTTACATTTGTATAAAAAGGTGGCTTATTAAAGTGTTTATTTAGACTGAAACAAGTAAGAATTCATCAAAGCTACCGTACAGAACTAGTCACAATATTTTCATTTAAAAACTTCTTTTCAACTGAGTCCTCTTAAACATGAATATTTCTAGTTTTTTCAACCAAAAATTACACAAAAATGTTTTAAAGAAGTATTTAGTTGTCAGAAACTGCATGTTTTTCACCTCTTGTATGAAAAACAGAAAACATTTCATGGGATTTTTTTTTTTTTTTTAAACTTTGAAGTTTCAGGGGAGGGGGATTGTCCAGCTTTATTAACTAAAATCCAGTAAAACAACAGGAGAAACAAACCAACTTTGGTGCAGGACAGATAGTAAGTCACACAAGTAGGTCGATGCATTTACCTCAACTCTAAATACCCTGAATTATAGGCCTGATCCTTTATATCTAAATGATGTAAAATCTGAGTCCTATTAAATTTCAACGGCTTCTTCCTCTAAGAATTATACAATCCATTCCTAATAAGAATTAACCCTCCAGTTTTCAAAGCCTGGGATATTCTATATTCAAAATGTATTGGTATGAGCAAAATAGCTGTATACACAGGGACTGCATGAAACCTGTGGTGAAGAATGTGTATTTTCCTTTGAAAGTTTTCCTGTTACAAATATGAATTTGTAAACTTTTAATTAAAGAGAAAATAGTTACTGAGAAAACTTTAACTGTGAAATACAGAATATAATTATCTAAAAAGCATGCCTTTTAAAGTGTGCTTCTATGGATGTTGTGAAAATATGCACATTGTACCTGCATAAGCTAAAAACTTTATAGAAAATGGTGAAATGCTTAAAAATTATTTTGGTTGGGGCTTTTCGGCACTACATAATAATGAAAAGATCAGTTTACCTCATCTAGAGGACAGAAACACTAGAACATCTGCACTTTTAACACTGAGTCCCCACGTCCACATCTCAATGGCTGAAGACACAACGCAATAACCAAACAGGCATGATACCTTCTGAAAAAAATTCTCAACTGTTTCCTTTATAAGAAAAATGTCAAGTGCATGAATGCAGTGAAGGATTACATTTGCTGGGGGCTTGTCTTCACAGACAGTGATGAATTCGCCATCATCAGATTGATCTCCCTGATAGACTGATTGGGTCTGTGAAGACCTGCTCAGCCGATCAGGAAGCTGATGCTGTAAGACCACCTCCGCAGGAGTAGCAGCAGAGGAGTAGCGCTGAGTCAGAGGGAAGGGGTTCCCCTCCAACTAAGGCTACTGAAGCCAATGCGGTAAGTAGGTGGTAAGCAACTGGAGGAGACACACAAAGAATTTTAAGTACCTTGCATATCTCCCTTTGATTGCCACCGAAATTGCACAGCAGTATATACCAGCCCTTATTCTTCACACAAGGCTGGTTACACCTTTACATCTATGCAGGAAAGAAACTTTTCCTCTATAATAGATAACCAACTTGCCATTTTGAAAGTCAGAATAAGAAAAGAGAATTTTAAAAGATCTATTATAACAATAATTGTTTCCTGTGCAAACAATATATTTTAGCTGGTAAAAATCAACATTTCCGAGGAAAAATCAGGAAGCTTTTTGTAACTATCAACTACTGGTGAAGTCTCTGAAAGGGAAAAAAAACCATGCAGCTCAGTTAGTCTGTATATCTCGTATGCTACAGTATGTACTTTAAAAAACACATAATACAAGATATCTTACAATAGTAGTGTAGTGCAACTTTTATTTCCTCATTTGTGGATTAACTTTAAAAGTAATTCTTGTACCTCAGACCATGTCTATAGTAGAGACCTGTACTGCTGCAAGGTCTCCCATGTAGCTGGCTCTAGCAGAGGGAGATCACACCCAGGATATAATTAAACCACCCACAAGGAGCAGTAGCTATGCTGTCCACACTAGTGCTTCTGTTGGTGAAATTAATGCCAGTTGGGAGTGTTTCTTCACACCCCTCACAATAATGCTCATGAAGTATACCCCAAGGATTATGTCTTGTGTACTTCAGTGAAATGTTTAAAATGCTCACTTCTAATTTTCTTAACCTCTGAAACCTTTTTAGTTTAAACTGCCATTCCCTCTTTCCCAAACACAGATATGTTTGCTAAAAATATGCCCAATCTCTGTGCCAAATCGTGGCAAGACCAACAAACTATTACCACAACCATCTGTAACGCAGGAGGCACATACACTGAATTGCACCCTGCAAACCGCTCCTCCCCCAGTCACAAACGGTCCTATTAAAGCAGATATTTAAAGCAAAACCAAGCCGTTCCTCCCGGAAGGCGAGTACTGGCAGACTTCAAGCCGTCCTTTCAATGTCCGATGGGTCAAAACGCGAGTGGACAGATAACACGCAGGTCTATGGGGAGGACGTGTTTGAATGAAAAAATGCGGCCAACGCGAGAGAACTGTCCACACACACACACTGCTCTTTAGTGGCCACAAACTCGGCCTCCGAGCCAGCCAGACGCCAAGCAGGCCCCGCTAGGCGGGAAGTCGCCTCTCTCATCCCCCACCCCGAGGGCTTCATTAGGGGGCTGATGAAGCGAGATCGTGCCCATGAGAGCTCAGTCCATAAACACACGTTAGTCTTTAAAAGCACTGCCGGACCAGCTTATTTTGCTGAAACAAACTGACACGGCCGCGGCCACCTCCCTCCCTTGTCAACCCGTGCCCCCAACCGCCACGGATCCCAGCATGCAGGCGGGGACATCCCTGAGGTGCCGGTGCCCTGGGGCGAGGCAGAGCCGCTGCCACCCGCGCACATAGGAGGCAAGGGCCCGGCCCCGAGAGGAGCCCCGGCCAGTCAACCACAGACCCGGCCCCGAGGGAGGGGCGGGGGGTCCAGCCCCTTACCTAGGAGCAGGAGCTTGACCTCCCTGGCCGCCTTCTCGCCATCCTCCCGCAGGTTCCGGTCGATCATCTTACTCCGCTCCACCGCCGCCTTGTCCTCCGCGCTAAGCGTGCAGCCCATCTCGGACGGCGGCCGTGGGGCGTGCGAGGGGCGGCCGGTAGCGCGGGAGCCCCCAGAAGAGGCGTTCCGGTGATAGCGCCCCGCACGCGGGCAGCACAAACCGGGCGCCGCTGGAGCCAACGGTCCCCGAGACAGGCAGCCGCCTCGCGCCACCACCTCACAGCGCCCTCAGCCCAGCGATGCCGCTGCTGCACGCGCCGCCCCAAAGCCAGATCCCAAGGCGGCGCCTGCGCCCCAGCAACGCGCGCGCGCTCCAGACACCGCCTCGCGCAGGGTGGGGCCCCGGGGGAACGAGCTGCGCGCGCTCTCTCCCCCGCCGCTTTCTCTCGCTCGGGGAAAAGAATGCGCACGCCCACGGCGGCAAGGAACAGAGCCCTGCTGCTGGGGGGGCAAGGCGATTGGAGAAGAGTCTAGGAAACCCGAATGAAAAGGGGACAAAACACTCCCCCCAACCCACGTTGCGTCTGTGTGACGTCACCGAGCCGACAGTTTAAAAAAAAATTCTATTCCAGGCTTCCAGCAGGCGAGCGAAGAGAACGTTGACGCGAGGGTTTTTGAATTTCAGGCGCTGCCGTTACCGGACTTTACCACTCTTACTTAAGGGAGGTGTCTCTGGCTCATTTAAGACTGTACCAACGGAGCGGGGGGGCGGAGTCTCCTAGCCGGTTGGGGAAAGCAAAGCAAACGCACCCGTTCAGTGCGGTTGTGCTGAGCTGGTCAGGGGCGATTCATCCCCGCTCCGGGTTCCCCGCAGTGAGGGAAGGACTGAGGAGCTCTCCAGTGCTGCTAAGCCCCAAAAGCCAAAGGGAAGGACTCGCTAGGCGCTGCCCTCTCCCCTTTGCTCACAGGGTGGGTGGTAAAAGAAAGCAAAGCCGATAGGAAAGTATCCTCATGGGGGGTGAGAGCTCTGGCTGTGGCAGCTCTCATTGGTTCTCAAACCCCAGGAGGCGGGAAATTGGGGTAGACAGCCAATCAGAGGCCTCAGATTTCCTAGGCGCTAGATCACAGGTGTCAAACGTGTCTTGCACGTGCCAACTTCTTTGCTGTGGTTGTACTGGCCTAGGATTTCTCCCCCATAAATCTGTTAAGAATGAGTTATATTTGATCATACTGAACAAAAGAGAAATAAATATTTACCCAATTTCATTGGTGTAACTGGTTTTGCCCCCCCCCCCCCAATGATCATGAGACTACAGACCATGTGTAAAAGTGGTTGCTGTGAGATTTATTTTTTAGATCATTTTGTGGCCCACCAGACTGAGTTGCTGAGAGTTAGCCTTGGGGGCCATTTCTGACTTTGACACCCCTGGGCTAGATAAATGGGGTTGCCAACTTTCTTTTTTTCTGAACACCTGACACTAGAGCAGCTGCCAGAACCTCACCCCATTGCCTTCTTAGACTATCTCCCAGGGGCTCTGCCCCTACTTGATCCTCTCACCGCTTCCCACTAGATCACTTGAGAAGGCAGCCATATCTGATTTTTTGGCAGGACCTGTAGTTGACCAGGGTATTCACAAGCCTTGTGGCCAAGTGAAATGGAAGCTGATTAAAAACTCAGGGTGAATTGCTTAAAATCTGATTGGGTGGGCCTGCATTCAGAGTGGGTTGGCCATGGCTCACCCAGGCCCACCTGTAGCTATGCCACTGCTCCATCTTCTTCCCCACACAGCTGGGCTCTAGCAGTTGCTGATGCAGAGTCTGTCTCATGCAGACTGGAGGCTGACCCGGGTTGATGTGATGACCCAGGAATAGGGTTACCACTTTGTCTGGTTTTCAACCAGGAATTCTGGTCAAAAAGGGAACCTGTTAATGCCCAGTCATATGTACTGACCAAAAATCAAAAGTCCAGTTGTAACCCATATGCCTGAAAAGGCTATCTCTGGGAGACCTGCTGAGG
>ML686001.1:14815-158184 GCA_007922175.1 Pelusios castaneus | reverse complement strand
TGAATTTAGCCCACCCGAAGGTTACACAGTTACTGCAGGTGGTGAGGGAGGTACCAGGTCATCAACTGCCACAAGCCCTTGCTGAGCCAGGGCCACTTCCTACCTGCATCTCGTGGGTAGGCAGGCTCCAGGGTCAGGCTGCAGCTTCTGTCCCCGCACTGGAACAGAGGGAGCCCAGCTGGCTGTGGGGGAAGGAGGTGAAGAGGATTGATTAGGAAGGGGGAGGTGAGAGATCAGTCAGTGATGGGGAGGAACAGGAGGCAACCTTGAGGGAAGGAGAAGAGCAGGGGTGGGACCTGAGGAAAGCAGTGGAGCACAGGCAGGGCTACAGGGAAAGGGACTGCGTTTCAGGGGGAAAAGGTAGGGAAGGGGGGTCTGATATTAGAAAGTTGGCAAACCTACCTAGGATGGAAATTTCACATAAATCTTGCTCCACTTATGTCTGTAGCACCCTGGCAGGAATTGGCAAGGGGTGGCTGGCAAAAGCAGTGACCAGCCCTCAGGCCTGCCAAAAAGGGGGGCAATTGCCCAGGGGCCTGCAATTTAAAAAGGACTGGACAGATGGGAGGATAGGTACATAGCTTCTGCTCCTCCACACATTCTACTGAGGTCACCGGCACCCACATTCTCCACTCCTCCCCTGAGCCAAGCTTATTTTTTATGCACCATGCAGGTTCCCAGGTGGCTGAGGAGGTGGTATCTGCTACTCAGCTTCCAAGATTCATCAGTAATCTCCCTAGGGAGTCCAAGAGACTCAAGCAAATTGAGTAGCCATCCAGGAACCTGCATGATTATGAATAAATGAAAACTTCTGGCAGAAGCCCACTTGGACATCAGCCATCCTTTTCTGAGGACCACTGATTGTTTTTCTGTGGGGCCCCAAATTTCTGTCAGTGCGCCTGCCTACCCTGCAGTAACCATGGGTCAGGGTCTCTGGCCGGCATGCATGACCTTCCTTCCTTGCCACCACCAGTGCCCTTGCCCAGTTGCAGCCATACCTGGCTTGCTCTGTCATTTAGGCACTTGGGTGCAGGTGTAGGCTGACCTGAATTTGTTGACTAAAAGAACGTAGACTCATGCACATGAAAAGCACATGCACCTGAAGCAGAATCGATATAGACAACACCAAAGATAAATTGTTACTGAAGGGGATGTCACAGCTTTCTCTTGGAAACAGTGGTGACTTTAGTTTAGTTAAAGATGAGAAACTTGCAGTTCCTTCTGACTTTCACATGTTAAAAAAACCTCTCTGAAAATGTCCACAGTTGTCTTCAACCAAAGTGAATGTTTTTTTAAAAAAAAGTTTATCTGGTATCAAATTATGACTGAAAACATTTCATTTGTCACTGAAGAAATTGTTTCCCATTAAAATATCTTAAACTTACAAACTGTCTGAACATAACATTTCAAAGTTGGCATGATTTAAGTCCTCAGTGAGCAAATAAAATGAAGCCAAATTTGAAGAAAAATGGTTGGTTAACCAGCAGAGGAAAACAGCTGCCTGGGCCAGACATCTTACATGTGTATAATTAGCAGCATAAAAGGAAGATGCATCTCTCCTCATCCTTCCTCTTCCACCACAAGCATTTACCTCCTTCCCTCCTCTTCCCGCTCCACATCTTCCAGCCACATGTGCTTTCCCAATGCTCAGTTTCAGTTCTCTTCTGGCACCTTTCCCTACTCCTTGAGCCCCATCCCCACCCCTCAAAAGCTATTTTCCATTTAAAAATGAACATTTTTATGAGTTCTAGTATTTATTAGAATTATTATATATCAAAATAAACCATTCCTGTGGTTTCTATGGCTTCTGCACTACCATGGGAGATGTGGTATCAATCTTATGTCTCAAACCAGAGAGTTTTGGGAGCAACTGTATAATTTACTCAGTTCCAAGAAAGAAGGTGGTGTATAACAATACAACTGCAATCCTTAAGGCAGATTAAAATGGAGAAATGATGGCCGTGAAATAAAATCATGGGGATTTGGGTCATGAAGATAGCTATTTGGGGGAAAGGCGGGGTTTGCTCTTTGTATAATACATAAAATATAATGTGACCCTTCTGCTAGGAAGTGGGCAGCTCTGAACCTGCAAGATAGTAGTTCCCGCGGTTGCATCTAGGACTGGAGGTGTTTGCTAGACGTCTGTCCCATGAGTGGCTGGTTGGTGTGCTCCTCCTCTGGGAGAGGGACTGATTATATGTAGATTGAGCTGCCCTAGGCCACAGCAAAGGGGAGTAAGTCGGGATCCAGGAGTGGAGAATTGGGGTGATACAACTGCACACCAGTCCTGATGGCAGGAGAGGAATGTCACAAGTACGTAGGGGTCCTAAGTCCCATTTTTAGGTATGACTGCAATCAGAGGTGGCCTTTGGCTATTGGGGGCCCTAGGTGAAAGCACATTGCGGGGCCCCCTATAGGCCTGTGGGGCCCCATATAGACCCACGGGGGCCCCCTGTCGCCAGCCCCAGCTCCCCGCCACCATTCCCAGCCCTGCCACTTCCCACAGCCCCAGCTCACTGCCGGGCCCAGCTCCCCCCACACCAACCCCAGACATGGGGGCCGGCTCCTCCGCCTGCTGCCAACCGAGGCAGACATGGCTTTTGGGACAGGCAAGGGGGCCCCTTTCTGCTTGGGGCCCTAGGCGTACGCCTACTTCGCCTACCCCAAAAGCCGCCTCTGACTGCAATCCACAAAACTGCTACTGAACTGCCACCTAACCCCAGAGGTGCTTGCAGTCACTCAGCACCTATGTGCTTGCAGTAAAAGTTCCTTAGGAGCCTATGTTTCTGCCTAAGTCATATGCACTGCGGTCTCTGTCTAAGTGCTCAGGCCCCTATTTACCACCTATGCTACAGAGTGATTCATGAACCAGGGGAAAAACCAATGTTCAGCTGCTTAACTCTGGGATGTGGGGCCCACTCCAACAGGCATGCACAGAAGCCACCTAATTCCACCCAAAGCCAGGGTGGGCATGCGGAAATTGTTCCTTTTAACCATTAGCCTAGTGGTTAGGTACTCACCTGGCATTTGGGAGAGCCCCACCCCTAATTCAAATCCCTTTTTCTGACATTAAGGGATTTGAACAGCAATATGCCACCTCTAAGGTGAGTGCCCTAATCCCAGGGCTACAGAGTAATTCCATCTCTCCATGACCCAATTCATATTTAGTTATTCAATTATTTAATTAAAGTGGAAAAAATTCAATAGGAGAGAGTGAGGGAGACCCACATTAGTGTATTCCAAGGGCTAGTCAGTAGCAGCAGCATATGAAGTTAAACAGCTTCTGATCCAGCCCTGCACACAACTTAGGCAGCCAAATGCCTATCTCTCCCTGGGTCATGAGTCATAAGAACAGTTGACTCCCTCCCTGCAACCTAAATTTAGGCACCAAACTTTGTGAGAAGGGTGGGGCTTATCACACCCCACTCACTATCATCTCCTATTGGCTAATGTAGGTATCTCCCTTTCTAGTGTACTATCTTAGTGGACCACATTCTACAGTGTGACACTGGCTGAATTAAAGGGATCATTTATGATATGATTTAACATCAATACATCAAAATTACGATATTTCATATGAGATATGCTATGTCAGGTACTGTTAGAAAGGTTATAATTTGCTAAGTATGGCAATATTGTTTATGTACGTGTCTCTCATTTGTATTGGAAGTTATGGATATGTTGACTGTATCTGGACAACAGAGTCCTGTGGCACTATTAAAGACTAACAGATTTATTTATCGCATGAGCTTTCGTGGGATTTTCTCCCACGAAAGCTCATGCGATAAACAAATCTGTTAGTCTTTAATAGTGCCACAGGACTCTGTTGTCTTTCTACAATAGACTAACACGGCTACCCCTTTGGAATTTGATTGTATCTGTATTTCAACTTTTGCTGTGTCTCTGGGTGACACCCCAGACAGGATAGCAGCAGCAATAAGCTGCTTACTGGCCCATTAAGGAAACTCACAGGTACAATAGACCTAAGGGGAAAACCCAGGGATACAGCTGATCAGTCATGTGACCCTGGACTCCACCTTTTTTCTGTAAATGTCCAAAAGCAGCTTGGCAAGGGCAAGGGAACATACAAGGCAGCTACGCCACATCAATTTTGTCTTCACTTGTCATTCTTCTGAGTCTTTAATCTTCAGCCCTTCACCTAACTCCAGATCAACTCATCTACAATCAACTGAAGTTGTGAAACAAAGAATTGAGACCCATGCAGATACTGCATGTACACCAGAGGGACTATATGAGCCTGCAAACTCCACAGGTCTACTGAAAATCTAATGTATATGGACTTTTACATCATTTGTGTGTATCTGATTACTTTACTCATTTAACATTTCTCTTATAGTTTGTTTCTTTCCTTTTATAATAAACCTTTTATTTTAGTTACTAAAGGATTGGTTGGCCATGTGGTATTTTGGATAAGATCCAAACTTATAATGATTTGGTAATGTGGCTGACTCTTTGGGGTCAGGAGAACCTTTTTGGTAAAAAGCATAGTGTTTTAAGTAACTTTTCTCTTTACTGGACCTAGTGGCTGATTGAGAGCCAGAGGCTGAACTGCAGTAAAGGGGGCTGTGTATATTTTGTTTTGGCTTCTTGAAGACCCATGTGGGGAATCAGAAGCTTTTCTTGTGTCCAGTTGGGAAGTCTGTCTTCAGTGTCACCCACCATTGCTGGGAGAATCTGTCCTCTCTTTGTAGCCTACCCTGACCTTTGCATTTTCCAGTCCTCTATCCTAAGCATGGACAGGTCACATAAGGTACCTATCTCTCCCATTCGTTATACAGGGAGCATGGGTGCCTAACTCATGCTTTTTGTATTGCACTGTTCTTCCTGTGATTTTCTAGGTGCTTAAAAGTTAGGTATTGTGACATTTTGTCCAACACTTAAGTCCCAGCTGTGAATCCAGGCCCATGAAACCACTATATAATCTTCAGCACACCACCTCATAATGTATTTGTGGTTGGAGCCCCACCAAGAAATAGTAAATTGTCAATGGTCTTGAAGGTCTTGTGAATAATTTACTCTCCTATTTAAACAGACAACATTATACAATAAGTCATTGCATGCCATAGCACATTATACTCCTGTTGAAAATTAAAATTCATTCCAAACATTTGTAAAATAACCAGTTCTGGAATGTAGTTAATAAAAACCTAAAATAGTCAGGAATTGCCTCAGATGATCATAAACTATTTTAGACTCCTGTCCCAGTTCATTCATTTCATTGTTGTAAAGAAGCTTCCAGATGTTAGATGTAACAATTCTCTAGAGATGGCTTTTCCACTATGAACTTCATCAACTCTACATGTCCAGCTTGCCTGTCTACATTTAATGCAAACCAGAATTTTTGTTGCAGCCAAAACCACCAAAGAACATATGGTTTGTAAATTTCATAGTATCGTAGCTGGATAGTGTTATGTAGACTGAAAAGGAAACTGGACAGCATAATAAGAAGAATGCAACGGGCACAAGTAATTACTATCAATGCCATAGAGGATTTCAGGGAAAATAAAATGTAGTGTATTGTACAAGGTTAACAGTGTTGGATAGATGAGGAGCTGGGTGAATGCCTTAATGTAGGGTTTGATTCCTCCCTCAGATACATATTGCAAATTCTCTTTACTTCAGTGGAATTAGTTCTATTTACACTAGCGGGAGAAGAAAATCAGTTTTGTGTGAGCATAATATGTAATCCAGTAATCTTTGCAAATTAATTGCAAATATTTTGCCAGAAATTAAGTGTTTTTAAATGCCTAAAATAAGAGAAGTAGAAGGACATTCAGTGATTAACTTATTTTAAATTAACCTTTCAAAAAAGGTCAGTTTTCTCACAAGTCACACTGGTCAACTCTAAGTTTTTAAGACCCCATGAAAGCAATGGTCTTTGATGTCATATGAGTACTCTAGTAGAGTTATGGGATCAGGCCATAGCTGCTTATAGTAAATGGATTTCTTGTAGGGTAACGCTTAGATTTTGAAAAGATTTTGTTATTAAGATATAAAATGAATAACCAAATCAAAGAAGGCCCCATGTCACATAAGTATGCATTCAGGATTGTCACATCAGGAATGAGATGCCATAAGTAGGAGAGCTAAGAATATATTTTTTTAAAAATCAGTTTAAAATTAGTTAAGTGCTGAATACCCTATATGACTTGCTTACTTGGGACATTCAGTACATCAAATCATGATTATTTCATTTTTAGTTATATATGAAGTTTAACTTTAGGCATAGACAGATGGAATCTCCTTTTCAGTAAACATCACATTCATAAATGTCACTAGATTTGACTGTCTAGTAGACACACACATCTGATGTGAATTTGACAACTTATGAACAATTTTTCTAATCAGCAAATATTTTGCCAAAATTGAGTAAAACATTATTTTTCACTGTCTGAAAGCTCTTGACATCTTCAGTGCAGCTTTTATTGTGCTTCACTTCCAGATATTGAATTATAATGGCATTTCTTTAGGTTTCCTGATTGGCAGAGCCTATTCTATGTGTTCAGAATGGTCAGCAGAAACCATTTTGCCTTTTTCCCCAGGTACATATGTGGAGTCTTTTGGGAAGAATGTCTTACCTTAGAATGGAGAGTAATACTGAAATTCAAAGACACAAGCAGCAAGCATCTCACCCCCTGCTCTGGCCTCTTTACAACTGGTGTAAAGCCGGGTCCCCGTTCTGGCTGAGGAAGGATTTCTGCAACATAGGCACCATGTAAGACAGCCAAAAACTGCCCTTTGATGATTCCATTTTAAGCTGTGGCATATGTAATGTATCTGGGGCATGATGGGCATGTTAGGAACATTTTGAGAGATTCCAGGCATATTACAGATCACAAGGCAACCCAGGGGGCTGCCATAATTCAGACATGTCTCCAGGACTGTCTAAGTTACACTTAAGACCACACCAGCCACCAACAAAGGCCAGGATTAGGAAGAGACAAAGGTAGTCTAAAGGTAGCTTGGACTGTCTCCCTGCATCTACAAGTTCTGTGCTGTTGTGGTAAGAGGTGGAAATAATACAAGATAATACATTCATGGGAGAATGAGTGTTGTCCAGGGGAGGATGCACTGAAATTTACATTTTCTGTTTATTAATCTTAGAATCAAAAGAATGTAGGGCTGCTAGGGACCTCAAGAGGTCATTTGATTTAGGCCAATCCCCTGACTCTGAGACAAAGACCAAGGATACCAGGCCATCCCTAATAGGTGCTTGTATAACATGTTTTTTAAAATTGCCAATAATGGGGATTTCACAACCACCCCTGAAAACTTACTCTAGTCCCTAGGTATTCTTACAGTTAGAAGGTTTGTCTTAATATCTAATCTAAGTCTCCTGTGCTGCAGATTAAGTCTATTACTTCTTGTTCTGCCTTCAATGGACACAGAATTATAGGACTGGAAGGTAGCTTGAGAGGTCATCTAGTCCAGTCCTCTGCACTTATGGAAGGGCCAAGCATTATACCCTAACACGCATTTATCTAATCTGCTCTTTAAAATCTTCATTGATGGAGATTCTACAAAGAGGAAGGGATAAAATCTAGAGTGACATAGACAAATTGTCAGATTGGGCCAAAAGAAATTTTATGAGGTTCAACAAGGACACATGCAACGTTCTGCACCTAGGATGGAAGAATCCCAGACTGAAGACTGACTAGCTAGACAGCAGTTCTGCAGAAAAGGACCTGGGTGTTACAGTGGACAAGAAGCTGGATATGAGTCAATGGTGTTCCCTTATTGCCAATAAGGGTAACAACATATTGGGCTGCATTAGTAGCAGCATTGCCAGCAGATTGAGGAAAATGGCTATTCTCCTCTATTCGTCACTACTGAAGCCACATTTGGAGTATTGTGTCCAATTTGGGCCCCACACTAAAGAAAGAATGTGGACAAATTGGAGAGAGTCTAGCAGAGGACAACAAAAATGATTAGGTGGCACATGACTTATGAGAAGAAGCAAAGAGAACTAGGCTTGTTTAATCTGTAGAAGAGAAGAATGAGGTGGAATTTGATAGCTACCTTTAACTATCTGAAAGGAGGTTGCAGGAGGGATGGAGCCAGGCTGTTCTCAATGGTAGTAGATGACAGAACTAGGAGCAATGGTCTCAAGGTACATTGGAGGATGTCTAGGTTGGATATTAGGAAAAAACTTTTTCACTAGGTGAGTGGTAAAGCACTGGAATGGGTTACCTAGGGAGATGGTCGCATCTCCATTCTTAGAGATTTGTAAGGTATGGCTTGGCAAAGCCCTGGCTGAGATGATTATTTGGGGCTGGTCCTGCTTCGAACAGGGGGTTGGACTAGATCAGTGGTTCCCTACCTTTTTGGCTCAAGGGCCAAAAAAATACTTTTTAAAACCCTGAAGGGTCACCAGACTATTTAATTAAAACTAAATGCAAATCAAAATTTAATTATAATTAATTAATTCAATTCAATTTGAATTAATTTTAATTAAACTTAATTTTAGAAAGGTTTATTTTTAATTAAAATTAAAAGTTTTTGTTTGTTTTAAAGGGCTGCATGCATACCCAAGCCCAGAGAGGAGGCGAGCAGCCACAGCGCGGCTCCCAGCTACACTCTGTGACTGGGCAGGAGGTGGGCCGGCCAGAGCCTCCCACAGCACAGAGCCCCCCACAGCACAGAGCCCCATGGGAACCCTTCACACACCTCCAGGCCCCCCTCCTTAGAGCCAGTGCACCTGAGCCCTGTCCCAGCCCCAGGCACTGAGTCCACCCACTCCCTCCGGTCACCTGACCCACAACACTCCCCCACTGCCACAGGCTGGGACTCCAGTGAGTGTTGCAGCCCGGGTGGTGGTTGGCTCCTCCCCGGCAGCAGCTGCCAAGGCCGTCCGGTGGGGGAGCGCAGCAGGTCAGGCACCGCCGAGCGCAGCTCAGTTGCCTGCAGGACCCCAAGCAGAGGCGAGCGGCCGCAGCCCAGCTGCCGGCTCCCAGCCAGCAGGAGCACGGGCCACTTTAAAAGGCCCCGCAGGCCACTTTTGGCCCATGGGCCAGGGGTTGGGAACCCGTGGACTAGATGACCTTCTGAAGTCCCTTCCAACTCTAATCTTCTATGATTCTACGATACCATCCTTGGGAGTCATACTATTGAATGCAGAGAATAGAAGGGACTGAGATGCACCAATTTCCACAATTTCAGCAATGGCAGGGAATTGATTTGGTGAAAGATAGGCAAATGATCCTAGCAAGCAGCCCATGCTGCAGAAAACAGCACAAAACCCTAGAGTCCCTGCTAATCTGTTATGGGGGAACATTCCTTCCACATCCTGAAAGTGGCCATCTGTTTGACCTTAAGCCTGTGAGCAAGATCCACCAGCAAACATGTGAGAAGGAATTCTTCGTACTGCTTCAGAGCACCAGCTAACGCCATCCATTGTCTTATCTCTAGTCAGGCCCATTTCTGCTTCAGAGGAAGGAGAAAAAAACAACCCAGAATACATTAGGGGGAAAAATGCCTCCTGATTCCTACAGGTAATCAGATGAATCCCTGAAACATGGATCAAAGTGCCCACTACAGAATATTTTTTATTGTTTGTAAGTCAGAAGGGTTATACTGCTATGAATGTTATTGATGCTAACACACATATATACAAACACTATGAAATAGCAAGATAATAAAGGTATACCACCAACCTGAATCTTTTAAACTAATTTAAATACATTCAATTTTCAGACAGAACCTCCACTGAAATACTATGTGACCTTTTCTTTCCTTTAGTTAATGCAAATGATTTTTTGAATCAATTCTCCAGTTTCAAATGGAAAACAGAAAAGTACATGAAGCTTTAAATCCATAAAGAAACATTAAAGTTAACAACATACTCTTCAACAAACCATCATGATGGGCATGCTGCCAGATATCTCCGAAAACTTCATCTGTATAATAATCATATAGAAAAATGGAAGTCTGAATTATTTTAAATGTCAGAGAGATAGGAAAACTAATTAATTAATTAATAAGGTACCATTTCATTAATCTCATGAATTTAGAATCTATAAATCCAATAAAAGGCTATTGATTTAATGGATTAGACTGTGAATTGAATATTTAGGAAAAGGACTCATCCTCTAGATGCAATTATTCATTGCTTAACAACAATTTGCTACTATTTAGTGTTTGGTGCACAATGTAGAATAGTTTGTTGTCCTGATCAGGGCTGGCCCAGCCATAAAGGTGAACGAGGGCACCATGCTTTAAGGGTCACCAAATAAGATGGAAGTGAATTTTTTCCTCTATTTAAAAAAATATTAATATGTTATGTCTTATAACATGAGGAAGGGGGCATCAAAATCATAGTTGTCCTAGGGCGGCAAAAATCCTTGGGCTGGCCCTGGTCCTGATCTAATATGCATAAACTGATTCGAAACTTTATCCTGCGCCACTGAAGTCAATGGACATTGTGTCATTATCTTCCATTCATCTAGGATCAAACTGGTAGTTCTGGATGTCTCTTGTAAATAAATACTGGCAAGTGGGTAAGCATTCAGCAGACATACGGAAGGCTTTTGCCATGGTTATAATGCTTACACACATTCTCATTTTGCTAATAGGTTCCCTCATTATAGACTGGATCCTGCAATGTATTCAACACTGGCCCCAAACCAGCAAAGCACTTAGGACTAAATTTGCAAAGGAGACTTATACATTGCAATGCTGAGCTTTGCAAGGCCTAACTAATAAGTGTCCTGCCACCTATTCACTGCACCAAGTTAGGAAACATGGGGGAATAATACTTCCCTACATCAAAGGGATGAGGATATATATGCAGAAAATGCTTGGATACTTGCTGATCAGGGCTACAAAAGTAGATACATATTTTGTTTTATATTTGATAAATAATTTCTTAAGGAAAACTAGAATTATTGGTTTCATTTAAGGGAATATGAGTTACTTTTGAGGCATTTATTTTCAATTTACAAACAGGAATGAGTAGCCCCTGTCAGTTTAATTTTGAGTGTTCATTTTTTGAGCAGACAGTCCCTTCCCTTGTACATTGAGATAAAAATGGCCCCGGCTGATTGGATAATGTTATCTGTACCATTATATTGCTTATATGTCAATACCCATAATGTGCTTACTAAGTTATATTTTCAAAATATGGACTGTTATTTTCTTCTTATACTCTGTTCTCCATATCTATAACGTAAAGTCAAAGTGGTTACACATTTAATCATTTTTAGTTCCACAGTAAATTGAATACCATTAAGATGTTTAGCTAAAGAATACATTATGTTTAATGGGGTGTTGGAATTATACATTACTTTTTAAACATAATCTTTCCTTTCAAAGCTAGAAAGTTCCACTTTGGTGCACTCAATTGATTTGTTTAGGCCTCAGAGAAAAATTAACACATAACTCGGGAGTTTTTCTTGCTCTTTTACTAATGCAATGCATTTGTGAAACCACTGCGCAATCCTGTCAGTACTGCTGGACAGAAGACCTTCATTATTACTAATACATAGTTGGGCCTGCTCTTTCCACCTTCATTCCCTGTTGGAATCAATTAAACCCACTTCATATGAGTGTAATATGAGTAAAGGTTGCAGGATTAAGTCCATTGATTTAAGATATTAAACTCCAACTAATGAAAACATAGATAGAGTATTCATAAAAATACATTGGATCGTAAAATAACTTTCACTAATAATTTGATCTATGGATGTTGTAGCAATAGAATTAATGCTTGTTAGACAAAATAGTGTCAAAATGATCAGTTATTGATATGTTACATCCTGATCTCAGTGCAGTCACTGGAAATTTATCATTAGCTTCAAATGGGTCCAGGATCTAACTCTGTAAGCAGCAACATCTGAGATATACAGTAATGTGTATAAACCAGTTAGTTGGGTATTGGCCCTGAGGCATTTAAATCCTCTTCTTTAAGATATTTTCCCTATTTTACATTTCGCCAGTGATCAGAAGTTTCTCTCGGTCTCTGAAAATGGTTCCAACAACTGTCAGAGTATATTAATAATTAATTGATAAAATGCAAAGACAAATCAAATTAAAGGGTAAGTAGTATAAAAGTTTATTTACTCTGAAAGCTGGATAATCTCAAAATAGGCTAAACATTTTTATACACTAATATAGATTACAGGTGTCTGTAACAGGTTGTTTCCTTTTCTCCAAATCTTTTTTCCCCACATGGAAGATCCCATGTAGAAAAAAGAGAAACTGAAACTTTTAACTTCCTAGGAACTCTTTCATTTGCATATGAGAGACAGAATCCCCATATAATAGCTAAAATTAATTTCTTAGGGGGAGGAGAGAGCTGCTATTAACTGCATTTGGGAGATCCAACTGTTCCCCTTAACTGAAGCAATGGTATTAAAGAGAACCATTGGACTTTGCTCAAAGAATTTTAAGAATCTAGATAAGGAAAAATGTGCATTGAGAACTCTGTATGAGGGGAAAAAAATTGAACATTTGTATTGACAGAGAACTATAAGGAACTTAAATAGGAAAGGATCTATTCTGAATGTTATTAGAGAGGCCTTGTTCAGAGAAATTGTTAAAACTTTTATCAGTCAATTGAGTGTTCAGGGGAAAAACAAGATTTTTTACATGTATTTGAGCTTTCCTTTAAAATTATATCTATACTCTCAGTTTATTTAAGGTTGGGATCACGTTTTAGTAAGATCTGCTTTCCCTGTTAACTGTCTATTTATATTTTAATATATATGCTGGGCAAGAGTTATCAGGGGCTATGTCTACACTAGCAATTTATGTCGACTTAAGAATGCTTAAGTCAACCTAAATTATTCCATGTCCACACTGGGCTTTCATTAAGTCGACTTAATAACTACCACCTGTTAGGTTGACTAAATGTCTAAGTCGACCTTATTAAACCTACCTAACACTAGTGTGGACACCCTAGGTTGACTTAATTACTTAAGTCGACCTAGGCCTAGGGGAAGGGGGTCATGGTTTGGGGACAAGGGAGCCCCAGGCGCTCCTGGGGAAGAGAGTCGATGGTGGCTCTCTTTCCTGGGGCTCCCCTGTCCTGAGAGCTGCTGGCAGCTGTCTTCCCCAGCACTCCATGGACAGGGGACCACTGGGGATCCCCTGTCCATGGAGCACTGGATAAGACAGCCTCTGGCACTCCCTGGACAGGGGAACCTCCGGGGATCCCCTGTCCATGGAGCGCTGGGAAAGACAGCCGCTGGCACTCCAGGGAAGACAGCCGCCGGCGCTCCATGGAGAGGGGATCCCCAGAGGTTCCCCTGTCTGCGGAGTGCTGGGGAAGACAGCCACCGGTGCTCCATGGACAGGGGATCCCTGGAGGTTCCCCTGTCCACGGAGTGCCAGGGAAGACATCTGCTGGCGCTTCACGGACTGGGGACCCCCAGATCCCTGCACGAGTCCTGGCAAGAAGGGAGTGCGGCTCCTTTCTCCCCAGTACCCATGTGGGTCCCTTCTCACCGGGACCTGCATGGGTCCCAGGGAGAAAGGAGCTGCAGGTCCCTTCTTGACGGGACCCACATGGGTCCCTTTTTGCCAGGACCCGCACGGGTCCCGGGGAGAAACAGCCATGGCTCCCTTCTCACTGAGAGCTGCAGGGGTCCCTGCAAGAAGGAAGCCTCCACTCTCTTCTTGGAGGGACCCGCGGCTTCCTGGCAGAAGGGACCCCCGGGTCCCCTCTCAGTGGGGAGCCACAGCTCTCTGCCATGTCTACATTTGAAAAGTTAAGTCTACTTGTTAAGTTGATTTAACAAAGTGGACCTAACATTTCAAATGTAGACATAGCCAGGGAGTCTTAGGCTGAGAATTTGTAAAAACCCTCAGCTCCATTTTGTGAGTTTAATTCAGGCCTAGTCCCTGCAGATCCCACACAATTTGTATAAAGACCTATGAGTCCCTTCTTCCTTGACCTTTTTTGCAGTTAGACTGTCAGAAACTTACTGATCATATGTGCCCTTGGCAGCTTCTGTCACGGGCTGAACCCTCCCAAGTCCTCCTGGGTGGGGAAAGTCCGAGGGGCGTAAGTGAGGAGGGCATCTCCATCACCTTGCAGAATCAATAACTGGCCCTGAGATCAGAGCAGCATGGCCTTGTGGCCACAGAGTGAAATATGAGAATTGTTAGATATTACATATAATCGGGTCTGGATAGAAAGAGAAGAGTTTAGCCAACAGAAACTAGAGACAGTATTTTAGGTAATCACAATATAATATCCAACTGAAATTTAGCCATGACACATATGCTTGCGCTCTTATTCTTGTGCAAAGTATTTTCAGATTTTTAATAATCACAGATGGTCACAGATTCAATATTACATCTCATCTGAAAGGTGTGTATTCTCTTTCAGTTCAGATAACGGTAAAGAAAGCATTTGACTCCTACCCAAATCTTTTTTGGGATCTTTAAACAATTGGAAGTGGGAGAGAACAACACTTAACAGCAACCTAAAATGTTTTAAGAGAATAGCAAAAATAATGACCATACACCATGTTAGTCAACAATAATTTGTTCTCATCAGTAGAAGCTCATCAGAATATCTTGGCTTCTTTCTGCCGAAGAACTGGCTAACTGCTTCATAAAACATGAAACAGTAGTATTATTACTTAAACAATGAGTTCAAATTATTGTGAAAATAATTTTATGTCTGAAAATTATTCTATTAATTTATATACTCTGGCTACAATTTTTGATATGCCATTTCATTATTTTCATTTTTTTCACTATTTGGGTATGTGGCAAAACTGTGGCACTAAGTAGTCAGTTATGTTTATATTAAATGTATTATCCTATCAATTTCCTCTGAATACAGAATTTCTAACACTCGCTACATCAGTTTTTGGTTGTTTCTGACATGGGGAAAAATACTTTCAAAGTGGTGATTTACTCCTGCCGAAATGGGTCATGGCATGGAGCACTCACCCATTACTCTGGAAATACACCTTGTTTAAAGTTTTATACATACTAGCAGTTTTAAACCATAAGAAGGAGCTTAATATTGTTTAAAATAAGTACCTACATTTAAACTTTGCTACATTTGTTTTCAGAGACATGTTTGAGTATCCCTGTGTTGTAGCTTAACTATAAAGCTCAGCAAATACTGTAAAAAAAATTTCTGCACAGTTTCATGTGAAATTTAAAATAACTTTCGATTCTTTTAAAGACTAACAGATTTATTTATCACATTAGCTTTCGTGGGAGAAACTCCCACTTCATCAGAAGCTTTGAAGCAATCTTTGAAGCTTGTAACACCACCACCACCACCACCAGCAGCAGCAGCAGCAGCAATAGTTTTTCCCCAAAACAGGAGTCAGCGATCCTTTCCACAGGGGGGAGCAGAAAAGAAGAAAAGCCCAAGGACCAGCTTGGGAGAAGAGCTAATTTGGTTCTGACCCCGATCAGGGCGAGACCACTACAACCAAGGCTCTCCTAAAGGAACTGCCGAAAGGTAGCCCTCTGGGGAGGGATCCCGAGCACTTTAGGCTGACCAAAACACCGTTCCTGGTGGAGTGCCCATGGGCCAGCACTAAGGCCCACCTCGAGCACAGTATCAGAGGGGCACTGATGGATGAAGACAAAAAGGACTCATCCAGGGTGGGGCAGATCTACCACAGGCCCATCACGCCAAAGGGAGCAGCCATTGTCTGGCACAAGCAGGGAGTATATATATATTCTATTTTGTATAGTGAAGTTCCCCTTACATGTCTCTTTATAAATGTATATATTCTGCTTATTCCTAAGAAATTGGGGCTCTTTGTAGGCTGAAGCAGGTGGTGAGTATTTTACTATTCATATATCTCTGCTTCTTAGTAGTGCTTATTCAGAGCTAGACAAAAGCTCAATTGAACAACTGGGAGAAATTTTGTATTATACGGTCTTGTAAATGAGCAGCTAGGACATTCTCAGGACAATTACATAAAAAATGACAAGTGACCTGCTGTACAATAGTTGCTTTCAACACAACCCAAGGCCAAGACAAGTTTTTGACAATTGCATACTCCAGATGGATCATAATGAGCCAACAGAGAAATATTTCTCATCCATGCAATAAATGGAATCACCATTTAGCAGAAACTGAAAAAAATATTAATCATGGCAGATAAGAATTGATCAGCATTTTCTGAATGGGAAAGCTTTTCTGATATTATTAATGATAATAAAGCTTAGAATTTAGTACTCAGTCATGAAAGTGAAATGAAGATCTGAAGTCAAGAAAACAGTGCAATATCGGGAAATTTAAGAGCTACCCTGCCTGTGAACAGAACTCATTTTGCAAAGACCTCTGAAATGCTGCAGCACTCTGTAAATGTTCTATGAAATTAATACCTGTTGATAATGTGTGTTGTCAATATATGTAAAATACACAAGATTATAGTTAGAAGATTTTGCAATATAGTAGAACCTCAGAGTTACAAACACCTTGAAAAAGGAGGTTGTTCATAACTCCAAAACATTTGTAAGTTACTGAACAAAACATCATGGTTGTTCTTTCAGAAGTTTTACAGCTGAAGATCAATTTGATACATCTTTGAAACTTGACTACTCAGAAGAAAATGCAGTTTCCCCCCTTTTTTCCTCACAGTTAACATTTAAACACAGTACTGTACTGTATTTGCTTCTTCTTTCTCCCCACCTCCATTCTGCTGCTTGATGGCATGCCTCCAGTTCCAAACAAGATGTATAGTCCACAGTCAGTTCAGAACTCTGGTGTTCTGAAGTTTTACTGTACTTTAAAAATAAAGTTTCTAAATGCGTTTACATCTCATACAATGAAAGGCTATAGATTGACAACTATGGCGAGTGAATTTTTCTACCCACAGAAGAGGTATAACAAGATGTGCAGCAGCACAATCTTTCTTGAACTGCTCATTGTTATATTTTTACTATGACCTGAAGGAAAGTCTGCTAGTATGAAAGAAATCTTGAAGTCATTGTGCGTAGTTTTCAGAAAACATCCACTCAATGTGCAACGGCAGTCAAAAAAAAGCTAAAAAATGTTAGAAATCATTAGGGAAGGGATAGATAATAAGACAGAAAATATCATATTGCCTCTTTATAAATCCATGGTCTACCCACGTCTTGAATAGTGTATGCAGATCTGATCAGTGCATCTCAAAAAAAGATACATCGGAACTTGAAAAGCACAACAAAAATCATTAGGGGTATAGAACAGTTTCCATACGAGTAGCGATTAATAGACCTGGGACTTTTTAGCTTGGAAAAGAGATGACTAAGGAAAGATATGATAGTGGCCTATAAAATCATGTAGAGAAAGTAAGCAAGGAAGTGTTATTTACTCCTCATAAACACAAGAATTAGTGTTCACCAAATGAAGTTGATAGGTAGCAGATTTAAAACAAGTAAAAGGAAATATTTCTTCACACGACACACAGTCACTATGTTGAATGGGCCCTGGGATCAGTTAGTTGGTGTTTACCTGTTCTGTTCATTCTCCCTGTAGCACCTGGCATGGCCACTATCAGAAGACAGGACACTTGGCTTGATGGACCAGTATGGCCATTCTTATGTTTTTATGTAATTCAATCTCAATGTACATTCTCTCCTTTATTTCCAATATGACATCAAGGGAACAGGTCATTAGAACACTGTAAGTATAATACCATTTCAAACCAATGGCCCATTCTTATGGTGCCCTTTTGCTTAGACCACCCCAGCATAAGATATTCCACAGAAAGATGCAAGATGTATTGTAATGAACAATCATGCAATAGCAGTCTCAGGAGGAAGCTTTTTTCTAATCTCAAGCAGTAAATGATTGGCTCATGGTTTGATGCATGAAGCTGATATCCCTGAAGTATTTTTGTCCTATTTAATGTGGCTGAAGATGTTATTATTCATATATGTCTAATCTTTTTAGACTGAATTCTTTGCCTCAGTAATATATTAGAATTTACAAGATAATGATGACTTGTGTTTTTTTTTTTAAATAAGCCTTTCCTTTTGATAAGTGTTAAATGTTGTCGTTTTAGTTTGCTTTGTTCATTATGTATAAATTATGTATTTTTGTTTAGTGCTACATTCTGGTAATGATTTACTTGATGGATCTGTCTTTCCACTAACTTGGAGTGAGATCACATCTCATGTCATGCCATCACCCAATGAAGTACATTTCAGAAATTTGTGCAATAGATGTGGTCCACACTAACGTGTACATGTGCATGAGTGCATCTCCCTTGAGGCATTGTTAAACTGAACTGAATAAAGTGAGGATCATTCTGAACCATTATAAATCTCATAATATAGTACATACACTGAGTGTGATCTCAATGTTTACTCCCTTCCTTGGGTCTCCTTTACTGTTTGTTTAAATAATAGTAAACACAAGCCTCAGTCTGATCTTCTTGCTTTAGGATAGCTGTTTTGCTAAGGTTTCTGTCTCTGTTTCTTCCTTTAGTTCATTGTCCCTTCAGAGAGACCCTACATTTAGTATGGTGATCAGGGAGAGTTAGCAAAATAGCTCTACTTCACTATAAAGGGTCTAGGCAAGGCCGGATTAATTGGCCTCGGGGCCCTGGGCTGCTCCCCACCGTAGCCCTCCCCACTGCCTGGGGTTCCACCCCCCATGATGGTGGCCTGCGCACAGGCCATCACTGGGGCAGGGCTCTGGGGCCAGATGGCCCTCCCACCCCAGCCCTGCTCCAGCCGGTCTGTCGGAGGAGTGGGAATGGCTGGTGCATGGCACATGCCACGGGCCCTGGAAGGCCACACAGAGTGCCAGTCAGCCCCAGCCCCTGGGCAGAGCTAAAAGACACTGCCCTGCCCTGCCCCTAGGGGTGGACCACCTAGCCCAGGGGCAAGGCAGGAATGTAGAGCCTGGCCTTTGGCCCCAGGCCTTGTAGAGCCTGGCCTTTGACCCCACCTCCCCCAGCGCCAGCTGGGCAGGGGACCTCACAGCACTCGCCAAGCCCTGCCAGTGTTGAGCAAGGCGGGGGGGGGGATCAGATAGGAGCTTTACAGACTGGAGCCTGGGGCCCCCCTTTAGGCTGGGGCTCAGGGCTCCAGCCCCTATAGCCCCTGCATTAATCCACCCTTGTGTTTGGGAGCCTGACCCCAAGGTGAATCAGCAGATTAACTCTACTTTGCAACAGAGGGTTTCGAATGACAACTGTTTCATAATAAGAAATGGGTGCTCCTCTGAAAATAGTATTGATTCACTTATTATCAAAAATGCATTTAGAAATGTCAGTAAGGACTTGTGCCTTCTGAAAATCCTCCAGCAAACTAATCAGTATTTATTTATTTTTCTATATAATGTATTCATTAGTCAATAGTTCCAAACCGTAAATATCATTCTGAACTGCCCTCACCTCTTCCACCACCAGCAGCACGCGCGCGCACGCACACACACACACACACACACACACACACACACACACACACACACACAAAATTCAGGGGCTCTGGATCTGTGCTTTTCTTATGTAGAGCTAATCTTGGACAAAACATAAAAGGTGAGATCTCTTCCCAAAAACTTTGTGTTCCAAATTGGACCATATAAAACAGACATTAAAAGCCTGGTCCAGAGCCCTTTCAAGTTAAAATGAGTCTTTCTCTTGACTTCATTAGGTTTTGGACCATGCCATGGATTTAACAGGGTTCAGAAAAGAACTGGGTAAGTTCATGAAGTATGGGGCCATCAGTGGCTATTAGCTGGGATGGGCAGGGATGCAAAACCATGATCCTAAATGTCCCTATGTTTGCCGGAAGCTGGGAATGGGCAATAGGAGATGAATCAATTGATGATTACCTGTTCTGTTCATTCCTTCTGGAGCATCTAGCATTGGTCATTGTCAGAAGATAGGATACTGGCCTGGATGGACCATTGATCTGACTCAGTATAGCCGTCCTTATGTTCTTTTTTCTTATTCCCATAGTGCCCAAAATGACTAGATGAAGGGCTTATATGTCAAAGAAAAGAAAAAGTTTAAATTTTTAGTAAATATTTAGCTCTTCTTTTATGAGTAGATTAATCTAGAGAGGCTTTGTGAAGGAAGCAGAGTGTTTAATTATCACTGGCTGCGTTTTGCAAGAGGTGGTCTCAGTGTCCTTGCAGGATTCCAATTTGGGTAATTAAATTTGCCTATTTAAAATCCCCTCTGTAATTGCAGCTGGAAAAAAGTTATATTCCACTTATTCTTTGCTTAAGAATCTCTATCTTTCTGTGCACAAAACTACCACTTTCTTCTTCAAGCCTCTTTAAACCTCCTTCCTTTGGTTTAGCCATCCATCATACCAATCTGTCCAATTCCACTCTCATGATTCTTCATGTAATAGTATTGTAACAAGCCAGATTAGACTGCAAACTACCCAGGACACAGACTATACAATTACTGTATTTGTAAAGAATCATACACACTTAATACACTCTATAAATATTAATAAATAATAACAATAAAAAGGAGTGTGTGCCATATGCTAGCACAGAATGACTGCCACATTCCACCGCAGATAAAGCTGCATTTCAGACATGGATAAATGTATGTATGCATTATACAGCCCGAAAAGTTCTGTGGGAGTCTTGAGAGTAAGAGGCACTACAAATACATAAATGTAAGTTATTATTCTTGCACAAAGCCTTTCTCAAAAACAATTAGCCCCTAAATAAAATCCATACCACACAGATCTCAGATGTATTCTTTTTCATAATTTCAGGTTAAGGTGTGATTTGTTCAAGGAAGAGGTGTGTGCTAATGACTCTCGATTTTGGAACAAAAAATCACCAGGTGAGATTTTTCCTATTAACAATAACAGATTGGTTGTAAGGGAGCCAAGTTGTCATAAAGAATATTGTCAAGATTTGTGGGAGGAAGAGTCAACCCTTAATATGCAGAGGAGTTTATTATTACAAGTTCTGTCTGAGAGGATAATTCATTAAGGAATCTTAAAATTTGTACTGTAGATGTAAAATTACGTGAGGAAAATAATTTAAGTAAAACAGGCTACATTATTGATTTTGTATGCAAAAAAAGATATCAAAACAAGTCAAATAAAATGACAGTCTGATGTCTGATGAATATAATCATAATGGAAAATATAATGTTCATAGTTATGCAATCCCAAAGTGTCGTCAATGCCATAAAATACCTGCTGTTTGCACCCTTTCAAGAATCCAAATGAAGACATGCATTCCAAAATCATGATTGCCAAGCTGCTCCATGAACTTCAATGATGGAGGAAAACGATGGATTGCTATGGAAACAATAGGTAGCTGCTCTGGAGATAATAGGTAGCTAATAGGCAGAGTGTTAGGTGGAATAAAAGGGGAAAATTAGTAAACAGACACAATTAAAAAAATTATAGATAATAATAGTGCCTGAAAAGAGTTTCTGATTTTATGCTGTAACTTGCAGCGACTGAATGCAGATACTATCAATAAAAATTAAAGAGGCCAATAAAGCATTGTTGGAGAAAATTCCTTCCAGAGAATAGTTTAGTGTTTAATGCAGGGAACGAGGAGATGGAATTTATGGGTTCTATTCCTAATCCTGTCACTGATTCCATGACCTTAGGCCAGCGGTTTTCAAACCAGTACTGGGTGGCAGAACCTCAGGCACTGGGTCGTGATGCCCCCTGCTACCACTGCCAAAAGATTGGAATGCATTGCTCAAAGATGTAATTATTAGGTCATGGGCATAAATGATTTTTTTCAACTTGAGAAAAAAAAGTTTGAAAACCACCGCCTTGGGGAAGTCATTGCACTAGTTTACCATGGAATTCCTCAAGGGTTATTAACTGCTGTGCCGTACTCTGGACCTCTCGCTCCTAATTAGCCAGCTCACTTCTTCTTTGACAGCAGCAGGAAACTGACTAGAGACGACAAGCCAACATCAACAGATGTGATCACAGTATTTTATGAAACACCTGTTGGTCTGTAGGAGAAATTACATATCCATGAGAAGGGTCATTAAATAATACGTTCTAGGGGAGTGACAACAGATTTACGTTCACTGAAATAATCACTACATTGTAACCATTTGGAGTGTGTAAAAAATATACAAACAAACATACAGCCAGTGTTGTAATAGTATTGGATATCACCAGATCGTTCTATGACAGTCTTGCTAGTTCTGTTTATGGAAGACTGTATATTACAGATAGTCTTGCTAGTTCCGAATGTAGTGAGATCTTAGAGAAATGTCTATTGTCAGCTGTGGTGCAGTTCTTTTTAAAAGGTGTCATGTAACAAAACTAAACTCCCTTTTTACATGAATGTCTATAATTAGGAGCCATTTAAGGCCAGAGGGACCACTAGATCATCATCTGACCTGCCTATCACTTGTGCATGCCATAAAGTGTCTGCAATTAATGTCTGCAAAGTGCTCAGAGACCCTTGAATGAAAGGTATTATGTAACAGTTATTACTAATTATTTGTACTGTGGGAGCGCACAAAAGCCCTGCTGTGCTAGGTGCTGGATAAATACACAGGTAGCCGTGGCCCCTATTTCCACAAGCTTACAATCTAAGGCCTTGTACACACGATCAGTTTATCGCGCATTAAAGCTCATTACCGCGCGATAGCAACAACGGCGTACACACGTGCAACAGGGCTCTTGCGCGTTAACTGCCTTGTTGTCGCGCAATCCAACAACCACTCCGACGAGAGTGGTAACAGCTGTTGCGGATCATATGTTGCGCGTTTGAGCTCGTGTGTACGCTTACCGCACATTGACTGGACTCCGGAAGTGTCCCAGCATTCCCAAGTCGTCCTCTCTGGTCTTCCCCCCACCCGCTCTGTGGCCGTGACGAAACTGTCCCCGCCCTGCCCCAAACTTATTCCCGGGATTTTCAAATTTCTAGTCTGTTTCACTTCCTGCTCCCTTCCTCGTGGAGTGTGTTTGGGAATTATGACACATTTGGCATAATTTCTCGGGCCATGTCAGAGAGAGGGCATGATAGAGACACAGTGCAGTGCAGATCCAAGGTGAAGGAGCTCAGAATAACTTATCACCGAGCGAAGGAGGGAAACCGCCGTTCCGGATCAGCGCCTGCTACATGCAGGTACTATAAGGAAATAGAAGCCATCCTCAGTGGGGACCCCACAACCACTGCCAAAAGTCCCGTGGACACTTCAGCCCCCCCTCATCCGGTGATTGCCAGAGCCGAGCAGGATGAGGATGTTGTTGAGGAGGAGGAGGAGGAGGAGATGGATGATGACACGGAGGAAAGCACAACCGCGTGTATCCAGGAGCTCTTCAGCAGCCCCGCTGAGACTTCCACCCAAGGCTTGAACTGCAGCGTGTTCTCTGAGGCGGCAGAGGGGGGTTCAGGTAAGTTTCTCCTTCATTCAGCTCTGCTCCTGCTAAAATATCATTGTCTGGGGTGGGGGTGCTTGCGGGTCCCCGCTGTGCACGCTATTTACTCTGCATTCATTAGAAGGGCATCAATACAAGCAGTGATTGTAAAATAATCATCTGCATTTAGGTCAGTAAAGGTTTCCTCGATGTACCTCCAGAGCCTAATACTCAGGTAGATGGGAGAGCGTTTGTGTCTACGCTCCCAAAGACGGACACTCTGCCTCTCCAGCTGCAAAGCACAGCCCTGGGAACCATGGCAGCACACAGTGCAGCAGCATACGGTCCTGGCCTGCTACCGGCGGCATGTAGGAGATGTATTCTAGATGGCAGGGGCACTCTGAGGAGAGGGATATTGGGTTCCATCTGTGTGCCCTCTTCCGATTATTAGCCCCCGGTAAGCCGTCTATTAGAACGTACCTTGTCTGCTTCAGCGAAGCGTAGTGTGTTGACCGCCCTGTACCTTCCAGTGGAATGTGCAACTGGAAGGTTACATTGGCTATCTATGCTATGTGTTAACAATGTCTTTATTGTTATTTTTGTATTAGAATTGAGCTTCACAAGGCCGGTGTCTACCCCAGCTGACCGAATGAGAAACATTCGGCGGCGTGCTCGAAGAAACAGGGAGGATATGTTTCAGGAGCTGCTGAAAGCAACACAGGAATCCTCAAGGGAGAATAGAGCCTGGAGAGAGGAATCCCAGCAGAGGAGGCAGAAACACAGGGACGAACTGATAAGCGTCATGAAGGAGCAAACAGAACTGCTCAAGAGCATGATAGCTTTGCAATCCCAGGCGATAAATGTCCGGGCTCCACTCCAGACAGTTCAGCCATGTCTGCCTCCCACACACCGCAGTCCCTCAAAGCATTTCTTTGAAGGCCACCCTTCCCCCCGGTACAGGACAACATCCAGCCCCCCACCCCCCAGCTACTTTTATGAGACCCGGAGCTACACCAACCTGTAACCCCACCCCCACCTTTTAGGTTTTAATAAAACCAGTAACAAATACTTTGAAGAATGCATTTATTTATACACATTATTGAACTGATCCTAAGGTGCACCTGATGCGTCATGGAACTTAACTAGGGGAGGGCATCATTGAAATGCTCCCTGAGTGCCTCCCTTATGCGAGCAGCTTCTCCTTGTGCCACCCTAATACTCCTAGTGGCTGGCTGCTCGTACGCTTCCTCGAGGCGCTGTGCCTCCGTAGCCCACGTAGGGGAAAACTTTTCTCCCCTACTTTCACAAATGTTATGGAGGACACAACATGACGCAATCATGGCAGGGATGTGGTCCTCCGCCAAGTCCAGCCTCCCATACAAACAGCGCCAGCGCCCTTTTAAACGGCCGAAGGCACACTCCACAGTCATTCTGCAGCGGCTCAATCGGTAATTGAACCGCTCCTTGCTGCGATCAAGGTTCCCGGTGTAGGGTTTCATGAGCCATGGCATCAGTGGGTATGCTGGGTCTCCGAGGATGACTATGGGCATCTCCACCTCCCCCACTGTTATTTTTTGATCAGGGAAGAAGGTACCCCCTTGCAGCTTCTGGTACAGACCAGTGTTCCTGAAAATGCGGGCATCATGCACCTTTCCCGACCACCCAGCATTGATGTCCGTGAAACGACCCTTGTGATCCACGAGTGCTTGCAGCACCATGGAGAAGTAGCCCTTCCTGTTTATGTACTCCGTCGCGAGATGGTCTGGAGCCAAAATAGGGATGTGTGTGCCGTCTATGGCTCCCCCGCAGTTAGGGAATCCCATGGCAGCAAAGCCGTCCACAATCTCTCGAACATTGCCCAATGTCACTGTCCTCCATAGCAGGATGCGATTGATGGCTTGGCACACTTGTGAGAGGGCTAATCCGACGGTGGTCCTCCCGACTCCAAACTGGTTTGCAACGGACCGATAGCAGTTGGGAGTCGCCATCTTCCATACAGCAATCGCAACACGCTTCTCCACGGTTAGGGCTGACCTCATGTTGGTGTCTTTTCGTCGCAGGGCAGGGGCCAACTCTGAGCACAGTTCCAGAAAGGTTGCTTTCCGCATTCGAAAGTTCTGTACCCACTGCTCGTCATCCCACAGCTGCATAACAATGCGATCCCACCACTCAGTGCTCGTCTCTCGCGACCAGAAACGGCATTGCACCGTGTGCAGATGATCGGTGAAGGAGCTGAGCAACGCGGTGCTGTTGCTCTGCATGGCATCGATCAGCCCCTACTCCTCGGTGTCCTCATCTGACTCGGAGCTCATTGCGTACTGAGCAACAAGCCGAGATGTATTCAGAATGTTGAAGGCGACAGTGGAGATCAGAGCAGGATCCATGCTGTCGCTGTTGCGATTGATTGCAAGTGGTGCGTTGCGTCACTGCAATGTTGAAAATAGCGAGTTGCTATTGGAAACGACGAAGACGCTAGGGGAACACAAAGCACCATGGGAAACTGACACTTTACCCATGGCGCTTTGCGTTCCTTTCCTTCATCCCATGATTCATAGCGCCGACTTAGGGGAAAATGGAACGATGGGATAGGTGCCCAGAAGTCATTGCGCTCAACCGCGATAATGCATGTAATTTTGTTGCGTTGCAGGGAGCAACGTGTGTACGTATTGTCCCGCAATAAAGGTCACGTGAGTTTTATAGCGCGATTGCCTTGTTGCGCTTTAATCTGATTGTGTGTACATAGCCTAATTTCAAACAAAAGATAGAAAGACAACAAGGGACTCTAAACAAGCAACAGGAGGGAAGCTGAGAGGTAAGGATAAGAGTGAGGCCAGATGGTTACATAGATAGCTGTTGGCTGATGTTCTTGATTTGATGGTTCTAAATCTGAAAGGTTTTTTACAATAAATGAAATCATGTATCCCTGACTACCAGCCCAGTTAGCTAGCTGATGGCTGATTTCCTATCATCGTGGCTCATGAGAATGGATTTTAAGAAGGAAACTGTAATGTCTTTATGGATGAATTCAGGAAAGACATACTCTAAAATGGGCATCTTGGATGAAAGTGCTGAGATGTTTGGGAGATTTCGATAAATGGGTAATCAAAGGCTGGCAAAAGTAGTGGTGTTGGTTGAGTGGGAGTAGAAGAGTCCAGCGGACATAAATAGAGATGGGAGGCAGAATAGTGAAGGACCTTGAAAGTGAGGGCAAGAAAACTAAATTTTAGTGGAGGAGGGAAGGAGGAGACAATGCAGAGATTCAAAAAGAAAAAATACCATGGCCAGAGCTGATCTTAGCAGCTGCATTCTGAAGGGATGTCAGAGGAGGCTACAGGGGCAGGAAATAAGAGTGGCCTGTGAGTTTAACTATAAGACAGAAAGAAAAAGACTGATTGGGGGGAAAGTGGCATGATTTGGACATGGCTGGGATGTGTGTGCCAAGGGAGAGGGAGGAGTCAGTGACCTCCCTCTCAGGCTGTGGGCCTGAATGACAGGGAGAATGGTAGTGTCAAAAGTAATGAAAAAAACAGAAAGGAGTGAGAGTCTGGGAGTAAAGGTGACAGTGACATACCAAAGGGGCTGGGTGGGAGAAGGCTGGCTGGGCTCTCACAACATAGGCTATGTCTACACTTGCACCTTTAAGTCGACTTTAACTAAGTCGACTTAACTAAGTCGACTTTAAGTCGACTTAGTTAAGTCAACTTAGTGTGTCGACACTTACAATTAAAGTCGACTTAAAGGGGAACTTACAAAGTCGACCTAGAGCGTCCACACTGGATGCTCTAGGTCAACTTTATAGGGCTAGGGGGACCTTGGGCAGGTCCACGGTGGCGGGGGGGAGCACCCCCTGTGTACAATGGGGCAAAGGGGGACAGGGACCCTGGCAGGGCAGAGCCCTGTGCGTGACACTGTCTGGATTTAGGGAAATTCCAAAGGGGTAGCCGTGTTAGTCTATTGTAGAAAGACAACAGAGTCCTGTGGCACTTTTAAAGACTAACAGATTTATTTATCGCATGAGCTTTCGTGGGAGAAAATCCCACTTCGTCAGACGCTTTGAAGATAGGAAAGTTACAGAGTGGGAGGAAATTAAATGCAGGGGAGTGTATGACATAGCATCTGGTCAGGCTGTAACAGCAAATCAAAATAGGTGTTAGGATTCAAAACACTGGGGAACAGCACATAGAGGAGGGGGAGGTTAAATCACTTGTTGTAATGCGAGAAAAATCCATAGTCCCTGTTTAACCCCAAGACAACTGAGTCAAATTTGCATATAAGTTCGAGTTCTGCAGTCTCTCTTTGAAGCTGTCATTTGTTATTCATCTGTTTCAACACAGCTATTAACAAGTCGTCAAGGGAGTGAGCAGGGAGATTGAAGTGTTCCCCTACAGGTTTTGCAGTGTTGCAATTTCTGATGTCAGATTTGTGTCCATTGATTCTTTGGTGCAGAGACTGTCCTGTCTGTCCAATATATAAGGCAGAGGGGCATTTCCGGCACATGATGGCATAAATCACATTGGTGGATGAGCAGGTGAACGAACCCCTGATGGAGTAGGTGGCATGATTAGGCCCTGTGATGGTGTCATCAGTGTAGATATGAGGGCAAAGTTGGCAGCATGGTCTGCTGCAGGGTTGTGTTCCTGCTTTAGTGTTTCTGTTCTGTGATCTGTAGTTGCTGGTAAGTATCCTTTTAAGATTAAGGGGCTGTCTGAAAGCAAGGAGAGGTCTGTCTCCTAAGGCTTGAGAGAGTGAGGGATCAACTTGTAAAATAGGCTGTAGATTTTTGATGATGTATTGAAGAGGTCTGGCTTGGGGGTTGTAGGTGGTGACCAGTGGCGTTCTGTTGTTGTTTTTCATGGGCTTCTCCTGCAGTAGTTGACTTCTGGGTACCCGTCTGGCTCTGTCAATTTGTTTCTTCACTTCTGCGGGTTTGTACTGTAGTTTTAAGAATGCCTGGTAGAGATCCTGAAGGTGTCTGTCTCTGTTGACAGGGTCAGAGCAAATGCGGTTATATCTTAGGGCTTGACTATATACAATGGATCGTGTGGTGTGTCGAGGATGGAAGCTCGAGCGATGTAGGTAACTATACCGATCAGTAGGTTTGCGGTATAGGGAGGTCTTTATGTGCCCATCGCTAATTTGCACTGTAGTGTCCAGAAAGTGGATCTCTTGTGTGGAGTGTTCCAGGCTAAGTTTGAAATTGTTGAAATCTCTATGGAAATCTTCAAGGGCATCTTTACCATGGGTCCAGATGATGAAGATGTCATCAATATAGCGTAGGTAAAGTAGAGGTGCTTTGGGATGAGACGTGAGGAAACGCTGTTCTAAGTCGGCCATAAAGATGTTGGCAAATTGTGGGGCCATGCGGGTACCCATAGCAGTGCCACTGACTTGAAGGTATAGATCATCTTCAAATCTGAAATGGTTGTGGGTGAGTACAAAGTCACAGAGGTCAGCCACAAGTTTAGATGTGTCATCATCCTGGATGGTTCTTCTAATAGCTTGTAATCCATCCTTGTGGGGAATGTTAGTGTAAAGAGCCTCTACATCCATAGTGGCCAGGATGGTATTTTCTGGAAGACCGTCAATGGATTGGATTTTTCTCAGGAAATCTGTAGTGTCTCTCAGATAGCTAGGTGTGTTGATAGCATAGGGTCTTAGGAGAGAGTCCACATAGCCAGATAATCCTGCTGTAAGCGTGCCAATGCCTGAGATGATGGGGCGTCCGGGGTTTCCTCTTTTATGTATTTTTGGTAGTAGATAGAAAATCCCTGGACAGGGTTCTGGCGGTGTGTCTGTCATGATTTGTTCTTGTGCTGCTTTGGGGAGTTTCTTGAGTAGGTGTTATAGTTCCTTCTGGTATTCCTCAGTGGGGTCAGAGAGGAGTGGTTTGTAGAACATTCCATTGGACAGCTGTTTATAAGCCTCCTGATCGTAATCCGATTTATTTATGATGACGACGGCACCTCCCTTGTCAGCCTCCTTAATAATAATGTCAGAGTTGTTTCTGAGGCTCTGGAGGGCATTACGCTCTGCATGGCTGAGGTTATGGTGTAAGTGATGTTGTTTGTCCACAATTTCAGCCTTTGCCCGGTCGCGGAAACAATTTATATAGAAGTCCAGTCTGTTATTCCAACCGTCAGGAGGAGTCCATGTTGAATACTTTTTCTTGTAATGTTGGGAGGAAGGTATCTGTAGGTCATTGCGTTCTACATTGGTGGTGGCAAAATACTCCTTGAGCCTGAGACGGCGAAAGTAGTTCTCAAGGTCACCACAGAATTGTATCTTATGTGTGGGGGTGGTGGGGCAAAAAGAAAGTCCCCGAGACAGCACAGATTCCTCTGCTGGAGTAAGTCTGTATCTTGAGAGATTAACGTTGTTGGGTGGGTTAGAGGTGCTGTTGTTATCCCTTGTGGTATATTGGAGCTTGGACAGTTTGTTGTCTTTTTTCCTCTGTAGGGAAGCAAAGTGTGTGCTGTAGATGGATTTTCTCTTTTTAGTGAAGTCCACCCAGAGTGAAGAATGTGCTGGGTGATGGCTTTGTAGAAGAGATTCCAGTGTGGAGACTTCGTTTCTAATTTTTTTCTGTTTGCTGTACAGGATGCTGATAAGGTGATTTCTTAATTTCTGAGAGAGTTTATGGCACAATCTCTCACTGTAGTCTGTGTAATATGTCGATTGTAATGGGTTCTTTACCTGCAGTCCATTAGGTATAATGTCCAGTTGCTTGCATTGTATCCTTAATGGCTCATCAGTTTACTCCCTGGGACCAGATCACCTGGCAAATTCCTAAACATTAAGGAGACAATGGTTGTTCACACCCTCCCATCTAATGACACAAGTTAAAGTATGGATATAACATCAAATTCTTAACTTCTAATCAAAATAGAATTCCTAGACATAAACTATATAATCATTCCCAGCAAATGACTACCTTTCTATTGATACCAAACATGACATAGTTCCTATGGATTATAGCATTTATGAGATATCCATAGAAAATAATATCATAAATGCTTCCCTAAATCCAGACAGTGTCACACTGTGCCCACATGCCCTGCCCTTTGAGGGGCATGCCAGGCTCCCCCAGTGCCCCCCCGGCAGGGAGGGCATTGGTGTAGTCCTGGGGTAGCCCTAAGTCAACTTAGGGCTACCCCAGGGCTACACTGGCTTAATTCGACTTTAGAAAGTCGAATTAAGCCTTAGGTCGAGTAGAAAGGTGGTTTAATAAAGTCGACTTAATTTTCATTAAATCGACTTTATTTTGCTTAAGTCGACTTTATCAAGCTGCTTAAGTCGACTTAAGCAAAGTGTAGTGTAGACGCAGGGCACATTAAGTCGACTTAAGCCAATCTTAAGTCGACTTAATTTACCAGTGTAGACGCAGCCATAGAGGGGTGAGGAGTGCTCTGATGGGCGGCTGGACAGAGCTCATGGTCTAGGTGACTGGGAGAGGAACTCCCCCTGCCATTACCCCCTGGCTAGGTGAGGCCCCCCCTACTTGGTAAAGGGAGACAGTACTGGACTGATTGTGCTGTGGGGCTGGAGTGGGAGAGGCAGGTGCTGCATGATGGGTAAATGGGGGAGGAGAGGGAGCAAAATGGAGCCTGGCCAAAACTGGACTCTACTGCCACCATGAGCTTCAGAAAGTCCCTAGGGTACAGGAGGAGGAAAGCATCATGCCCCTCCCCCCCCAATCCTCCTCTACAGGTACAGATGCCCCCCTCCCCAGAGCAGTTGGGCTGTGGTATTATCTGGTGGGAGTCTAGGAACCTCTCCTGCCCTCCTCTGGGTGTACGTGAAGTCTGGGAGGGGTGGGGGGAGTATCAAAGACCCGTGGTGAGCCACTGGAAGATCAGGAATTCAGTTCTGGACATGCTGAGTTTGAGCTGCTGGTCAGACACTTGGAAGGAGATGTCAGAGAAAGCAGCGTGGAGACAAGTCAGTAATGAAAACGTCACTTTACAAGTCTTTGGTAAAGTACAGTCAACTATTATGTAGTGTAGTGCACTGTTAAAAACACTGTGTTGCAACCCCAGAGGAAGTTAGATTGAAGTACTGATTGAAATTATCCTTATATTACCACTGAAAAATCAGCCTCTCTTGCACTACGGCTATGTCTACATTTGAAAAATTAAGTCAACTTTATGAAGTTGACTTAATAAGGTTGACTTTAAGTCGACTTAAAGTGGACCTTATTAAGTCAACTTAACAGAAGTGGACTTAACTTTTGAAGTGTAGACATGGCCCCTTTTCGACCTCATTAAGTCGACTTAACATTTTAAGTCGACTCAAAAAGGTTCACCTAGGCACTACTCGGCATCTTCACTGGCTTCACTCGACTTAATAAAGTCGACTTAAGTGCTAGTTCGAATTAAAACAAGGTATTATTAATTCGAACTAACTTTTCCTTAATTCGACTTAAGGAGCAGCTTAAGTCGACTTAAGGAAAGCCCAGTGTAGACACAGAGTAAATTAAGTCGACTTAATCCTCCTTAAATTGACTTAATTTGTAAGTGTAGACGCGCCCTAATATTTGACTTCAACACTATTTTGTAGTATTAACAGCAGTACTAAATAATACCAGTAATTACCTAGTAAACACGAATACCTCTGCACTATGCATGCTGATTTCTAGTGGCAGGCACTCTCTGGACCAGATCATCAGCTGAAACAAATTAGCTTTGCTCTATTGAAGTAAGTAGAGCTATGCTGCTTTACATCAGCTGAGGATTTGGTCCTATATTTTTTGTTGGAACTTTTTTATATAAATGATACTACAATGTATAAGTATGATAACTGTTCAGGACTAAGCTGAACATTTGACTGCATTTGATATTGACAAAAATCTCTTTGACCGAGCTGGATAGTAAATCATCTCTAAATTGTATAGAAATAACTGTCCAAGATGAAACAGAGTTGCATGTTTTTTCCTTTGTCCATTCTCTTTTATAGGACACAATAAACCAGCCACTGGAAACAAGGAGTGTACTGTGTAACTTCTGGCAGTGGCTGACACTAGTTCAAATAGAAGGCCTTTAGATAAAATTCTTGGTGCAGCATTTTAGCTTTAGTCTAAAAGTATTATGTTTCTGCTGTGAACTAAACATTGATCCATAGGACATGTGGAAATGTCTTTTAAAGAAGTACATAGACATGTCTGGCTGGATTGGTATTGCCCTTACTCAACCATTCAGGGGAACTATTGGCCCTGCTCAGAATGCAACTTGAGTCACCCTCAGAGAGCCGGGGCCGCTCACCAGATGAGGCTGGTTTGTTCTGAGGAGTGTGTAAGGAATAGGGGCAGGAGCCTTGATTGCATCTGACTACTTGCCAGCTACAGCAGCTGATTGGGTACACAAGGGGAAGTAAACTTGTCCATAAAAAGGTTGGAGTAATTTACTCTGCTCTTCAAATCATAATTTGTCTCTAGACTCCTCTTGCCCAGGGTTAAGTTGCAAAAATCACAACCTAGGCTATATCATACCTGAGATATAAATCTCTTAAGTATAGCCCAGAACTTAGGTAAGTTGCACAGAAAACTTATAACTGCAGGGTGACTGCAGATCATACATATTTTATATTTTCACGTATCCAAAAATGAAGTCTTAGATTTCAGAGTGTGTTAATTACACAAGCAAACTATGCAAATAGAAATAGATTCTGCATGACCAGTTTCAGACTGTGAAAGTCTCAGAATCCTTATCAGAGTCTCCTTCAGGAAAATATCTCTGCCAAATATGGGGCACAGTATGGAGGGTTGCCAATTAGTTGCACAAGGGCATTTAAGGATGTCTGTGTAGCATTAATTGTTCATTTTGGTATTCTTCAATCTTTAGGGTTGTTTTTTGTTTGTTTCCTAAATATTAATTTATTATTGTTGTTGTTATTATTATTATTATTATTTAGTTTCTAGGATTTTTAACTTGGGGGGGTGCCATAAGACTAAAAAACACACTCAATTTCCCCCCAGATAAAGTGGAAGAATATTTAATAGCCTTTGCTCCAGTTTAAGAGGTTTGAGGGTGGATGCAGTTCTTTTGGATTTGGTTTGGGTTTTTTTGCCTAGGATTTTATATTCAACAAACACAAAGATATTTTAAACATAAACAAACCAACGACACTGCAGCTAACATTCTGAAACTATTCTTAAGTGAATTCAAGAAATAGAACTAGTCAGGTTATTAAAACACAAAACACCTGTAAATAAATTATTAATTTCTGAAAAATAGTGCTTTTTTTCTTTTAAAAAAAAAGTGCCAGTATGCCAGCAGGAGCAGTGGGGGAGGGGGATGTCAGGACCCTCCACCACTGCCGGCCCCCAGCAGCCGTCCCAGGCCCTGCCTTCCCCCCTCCCCACCACTCCCTGGGCCCCTTCCCTGCTCCTCTCAGCCCTCCCTCTGCTTGTCTGCCAGCTCCCTGCTCCTCTCAGCCCCCAGATCCTTCCCCATGCCACCACCAGTTCCCCACTCCTCTTGCCCCCCAGCCCCTTCCCCACCCCCTGCCAGTTCCCACTCCTCTCACCCCCCGGCCCCTCTACCAACTCCCCACTCCTCTCATCCCCCAGCCCCCTCCCTGCCTGCCCACTTGTTCCCCGTTATTCTCGCCCCCCTAGCCCCTGCCACCCCCACCCACTTGTTCCCCACTCCTCTCGCCGCCCACTCCTATCCCTGCCCCCCCCACTGGTTCCCTGACCCTCCTGGCCCTCTCCCCCCATACCTGACCAGAACTGCAGGGGTGGCAAGAGTCGCTTCCTGGCCAGGCTGCTCCTGCCCTGATCCTGCACATCTGAGCAGGCTCAGGGCGAGAGATTTGAAAAAGCTGCAGCCTGGCCGCAGCTCTCAGATGTCTGCGGGCCAGATTCCAGCCCCTGGCAGGCCAGATTCTGGCCCATGGCCGCCGCTCCTGGACGCTGCCAGCCCAGGGTCAGCAGGCAAGAGGAAACCACTCCTTTCCCTGCCCTGCTGATTCCAGGCCCCAGCTGGGCAGCGGGCTGGCCAGGGAAAAATAGATGCTGGTACGCAGTACCAGTGCATACCGGCAGAAAAAAAGCCCTGCTGAAAAATATTGACAAATAATTTGATAAATAGTATTGGACCACCTGCAGAATTGGTCAGACAGTGCAATAATGTATTAATAAAACATTTGTCCAACAAATATTTTTAAAAGTTTAAGTTTTGCCACCTCTATTGCTGAACATCTCTTTGCAGTCAAAGTTCTATTTATTTATTTTTAAATGATGATCTAGTGCAAATCGTCCTGGTAGCTTCCATCCCTAGTATGTAGGCTGGAAACGACGGGTGTATCTAAGCCCTCATCTACACTTGTCATGCTTTCTGGCGGCATTTGACCGGAGATGCACAAGGTATGTAAAATACTTTGCATTTCTCCCCCCGACTTCTTAATTGCTCCCTACGCATTACACTAAGTCGGCCGAAAATGGCGTCCAGTTGGCATAGTGTTACTATGGTTACAGAGCTGGTGTTACCGCTCTGGTTCCGTGTTTGATTGAGCGCGTCTACGCAGAAGATTGGGCTGACAGCGTCGATTTTGCCGCCATCAGTATAGACTTACTCTAAGATAAAGGCACAGAAGGAAGTACCCGACCACTTGAGCCTGTTCTATGAAGAAACCTTGCATCCCTTACATATTACAACTGTAGGCTGTGCAGCAGCACTCCTTCCTGGGCCCCTTTCTGCTCCCACTTGTCCCTGTGCAGCACCGTGCATGGGGAGCACTCACCCTGCACAGGCATTCCCAAATTCTTACCCACCCATCCACAACAGAATGACATTAATTCCCTTGCATCCCACTGCTGCAGGGATGAGGAAGGCAGGGGTTGCACTAGAACATGCTGCAACAGCACCCTTTAGTCTAATACATTCACCTTTGTTAGCGATTTGGACAATCCCTGTGAATTGCAAGATATATTGTGTTTACAGTAAACTGCATGTTGAAAGCATGCAGTCTACCATGATCAAGATAACTGATGGCTACATTGTGTCCTTGTTGATCATAACAGACACATCAACAGGTGCTATAATTACAATAACAATCTTTTTCGTAAATGGCATAGTGTCTCCGCTATCTAGCGAAAACAGCTTATCCAAAAATATATTTGTGTATTTGAAAGGAATAAATTACCAGTACTGTACTTTCAGTTGGTAATAGGATTAGCTAGGAAATGGCAGGACTTTGTATAGTCCTATCCATTTTTTACAAGCATGTAACTAATTTCCCATTGGTTCCATTAATAAACCACATGCGATAATTTATTGTTTGTTTTCATGCAACATTTTTTAGATTATACATATGAGTATATAGTTTATAAAATGGCATATCTATTTATTTATATTTGTATTATGGTACAACTTGGAAGCTACACAGAAGATTGGGGCCCTACTGCACAAGAGCTTGGACAGAGTTTCAGAAAATCTCTGCCCCCAAAAGCTTGCAGTTTAAGGCCCTGTCTTCCACCAATGAAACTATCCTTGTATTTCAGGGAACTTTCATGCATTCACATAAAAGATTTTTCCCATTCATGGTTTTCTGGATACTCACTGATGGAAGTTACTCCATTTCCTACTGAAATTATTCTTCACAAGTGTTACTTCGATCACTGTTGTGACAATGAGGATATATCCCACAACCAGTGAAACTACGCTGGTGAAAACACTGTATCAGTCCTTACAGAACTGATCTGTATTAGCCCTCTGTCTGAAGGCCACTGTTCCTGGGTTATCTTGGCTGAAAGTAATCCACTTGTTCAAATAGTGCTTGATCACTGAGGCAAGACAGAGCAAGTGGAAGTAACAATCAGAAGAAACAGGCATGGAAGATAAGACAAATAGTAATAAAACATGCATTTACATGATATTTACAGATCTGTTCATGGCCAGATGGTTTACAGACTCTTAATTTTTTTAAAAAATAAACAAGATAACCTTAAGAAGTCCCTATTGGCCTTCTGCCTAACAATGAGCAATGTCCTATAGACATCCAGGCAGAAGGGGTTTATGAGTAGATATTTGATGAAGGGCTAGGGACATAGATTTCCAGATTAGATTGTAGAAGTGTTCCATGCATAAGGGAATGCATGGAAATAATGCCTGAAGTTATGGAAGAGAAAGAGAGACAGATGAAGTGAGGGCCTGGGACTAGCACAGAAATATAGTGCAATATATATCACTGTAAATCTTAACACTTCACATTATAAAGTTGCTAAGGGAAATGTGTATTATTTAATATATTTACAAGTAGGCACACATTGATATGTGTTGTACACTTAATATAAAGTCTATATTTTTGAGCTCTATTGTGAACACGTTGTAGGAGACATCAAATAGAACAGCATGGCCTAAAAAGAGGCATGAGTGGTTATGGCAGTGACTCTCAACCTTTCCAAACTACTTCACCCCTTTCAGGAATCAGATTTGTATTGCGTACCCCCAAGATTCATCTCACTTCAAAACTATTTCCTTCCAAAATCAGACATAAAAATACCAAAGTTTCACAATACAAGGTTACTGAAAAATTGTTTACTTTTTCATTTTTGCCATATAATTATAAAATAAATCAACTGGGATATAAAAACTGTACTTACAATTCAGTGAATAGTGTACAGAGCAACATAAACAAGTCATGGTCTGCAAGAAATTTTAGTTTGTACTGACTTGCCAATGCTTCTTATGTAGCCTGTTGTAAAACAAGGCAAATATTTAGAGGACTTGATGCACACCCTGGAAGACCTCTGCATACCCCCCACGTTGAGAAGTACTAGGTTAATGGACTGAGGTGAGCAGAGGCAGATCGGCCCCTGGGCCTCCCCCACCAGTGGCTCCCCTCCCTGCATGGGGCTGACTCCCCACCTGAGGCCCCAACCCCCCACCCCGCCAGCCTAGGGCTCTCGCCTTGTGCAGGTGGAGACAGGCCAGCGCTGATGGGTACTGGGGCCAGAGGCCAGCTACGGCCTGGCTGGTCAGCCCCCGGGGGTGGTGGGGCCGACTGGCATGCATGGTATGGCTTCCAGTGAAGCCCGAAGGCCACGCCAGAGGCCTTATTGCATGTGCCATCCCCCGGGGCCAACCAGCCAGGCCACGGCTGGCCTGTCCCAACCCTGGGGAGGAGCAGCTGGCCCAGGGGCAGGATGGGAGTGCAGAGTCTGTCCTCTGAGCCGGCGTGCCCCGCTCCCCTCCATTGCCGGCAGAATGGAGAGCCCTCCACATCATGGTGGGCCCCTGGGCACGGGCCCCATAAGTCCGTGCAGTAATCCACCCCGGAGGTGAGGCTAGGAAGCAAGTCCTGGGTTCCCGGTTCTGCCGTTGATTTTCTGTGTGACTGTGAGAAGGTTGCTCATTCTCCTCATGAAACGTTTGCCCTGTCTCTACTAGATGGTTTTGCCCCAAACTCCCCAGGGTTACTAGCATTAGTGCAGCTCCACCAGTGACAGGGACTGCAAGAGGCCTACTTTCAATAAAGTTCTGGCCATCACCAGCACTTGAGTCATCAGTACGGTGCCTAGACTGGATCTGACGGTACAGCAGAGCCCGCAATTACAATGGCCCTCAGGGTTAGGGTAAGACACAGCCTCAGCTCTCTATATAAAGACACATTCCATTCAACATCCAGGGCTGGATTAAGGGGCCTCTGGGCCCCAGGCTGCCCACTTTCATGGCCCCCCTCCACCACATCTGGGGACCCAGCTCCACACCACCATGGGCTACCTCAGCTGAGGTCATGGCCCCCCCACCAGGCACCTGAGGGTTGGTTGGTGCTGTGCTGCCCTGAGCAGCGTGGCGGGGGGCCAGATCACACAGATTTCTTTAGGCTGGGGCCCAGGGCTGCAGCCCCTGTTTTAATCCAGCCTTGTCAATGTGGTATGCTTGGCCTGTCCCACAGACTTAAGGGGTGTTCACCAAATGCTACATAGAAGTAAAATCTGAGTTTAAGTCCTAAAGGTTGTTAGATGGGGTTAAAAGAATAAGATAAAATCAGGTAATGATGAAATGTTATGAATGTCATTTGTACAGAAGGACAGTATTTTATGTCATTTAAAGTTTTATTTTCCAAGATTTTTAATGGCCTCTGAATTGCAACAGCCACTCAAGAGACAATAGACTATCCATCAGCTTGTCCTAATTAAGAGGATTCAGCTCCATTACAAATGTTACTCTTTAGTCTAATTATCTACAATAAAAATGACTGATTTAAGTCTGCATCTGTTACTGGCAGCCTTTGCTGCATCCTCTTTCTCTTAATTTTCATAATGTAAATACTGTCTTTCAAGCCTGTCTTCTTGTGACATGGCCTGTCTTGTGCCAGCTAAGCATCATTAGTTGTTCAGGAGGTTTTCTGTTTGCAGTTTGTATTGCAAAATATATACCTTCAAGCGTGATAAAATATGCTGGAGATGATTTACCTCCTTTACCTGGAATTGGGACCGGGCAACAAGACCTCAGTCACATTTGTGAAAATCTGGTGTAATTCGGCTTGATTCAAACTCCAGATTTATACCAGTGTACCTCAAAGCAGAATCTGATCCTGGAATCCATCTTCATTGCATGCAGTACTCCCCAAAAAACACATGTGGTTACAGAACCTGAAACAGAAGGTCTCATTCTATGTCCTGCTTTCTAGCTTGTCTCACTTCACCCTTTCATACAAATGTACAGCTAAGCTTTGAATAGAAATCTACAGATAGCTGAGAGCTATTTAAAGTGTGATTTCTTGCTCATTAAGAATTTTCATTCAAAGTGATATATAAAACCTCTGATTTATCTTCAATTGAAATGGACAGACTATCAAGTCATATCCTCAGTTTAGTAACAATGTATGCAGGCTGAGTCAGACCCGCAAACAGAAACTGTTCTTATTTTAATAACAAATAGGAAGTAAATTTGCTCAACAATCACTGTAAGTATAGGACTGAATATTTCTAAAATAAAGGTTATTACTAGAGCCATCAAATTATAACCCAAGGGCACAGATGTCAGCTGAAGGTATATGTCTGACATCCTGACAAGGGATTGTTAAATTATAGTTACTCACTAGCTAATTGAATGTACTAGGACACGGAAGACAGTGTTTATGCATTTGGCTTTATTTTCCGTATACTGTTTGGAACATTCTTTGACTTTGTTTCATTTTTTCAATTCCCAGTATTTACATTCACCCTTCCATTAATCATCTAATTTTGTTACACATAACTTCTGAAATTTGCTGGCCTCAGTTGCTGTAGCATACGGCCAGTACTGATCCTCTGCAAATGATTGAAGTACAATGTTACACAAGCATAGAATGTTTAACATAAGGCTCTGGAAAAAAGCCGGTGAAAAACCTCTTTAGATCTGATGAGTTAATTTCTGCTGTTATGTGCTAAATAAATGCTTCATTTTATTTAACTGTTGGAGAACAACATATTTATTTGAAAGAACACAACAGAATGGAGAGAGATTTGTTGTTTGGGAATGAAGTTGAAAGCCTTTTGGGTTATGGCTGCTAAATACCAGCTGTCACATGCTTTTCATTTCACTAACATGCGTAGTATCTACCACAAAACAGTTCAGCTTTAAACCTTGTTGTCTTTCAGACATTAACTTCTTGGGAACAGCAAGCAGGGTGTGGTAGAGAGTTTGGTATAGGAGATAGGTAATATTTGACCTTGGTGTGCTAATTAGGGTTTGTTTCCCACCAGGGAATGTATATAGAATAAGTTTGCAGGAAAAGCATAACTGCTCTTCAGCTGGTGCTATTTCCTGGTATTAATGCCAAGTTTGGTGTGTTTAGCAGATAAGAGTAATTCAACATTAATGTATAAATAGAAGGACAAGATACAGAGGTGCCAAATGAATAGGAGAACACCATACAGGGCACAAGTGGACGGGAACACATTGATCCTTTTGTGACCAGGGCCTCCTGGGATACCTTCCTGGACATGCAAAAATCAGGGCAAGCTGCAAAACCGGGAGCCAAACTCCCCACGCACTGATGGGTGGTACTTAAACCAGTCTCCCTATCAGTCACAATCAGGCTTCTGGTTCCCCACACTGGGTACCAAGAAGTCTGCCCAAAATAGAAACAGCTCCCTTTATTGCACTCCAGCTCCTCCGGCTCCCACCTAGCCACATGGTCCCTTAAAGATATAGGTTCTTCTGACCCCAAAGGGCCAGCCACAGCACACAGGACAATATAGGTTTGGATCTTACCCAAAATACCACACTGGTAGCCAATCCTTTAGCAACTACAACTAAAGGTTTAATATAAGAAGAAAAGAAGCAAAATATGAGAGATGTTAAAGGGTCAAAGCAAATCACATACATACAAATGATTTAAAGTTCATGAAAAGCAGTTTGCAAGCTTATTCCTCTGGAGTTTGCAGGCTTGTTCCTCTGGTAAACACCCAGCACCAGGGTGGGCCTCAATCCTTTGTTCAGTCTCAGAGGAATAGTTCCAGAGATAGGTGTTGGCTGTAGACTGGGGACTTGAGAGCAAGATGGAGTCGGGGCTGCTGCCTTTTATCACCTCTGGCCTTCTCCATGCTGTGTGCAGTTCTTTCCAATCAAATTGGAGTTGAGTCACATGTTCAAGTCCTAGTGGCTCAACAGGTTTTCTTCTTCGGCCCATTATACAGGGGAGCGTCCTTAATGGGCCATTAAAGAGACAATGGATGGGTAGACATTCAGTCTGGGGAGTTTCCCCAGCCTTACACAAGTTAAAATATAACAATCATATTCCTAACTTCTAATATGAATACAAATCCTACACATAAATTATATAATCATTCCCCACAAATTATTACCTTTCTATTGTCACCAAACATGGCATAGTTTCTATGGATTATAACAATTATAAAATATTAATACAAAATAATATCATAAATGGTTCCCTAAATCCGGACAGCGTCACACCTTTATATTGGCAATAGTGTGCACAGAAATCTGTCCCAATACCACAGCTACTGAAAAGCCTGTCAAAAAGTCTGGTTGACTGTAGTAAATCTCACCATCCTATTCAGGGATACGCCAAATGTGCTTTTAATTCAAGAGCTCAGGATCAGATTTTCAGAGATAAACAATAGTAGTTGTTTTCCTGTCACCTATAGATCTTGGTGCTCAAGGCTCTCTGACAATTACTGGGAAAATCCTGTAAGGTGTTGAATACCCTCAATTTCCAGTGAAGTCAATGGGATTTGTGGATCTCAGCAGCTCATAGGATGGACCCTACTGTAGATTTTCCCTGGAAATTTAATTATCTACCTGATGATACAAGGAATATGTACAGTTCATTCAACAACTACTTTAAAATCTTGCCAGGTTTGAGTCACTAATTTGACCTGATTCTTCTCTCACTTACAACTGTTTCATAAAGGTATATTAAAATACAGGTATGTTGAATTAAGTAGGGTTACTCCTGCTATATGCCTTTGTAAATGAGAGGACGATGAGATTGATTATATAAAAGGAAAAGGAAAAAAAGGAAGTTGTGGGCACAAATTGGCACATGTTGACTACTGATCTCTGTTGAAGAGATTAAATTACTAGCTATGCAATAAAAATAATCCTATCACTGAAGGTGTAAAGTAAGGTACAAATTAATGAAAGTTTTTCAACAAATGGAAATATGATGAACCATTACAATGCAAATTTTATCTAACCATCATTCCTTCAGTCAGAGAACAACGTTCTAAGAGTAGTTTCTTAATGAACATTAGCCTCAAACATTGGAAATTTGAAAACACTATTTTGCCACCTAGTGTTTAATTTTGTTCTTTCACATGGAGTCCTCTGTTCTTAGCTTGCAACCTTTTCAATTCTAAATATGATGTGTATTGCACATTACTCAGCAGGCTTAAGTCGATTTAATTTACTCTGCATCCACACTGGAGTTTCCATAAATCGACTTAAGCTGTTGCTTAAGTCGACTTACGGAAATTTAAAGTCGACTTAATAAGACCTGCTTTTAAGTCAACTTTAATGCTTAAGTCAACTTCTTAAGTCGATTTAAGCAGTGTGGATGCCCTAAGTCGACTTACAAAGTAAGTCAACTTAGGGCAGGGCAGGGGAAAAGGGAGCCCCCAGAGGTTCCCGGCCAGAAGGGCTCCCTTCTTCCCCAGACCACTCCAGTGGCTTTCCAAGTCAATTTAATGAAGTCGACTTAGTAAAGTTGACTTAGTAAAGTCGACCTAAATTCCTAAGTGTAGACATAGGCCTTGTACACACTGCAAAGTTATTGCGCAATAACGCTCGTTATTGCGCAATAACAGGCACAGCGTCCACACACAAATCCATGTTGTTGCGCAGTAACAGCTGTCTTACTGCGCAACATGTAAACCACCAAAACGAGGGTGGTAGCGGCTACCGCGGAACAGCTGTTCCGCGATAGTTTGTGTGTGTACAGTTGCCGCGCAATATGAAACCTCCGGAAATGTCCCAGAATTCCAATTCCATCCCTTCTGCACTTCCTTCTGCACTCTGTGGCTGTGATGTGACTGTACCCGCCCTCCCATCATTCCCGGGAATTTTTTAATTCTTCACTCTTCCTGTTTGCTTGGTGTGGACTGCAGCTGCAGCTGTGTATTCCAAGAGCAATGGCAGCTCAGCGCAGCAAACGTGCTCCAGTCTGGACCACAGCTGAGGTGCTTGATCTCATAGGCATCTGGGGAGAGTCTGCTGTGCAGGCACACTTACATGGCAGCCGGTGGAATTTCGATATTTTTGGCCAGATTTCTCAGGCCATGGCAAAGAAGGGGTACGAGAGAGACACTCTTCAGTGCAGGTCGAAAGTGAAGGAATTGCGGATTACGTACCACAGAGCCAGAGAGGCAAACCGGCGCTCCAGCTCAGCACCGGCGACATGCCGATTTTACAAGGAGCTGGAAGCAATCCTGAGCGGGGATCCCACAACCACCCCAAAAGCTCCTGTGGACACGTCAGCACCCCCCTATGAAAAGGATACCGGAGCAGACAGTGATGAGCAATTTGTCGATGAGGACGTGGAGGTGGAAGATGACCTGGAGGATGAAAGCGGTGCAGCCGACCTAGGGAGCCAGGAGCTGTTCTCCACACCATCTGACCTGTGCTGCCCAGATTCCTTCTCCATACTGTCTTCGGAGGCAGTAGAGGGGAGCTCTGGTAAGTTTCATCAGAAGTGGCTTCTATGCTAGCTGGATAGGCTTTGTGGGCAAATGAAGAGCGGGCAGGAAATAGGCGTTTTGAGTTTCATCCTTGCTTTTCTTTTTTGGATGGGGGGTCTACCCCGCATTATATGAGCAATGCATCAATGCATGTTGTAATTGCCAACAAATCCTCTCCACTGAGATCACTGAAGGTGTCCTCGATGTACTTCCACAGCCTCCTAGTTAAATTCGATGGGAGAGCAACTGTTTCCCCTCCCCCATAGAGGGATACTCTCCCTCGCCAGTTGCAAAGCACAGCAGCGGGAACCATGGCTGCGCACAAGCCTGCTGCGTACAGTCCTGGCTGAAAACCAGTGACATGCAGGATATGCATTCTGGCTTGCAGAGGCACTCTAAGCAGCGAGATATCAGCTTCCATGGCAGTGCCGTATGTGAACTAATCGCCCAAAGCACTGCAAATAGTTCACAGAGTTGTGTGTCTTGTCTCAGCAACCCGAACCTCCCTTTGCAAAAGCCCTTTCAGTCCCCGGCAATGCCCTGTCCCGTGGGCACAGCGGAATGTGGCGGGAGAGCATATTACCGGCTCCTTAACCAAAGTGAGAACAATAGCACTACTTATGATGTTTCATTTTTCCTTAGAAACGACCTTCGCCGGTCGGTGGTCTGCGCCAGCTGACCAGCTGAGACAGATAAGGAGGAGGCCTCGCAGGAGCAAGGAGGATATCTTCCAGGAGCTGATGCAGTCCAACGACGCATCAGCAAGGGAGACTAGACAATGGAGGCAGGAGTGCCAGCAGGAGCGCAAAGAAAACAATGTGAAGAGGCAGAAGCAGAAGGATGCCCTCATAAGCATCCTACAGGAGCAGACCCAACTGCTGAAGACCATGGTTGGTCTGCAGACCCAGCTGCTCCAGGCTCGCCCCCCCCCCCCTGCAGCCACAGCAACACTTTCTGTCCTCCATGCCCCATTCTCCCTCAAAGCAGTTCTTTGAAGCCCAGGGACCCCCCTGGTACAATGTTACATCCACTCCTGCACCAAGCTATGGCATTGAGACATGCACCTACACGCATCTATAGCCCCTTTTGCAGGCACTGCTTACTGTAAATATTTAATGTTTTATAATAATAAAATTGAATCACTTAAACTTTGCACAGTGTCTTTATTGATACACAATAAGATTAGTTGTTGCATGTTTAGTATTCACTCATTCGAGCATAGTACAGTACACGCCCACCGGCACCGTCCCTCCACCCCCCAATCAGCATGCAATAGTGCTTTGGAATACTACTGCACAGTGATGCAATGCGTCCTATGAGTCCCCATCACTAAAATGCACCCTAAGTGCCTCCCTTATGCAGACAGCTCTCAGCTGTGCCCCCCTGATACTCCTAGTGGCTGGCTGCTGGAAGGCAAACTCTAGCCGCTCAGCCTCCACGTCCCATGAAGGGGGAAATTTCTCTCCGCTATTTTCACAGAGGTTATGCAGGACACAGCACGCCGCAATGACGGCTGGAATGTTGTCCTCATTTAAGTCTAGCCTCCCGTACAAACAGCACCAGCGGCCTTTTAAGTGCCCAAAGGCGCACTCTACGGTCATTCAGCACCAGCTTAACCGGTAATTGAAGCGCTCCTTGCTGGGATCCAAATTTCCAGTATAGGGCTTCATGAGCCAAGGCATCAGTGGGTAGGCTGGGTCTCCTATGATGACTATGGGCATCTCCACATCCCCAACAGTAATTTTATCATCGGGGAAGAAGGTCCCTGCCTGCAACTTCCGGTACAGACCCGTGTTCCGGAAAATGCGAGCATCATGCACCTTACCCGACCACCCCGCATTTATGTCCGTGAAATGCCCCCTGTGATCCACGAGTGCCTGAAGCACCATGGAGAAGTAGCCCTTCCTATTAATATACTCAGTCGCAAGATGCTCCGGAGTGAGAATAGGGATGTGTGTGCCATCTATTCCCCCTCCACAGTTCGGGAATCCCATGGCTGCGAATCCATCGACGATCTCCCGCACGTTGCCCAACGTCACTGTCCTACGGAGCAGACCACGATTAATGGCTCTGCACACTTGTGAAAGTGCTAACCCGACAGTCGACCTGCCAACTCCAAACTGATTCGCGACCGAGTGGTAGTAGTCTGGAGTCACCATTTTCCACAGTGCGATTGCGACACGCTTCTCCACGGTGAGGGCGGCTCTCATTTTGGTGTCCTTGCGTCGCAGGGCAGGGGCTAGCTCCTCACACAGTTCCATGAATGTGGCTTTCCGCATTCGAAAGTTCTGTAGCCACTGGTCATCATCCCACACCTGCAAAATGATGCTGTCCCACAACTCGGTGCTTGTCTCTCGTGACCAGAATCGGCGGTGCACCATGTGCAGATGCTCTGTGAAGGAGCTCAGCAATGCGGTGCTGTTGTTCTTGCATGGCAGTCACCAGCCCAGGGTCATCCGAATCCTGCTCTGATTCAGAGCTGAACGCATACTGTGCCACCAGCCAAGATGTATTCATTATGCTGAAGGTGACAGTCGAGATCAGACCTGGATCCGTGTTGCTGCCAAAGGACCTCTGGGAAGCAATGCGCTACTGTTGAAACTGGGCGCGAGTTGCTAGTAGCAACTCTCATGACGCAAGGGGAACAGAATGCACCATGGGAAACCAAGACTTTACCCATGGCGCTCAGCGCTACTCTCCTTCTACCCAGGATTCTTAGTGCCAAATCAGGATGGATGGAACTGTGGGATAGGTTCCCACAATTCAATTGGGTTTCTTGTGAAATCGTGAATTGCAGGGGGGGGGGGGCTCTGTTCCGTCACAAGCGGCAGAGTGTGTACACGATCCTGCGCTACAAAAACCACGTGACTTTGAAAGCGCAACGGGCTTGTTGCGTGATTATTCCTGTAGTGTGTACATGGCCATAGCCTAAGAGTCTTTCGGAAATGCAGGCATTCCTTGAAGTGCACCAACCAGCTCTATTATTTCAGGGTGCTGTCCATTTTGGAGAATTTCTTAATGTTCAAGATATATGTTGTTTCATTAAAAATTGGCACAGGCACTATGGGGTGCCAGGAAAGGCAGCCTTTTATCCCTTTTAAAAACTTCAAATGCTTACCATTTCCTAGGTATTAGAAAGACAAGGTGGGCGAGCTGATATCTTTCACCACTGGTCAATTTTCTAGGTCTTTTACTGATCAATTTTCTAACTTTCAGTCCTTAAAATTTTTAGTGTAGATAAAAGCCTTGTCTTTTCCTCCATTTCAATCCACCCTTCCTATCCCAAACACTCACTACACATACCTCCTGTGGATTTTCTAACCCTCTGGAAGGAAGCCCCAGTTAGATGGGTGTGATGGGGTATTGTGGTCTTTTAGTGATCATACAACCCAGTCATGCACCATTTCCTCACAGCTCACCAAACCAGACAGCAATCATAGGTTTTCCAAGGAAGGTTTCAGGGTCAACTGAGAAAGGCATTTCCAGCTGGGAGCTAGTTAGATGAGTTTATGAGTTTATGGAGGTTCAGCATCTCAAAGAAAACCATGTGTTGTCCAGGAACCTGAAAAGGGAGCCTACGGGAAAACAGACTAGGTGCACTGTTTAATTCTGTATATTTTGATTTGGACTTTATTGCTTGTAAAGTAGTACAGAAAAAGAATGCAACATTCTGAGAGATTTGCCAAACTTATGTTATTTTGGTTAAACTCTGAACTATACTCCAAGATAACAAAGAGACTTGTTTGTGTTCCAACCTGAGCCTCTTGTGCTCTCTACTTAGGATCAAAGGGAAATGATACATAGGGGTGCATTATCAGAGGTATAAGCTAAGTCATAAAAGTAGCCATTTACCCCTCTTTGCAAAGAGCAAAACAGCTTAAACCCATGCAAAGATACCTAGAGATATCCTTACTGAAACTGATTTCTTTTTTGAACACTCTAAAGTCCTTGTTCTACAAATGATAAAGGAAACATTTATGCTTGGAAAATGTTTTACAGAAGACATTTCTTGCTTCTCATTGATGATTTCACTTAAAGATGAAAACCTTTGTTGTCCCTCAAATGCTTTAAAAGGCCTAAGATTCTTTTGAGTTGTATAGCTAAAAATATTTTGAATCTAAATGCCAGCCTTCACATAATAGCTTCCCTATGCCATTGTTATAAGAATAGTAAGATGTTTTATGTACGTATACAGTAGTCATTTGATGCTTTAACTAGTTAGTATTGTAGGAAGCTGTTTGAGTACAAAATACAGATATTAACTTGGGATTAATTAGTTTATCTGGCAATGCTTAAGCAACTCTTTACTAACCTCAGAAAGACAAGAGTCTCTTCAGCAAGGATTGGTAGGAAATAATGGTAGTAACTTCTCCAACTATATAAGGTTACACACTCTCTTTGGCTATGTCTACTCTTGCTAAAATTAGTTTGAATTAGTTAGTTTGAACTAATTCGAACTAATTTTAGTTAGTTTGAATTAGCTTAATTAGCTTAATTCAAACTAGGAAAATTTAGTTCGAACTAAGCAAGTGCCATGAATGGCACTTGCTTAGTTCGAATTAGCGATCCCCATTCATTTCAATGGAAAGTTAGTTCGAACTAAGAAATTAGTTTGAATTAACATGCCACATTGGTTAATTCAAACTAGCTAGTTCAAATTAACCCTTTAATTTGAATACCCTATTCGAATTTATTAGTTCGAATTAAGGAAGTCCTTAATTCGAACTAACTAAAGCCTAGTGTAGCCATGGCTTTAGTTAGTTCGAATTAAGCCTCCTTAATTCGAACTAACTTGCCGGTGTAGACATAGCCTTTAAGTATTATTTAGGTTTTAAAAGATTACCGAGAGTGGAAAGACCTTTATATTGAAAATAGGAGTGTTCAGACTCATTTGAAACAAAATTCCAAATCCTATTAAAGCTGGATAGAACTATAGGGATAGCTCAGAAAATGGGCTGAATAAAGGAGTTGAAACTTAAGCTTTACAGGTGTTCTGGGACTTTTGTACCACAAGAACAAAAGCAAAAATGAGCCCGCTACATATGTGTTAGCAGATTGCATATTCATGAGCTGAAGATGCTAACAAGATCTTCCCATGAAGATGCAGAGCCAGTGAAAGGTGACATTTTCTAATATTTGAATGCAGCCAAGACAGTGCAAGAGGTGTGTCTTCCTCATTCAATGAGATTATGGAAAGGGAAGAATAAAAAAAAAAATCTCCAAATTGAGAGAGTAAACAGCAACACTTTAATCATCATAGCACCCTCAGCTCAGCCAACCAGCAAATAGCAGCAGCAATCAGAAACCTAAGAACAAAGAAGCAATAAAACATTAAGAAGAAACAACTTTTCAAACCAGCACTGTTTCTGACATGAACAGCCACTTTAGCATCATTCATGAGGAGGAGTATGCAAAAGTACTGCCAAGGGATTAGATGTAACTTTTTCTTGTAATAATTTTAATGGGCTATTGAAATGCTATTGTAATTTAAGGTAATAACAGCTACTCTGTGTCTTTTAGCTATGTTTAAACTATAAGGCGAAAGCTAATCTTGGTAAGCACAGAAATAGTGGGATTTAATTTCAATGTAAGTTGCTTAATATTAGTTTTATTTGCTTGTCTCGAGACCACTGCTTGAATGGCTTCTTTTAAAACACAGATTCAAAACTTTCTTCAGTTTCATGCAACTTATCACTATCATTTATGAACTGTTTCAGTTACCACAATAATCCGAAAAGGATTTAGCAATCCTTATACTAAATTCCTTTGTCTATCTATAAATGGTTTTTCTATCTGATACACCATGATAGGACTCACTACTGATTTGGGAAATAAAGTATTTTGGCTTCAGATTATTAAGAGAAGAGTATCCCCATACTGGGGTCACCATATTCTCAAGGCTGTAGTATCTGTTGAAAGTTCTTCACAGAGAGATGTACAGAAGAGATGGCAATGGAAATAACCTTTGTTTTTGTTTGTTTGTGCTTTGTTTTGTTTGTTTGTTCGTTCTTTTGTTTGGGTTTTTGTTTGTTTGTTTGTGCTGTTTTATTTTTATTTGTTAAAGAAAGGAAAGGAATGGAAAATGGTCATAGCTAATAATTATGATTATTTTGCTTGTCTTTAATTATGGAGCCCCATAAGGCATGGAAAGAATCTCACATGACTAAAATAGTAGGAGATACATCTCTGAATTGGCAGTGAGAGAGACATGTAGTAAGAGATGGCCTACCAATTCTTCTTTCTCTAGACTACAAGTTTTTAGTAATTTGGGGAATAAAATTACTCGACATTCAACAACTTAAAACCCTTTCCACTGAAGGGTGTATTTCCATCTTGTTTAGTATAATGGCCTCCTAGAGCAAGTCTTTGGCAAGAAAAAGTATACTACTTAGTATTTTCATTTGGGTCATTCCTGCTTTCATCTTTCTTTTAGCAATACTAACAACTTAGCATGTCACATCATTCTTAGTGGTTTTTTGAAGAATATGACCTGTTTGCAGTGACGTGAAGAAGCTTTGTGTCTTCCACATTTGTCATGAACATTTTTCCAACTAAAGATTCTAGATTGTGCAAAAAGCTTCCTCTGTGTATTTATCAGTAGTTTGTGCCTAAAAGTTCCTCAACAGTAGAAACAACATCTGCTGTCATTAGCTTCAGAATAATGGATCCATTAAAAACAATCAAACTAGGATGAGAAGAATGACTTTGTTTTCCAAAGTTGGAGGGAAAAACTTAGGTCATGGTTGTTGAGGCATTTCAGAAATTCTAACAGTATCAGGCACCTGGCATTTGTTTTCTACTGCAGTGATAATTGAAACAGTTTAGTACTACAACCAGAAGCTGATCCACTTGTTCAAAGTGAGTTTCCTCCTTTTGAATCAGCCATGCTTTAAGCAATTTAATTTAGCACTTTGAAAATACAAACTTTGTTTTGGTAATTTTATAATTCATGGTGACATAACCAAGCGCAGTGTCTATAATGACACTCTGCCAATCTAACCTTGCTGCAAAAAGCTCTATACCTCCAAATGAGTTAGTTTTATTATGTTGACAAAGCAGGAGAGTTTTGTAGGCTTAGTAGCACTGGCACCACCAGCCTGATCGCCGACTGGATGGGGCTACGCTTCAATGCCAAGAAGTGTGCGTCCCTCCACCTTGACGGCAGCAAGAAAGACGCAGCCCAACCGACGTCGTTCCAGATCCAGGGCGAGCCCGTCGCCTGTCTCAAGGATGGGCAGGCGTACCAGCACCTGGGAACACCGACGGGCTTCCGTGTCCAACAGACCCCCGATGACACCATCCAAACGATCCTGCAGGATGCTGGCAAGATCGATGCCTCTCTGCTGGCACCTTGGCAGAAGGTCAACGCCCTGAACTCCTTCTTGATCCCCCGCATCGCGTTCGTCCTGCGAGGCTCCGCAGTAGCCAAGGTGCCCCTCAACAAAGCTGATGGTGCCATCCGGCGACTGGTAAAAAGGTGGCTGTTCCTCCCCTTGAGGGCCAGCAATGAACTGACTTACATTGGCCAGAAGCAGGGAGGTGCCAATGTCCCCCGCATGGGCGACCTCTGCGACATCGCCGTCATCACCCACGCCTTCCGTCTCCTGACCTGCCCGGATTCCACCGTCAAAAACATCGCGACAAACGCCTTGCACGAGGTGGCTGCGAAACGGATCAAAAGAATCCCCTCCAGCACAGATGTCGCCACTTACCTCAGCGGCTCCCTGGATGGCGAATTCGGCCAGGACAGGGGTGACATCTCCTCCCTCTGGACCCGCGCCCGGGTCGCCACGCGTCGCCTGGGGAAGCGCATCGGCTGCCGATGGTCATGGTGTGAGGAGCGGCAGGAGCTGTCAGTCTTGGTGCCGCGAAACAGGACTGAAGACCGCACCATCGTCCCCCCTAATGCTAGAGGCCAGCTGGAGAGGATACTGAAAGCCGCCGTCCATGCGCTGTACGTAGAAGACCTTAAAAGAAAACCCGACCAAGGCAAGGTCTTCGAGCTGACCAGCAAATGGGACGCCAGCAACCATTTCCTCCCGGAAGGCAGCTACACCCGGTTCGCGGACTGGAGGTTCATCCACCGTGCCCACCTCAACTGTGTTCCCCTGAACAGAGCCGTCCGCCACGGACACCGGGACAAGCGCTGCAGGAAATGTGGCTACGCCAACGAGACTCTGCCCCACGTCCTCTGCAGCTGCAAGCTCCACTCCAGAGCCTGGCAACTAAGGCACAACGCGGTCCAGGCCCGCCTCGTGAAAGCGATCCCGCCTCACCTCGGGGCGGTCAAAGTCAACTCCACCATCCCCGGTACCGACAGTTTGCTGAGACCCGATGTCGTGGTCACGGACGAGGACCAGAAGAAAGTCATCATGGTCGACATCAGGGTCCCCTTCAAAAACCAGTCTCCGGCCTGCCTTGGCGCTCGGACCCGAAAAGAGGAAAAATATGCTCCCCTCGCTGACACACTGAGAGCCAAGGGCTACACGGTCCAGATCCACGCCCTGATCGTCGGCGCCCTGGGTGCCTGGGACCCAGCCAACGAAGGTGTGCTGCAGGCCTGCGGTGTCGGTAGACGCTACGCCCGACTAATGCGCCGCCTCATGGTGTCCGACACCATCAGATGGTCCCGAGACATCTACATCGAACATATCACCAGACATAGACAGTACCAGGAGGAATGAGGGTCCACCTCCACATCTACCAACAGGGGGCTCCGCCGTCCCCCTCCCCCCACCTCTCTGCGTGAGAACATATCTCCCTATGGATTCTTTACCCGCCCTCCCTATTCACATTCCGGGATAAACCACCCTCAATATCATATGTGCTCCCCATATCGTCACACTCAGTATCCCTCCCATATTAAGCTGTTTATCCCGAATCTCTGACCTCTTGCTTCTCAGCCCTGCAGTCCTTTGACTCCCCCCATCCTGAATACTGTAGATCATGTATTAGTTGTACTCCCCATCCTTACCTTTACCTGTTACTCCCCAAATGATCTGTACTGTACCCTGGATGACCAATTGCTTCCTTTACCTAAAACCATGTCTGCTTGACCCTTTTTTGTATCATTCACTCAAATAAAGTATTTTAAATCTACACCTCCGCTGTTTGGTCAGTGAAAGCTAACTATGGTCTGCAGTTTAGACAAGGCCATAGCCACTATGCAAAAGAACACAAGAACACGGGACTGTGAGGGACCTCCTGGGTCATTGAGACTAGTTCCCTTTTATTGAAAAAAACCCCATAATGTAATCCTTCACAAATTTATCAAACACCATATTTAAACCAGTTAGATTTCTTGCCTCTACTACTCCTATGAGAAGTTGTTGAAGGACATCTCTCTAATGATAGAAATCTTCTAATTTCCAGCCTAAATTTACTCATGGTCAACGTAGTGCCCAACGGAAGAATTTGTGATGCGATAAACTGCTAGTAGGTGGTGTCGCCATTAATCAGCCCTGACCAAAATTTAACCCTGAGCAGAGCAGGTACTGACCAAGGATGTAGCATGTTCCCACAATATAGCAGACAAAACATGTAAGCTCTGTAAAATAACAAGATAAGACAGGGCCAAAGGAATGTTGTAAACAAGAGTGAAAAATAATTAGATGTGCATGCCATTTACCCACTCAGCAAGCAAGTGTATAGAAGCTGGTAGTATTCCACTAAGTTGGAAGCTCCTTAAGTCGACCTAATGAAAGCCGAGTGTGGACAGGGATTAAGTTAGGTTGACTTAAGCCTCCTTGTTAAGTCGACTTAGAGCGTCCACACTGAAAACTCTAGTCAACTGCCTGCATCCACACTGGCAGGTGCTAGGTCAATGGAGGTGTGGCCAGGAACTCTGGGAGGGGGCCAATGTTCCCTCTAAGCTGATGCTGCAGCTGAGCAAGATATCATACTTGTTGAACGGCAATTTGTGAGGCATGGTGCCTCAAGGGCAACTGTTTTTTGGTGCTGGAAGCAACAGCAAGCTTAAGTACCTTAAGTCAAAAGAAATGCATAAACGTCTTTTCGTTCAAACTTTAATAAAAATGTTAAAATGAAACAATATAGTTTTATTAATTTACTATGGGTTGGGCTAGAGAGAAGAAAAAGAGCTGCGGCCATCCGGCTGGGGAGAGCCACAGCTGGGGCGATCGGACTGGGGAGAAGGGGAGAGCCGAGGCCGGGGAGATTGGGCTGGGGAGAAGGGGAAAGCCGCAGCTGGGAAGATCGGGCTGGAGAGAAGGCTTATTATCTTCTACTCATTAACTCAAGACCACACTTGCTGTGCCTCAGAATCCCATAGGGCGTGAGATTTTGCTTTATTGAGGGAATATTACACATTTCCAAGTAAATCACCTACTCTGCTTTGCTGCTTGGGCATTAAGTGGCAATTGTAGGCTACTCACGATAAATTAGTTACAGAGCTCTCAGTTTTGTCTCTCTCGTGATTTTCTTGCATAACATCCTGACTGCTAATAGTCTACCTAATACCACTTCCGCCAGATTGTCTTTAGATATCACATCCTTTTCTCCAAGGCTGCCTTTCTGCACATCTCATCATACTATTATTAGTGCTTTTCTCAGGTGCCCCCCCCCCCACAGCTTGCTTTGATATGTTAATTTCAGCTTTCACACCTTTGATTTCATCAACATGAGTCTTTAGTTCCCTTATTCAGCAACTTTTTGAAATGTCTTTTCCTGCTTTACTCTCTCTGATTTGAGCTCTGATTAAAACAATTACAGAGTTGACTGCCTAGCTAGCATGTGCTCTGTTCCCCAGCTTCTGTTGTCTCTTTACAGCAGAGTGAAGCTTTTCAGACCAGATCTCATCTGCAACTGATTCTAGATAAGGTCTTATCATATTAATATTCTGCAATCTCATCAGCACTGAAAGGAGAAACATGTTTTTACAAGGGCAGGTTCATATTTTAGGACAGTGTCAGCTTCTTGTGAGGCAAACAATTCTTTCTGTGTCTGATTAAGTGCTTGAACTAGAAAATCCTGAGGTGTCTCTTGACTTTTGTGCTGCCCTAGAGGACTGCAGATAAAGTTCAGTTACACCTTTTTCCTGACAATAGGACTTTAATATGTTCCTCAGGTCCAGCAGGCTCAGATTAGTTTCCCTTCCACATAGCTTCTGAGGCTCAGCCCTGCACACTGCTCTGATTACAGGTTCCATTATCTCTGGGACTGCATTGAAGTATACCCCCTTTGAATTCTATTTTCAATTTAATAAGCCAAACATGGTAGACTTAACATCCTTTCATGGATAGTATATTTGTTCCTCTTTTGCTGTAGTCGTCAAATCATCTTTTAACATCAACAATTTAGACAATCTCTGATCTTCCTGTGTTTTCTGCTCTTCACTATTTAAGTGGCTTTTTATAGTTGATTAAAGCAAAATAGCTTTTTGCTGCAATTTCATTGTAATTTGTCTCAGAAATGCCTAGAGTCACAGACATCTCTTAAATGCTCATCCTTTAACTGGAATAAAAGTTCTCCCACTTCTATATGAAGGTCCTCTAACTCTTTCACAACCTTAGTACTTGCAAACAATTACCTTTTCCCTGGTAGCTTTTCCTAGAATGGTCTGCAGTAACTTCTAGATATATTCATCTCTCAGAAAGGTCAGCTTCTCATACCTGGTTCACCAAATAGCACTCCCAGATCGGAGATAGTTTTAAAACTGAAGGTTTGTTAAATTTAATATATTAAAAGCAAACAAGCACTACTTGGCTGGCCTTAGGAAAAATCTCACCCTGAGTGAACTTGTATTTTGGCACTTGTGACAGGACTCCATTCACCACACTAGTGCCTCCTGCTGCCCATCTTGCAGATTAGCTCCACAGTTCGATACGCCCTCTCTCAATGATCCCTCACTCACCATTATGTCTGTTCCTTGACCCATGTCACAATCTTAGCTCCCTTCTTCTCGGGAACCTTCAGTCAACTGTCCACCCACTTCCTCAGTGGTGACTGTAGATAATTGTCCAGCCACTTTCCCAGTGTCGAGTGGGAGCAGGGAACCCAGTCCCACCCACTATTCTGGGTTCTGGTCCAGGGATCCTGCAAATGGTAGCCATATGCTTCATCACCTCCAATTCCTCATTACATTTTCCTGGGCCACTTCCACACAGTCCCAGCACCGTCTTCACTCTTACCTCAAGGCCTCAGCCTGCCATTCCTATCAACCAACCAGGAGTTCCCTCTTGCTCCATTGTTCCCTCGCTGCCCAACACTGCTCTGTCTGGGATGCTAGCTTCCTTCTGCCTGCAAGGCACCCAGTCCTCCCTCCTTGTGCTTAAGGGAGTAACAAATTCTGTGCTGCCTGCAGGTCTTTTCATATGGCCCTGCCAGGCCCTGATTAGCTACCCCTCACAGCCCCTCTCCAAGGCTATGTCTACAATGGCAAGTTAGTTCGAATTAAGGAGGCTTAATTCGAACTAACTAAAGCCATGCCTACACTAGGCTTTAGTTAGTTCAAATGAAGGGCTTCCTTAATTCAAACTAATTAGTTCGAACAGGGTATTCAAACTAAAGGGTTAATTCGAACTAACTAGTTCGAATTAGCCAATGTTAATTCGAACTAATTTCTTAGTTCGAAGTAACCGGCCATTGAAATGAATGGGGATCGCTAATTCGAACTAAGCAAGTGCCATTCATGGCACTTGCTTAGTTCAAACTAACTTTTTCTAGTTCGAATTAAGCTAATTCGAACTAACTAAAATTATTTCAAATTAGATAGTTCACACTAACTAATTCGATCTAATTTTAGCAAGTGTAGACATAGCCCTATTGGCTAGTTCTTGCATAGCATCCTTAGGGTTCTATTAATCCCTTACAAGCCAGCGTGGGGCCAGCACCTCATCACGGTGCCTCTGGTCCCCATTGCCTCCTGGGGCTTCACTTCACTGTTGCCTGTGGCTCTTGCTGCCTCCCCAGGATCCCCACCCATGTCTCATGACCCCCACTGTCTCTCCAGCACTTCAATTGTCCCTCCATCTCTTCTGGCTCTCACTGCCTCTCCAAGCTCCCTGCCATCATCCCTAGACCCCTTGACTTCTCTTCCACCCATTGCCTTGAGCTCCCTTCTGCAGCCTCACACCCCTCACACTCCTTGCTCCATGCCTCTTGACCACAGCACCCTGGGTGGTCACCCAGGTCACCCACTCATAAAGCCGAACCTGCTTCCACAGGCCCTATTGCTCTTGATTCCTTTCAGAGAACACCAGAACTGCTGTGACCACCAGAGCTATTCCCTTTGACCTTCTCAGCATACTTTAGTCCTTAAAGGGTCACAAGAATATAAGAATGATGATACTGGCTCAGACCAATGACCCATGTAGCCTAGTATCCTGTCTTTTGACGCTTGCCAATGCCAGATGCTTCAAAGGGCATATCCTCTATTGTCCTACAAAACATCTGGCAATCAGAGGCTTAGGGACACCCTGGGCATGTACTTGCACCTCTGACCATCTTGGCCAATAGTCATTGATAGACATATCCTCCTTGAACTTATCTAATTATTCTTTTAATTCTGGCAATGAGTTCCATAGGTTGACTGAGTGTTGTGTGAAGAAGTATTACCTTTTGTTTTTTTCTCAAATTGTTGCTTATTAATTTCATTGGATTTCCTTGGGTTTTGTGTGATGTGAAAGGGTAAATAACACTTCCTTATTCACTTTCTCTAAACTATTTATGATTTTCTAGACCTCTGTGTTATGTCTCTTAATCCCCTCTTCTCCAAGATAAACGGCCCATCTTTGTGACTTTCCCCAGGGTGCAACCTGAACTGCTATATCCTCTTAGCTCTCTATCCTGGAGTGCCTTTTGCTAGTGAACAGTAAAACCCTTCCATCTGAAGACATGAATGCTATGCCCAGCCATCCATTAATAGAGACAGGGTAATACCAGCATAATCCTCAGTCTAACCTTTGCCCCCCCCCAGAAATGTGTATCTTGTACTGTTCAGTAGCCCAATGAACCATAGAAACTCAAAATTAATCCACCATTCCAACAAAGGTTAATGAATATGCACCAGCTCTGCTGACCTGAGTAAAGATTTCCCCAAAACATCAATCAAACACATTGGTTTAGATAAAACAATAAAACAAATTTATTAACTAGCAAAAAATAGATTTTAAGTGATTGTAAGTGGTAAGGCATATAAGTTAAAATTGATTACAAAAGAAATAAAAAGATAAAAATGCAAGCTAATTCCTAAACTTTACCAAGATTAATAGGTTTAAAAGTAAAAAAGGTTTCCCTCACCCAAAAGCTTTCAGCAGTGTGTACTGGCTGTAAAAACCTCCAGGCCAAGAACACTCCCCCTCTCCTCCAGTTTGGTGATGCACTCTGTCTTTCAGGTGATCTTGCTTTGGTGAGTAAAGATGAGGAAGAAGAGGTAATTTGTGTATTGTGAGTTCTCCATTTTTATACCATTTCTCCTTTGATGATTATCCCCAGCTGCAGTGTAGACAAAATAGTTCCCTATGTACATGAGACCTGCAATATCTTTTAAGTGAATGGCAAATTTCTTGCTTATACCTTCTGTGTATGTGAAGTTTGAGCAGCATCAGAGGTGACACATAAATTCTTTGTTTATAGTCTTCCTTGCTGGTAAATGGTTGTTTCATTAGTTAATGGTTTTCTAACAATAGTGATTAGTTCTTTGTTGTCTCTAAGGAGCTAGTCTATGTGCGTTCCCAAAAATTACAACATATTTCAGTAGCAAACATACAGAAAAATCTCATAACTTCATATGCAGTGTTGTTACACATATTTTAACTGGATAATAATATTCGGCAGATTATGAGTTTTCAAATGATACCTCACAAGGCATCAATTTGTACACAATATAACCTAACCATATAAGAGTGGTGAACATGGGGTACAGAGTGTCACAGACTTTTAAATCTACCCTCATAAATCTAACCTGACAGTCATAGAATCATAGAATCTTAGGGTTGGAAGGGGCCTCATGAAGTCATCTAGTCCAATCCCCTACTAAAAGCAGGACCACTCCAACTAAATCATCCCAACCAGGGTTTTGTCTAACCGGGCTTTAAATGTTTCCAAAGATGGAGATTCCACCACCTCCCTATGCTTCCCATTCCAATGCTTCACCACCCTCCTAGTGAGAAAGTTTTTCCTAATATCCAACCTCGACCGCCCCACCTGCAACTTGAAACCATTGGTCCTTGTTCTGTCCTCTGTTACTACCGAGAACAGCCTAGCCCCCTCCTCTTTGGAGCACCCCTTCAAGTAGTTGAAGATTGCTATCAAATCCGCCCCTCAGTCTTCTCTTCTGCAGACTAAATAAGCCTAGTTCCTTCAGTCTATCCTCGTAAGTCCTGTGCCCCAGACCCCTAATAATTTTCATTGCCCTCCACTGGATGAGTGATACAGAATCTCAAGGAAACCCCATAGCTCCACAGTGCTTAGGTTGTCTGACCAATTAAACAGGATCATTAGTCTCACTACATCCCTTTAACAACTCTTTGGATATTTCCCTGCTTGTATCAAACTTTTCAATAGAACAGTTCTCCTATCTTGCCCCTTTAAGGCAGCATATTACAATATGTGTATCTAGAAATCTTTGTCTGAAATTATCCTCAGTATTCATGTTAAAAAGTTCTTTATATCTCTATATTTCCTGTGCTAATTCTGTCCTCAAACATCCTTATAACAAAAACCCCTAAAAGACACCTTACCTCTGGTATTTTTAGGCCAGAGTGTTGAGATATGGTAAGCTAAAACATTAGGAAAATTGGCAAACTTGATGATATGGAAATTTTTGAGACATCATAACTTTAAACTCTTTTTTCCTTTCACTAAATGTCCCCGAAAAACTCTCCTCAAGAATGAGATATGCCATGTGAAATATCAGGGTCAGTTTCTCTCTGGAGAAGTTAAAAGAAAGGTGGTTTGAAAGCTTAGTTTATAATGAGAAGTTAAAACTCAGACTTAAGTGTGGAGCTGCTACCCCCTTCCATAAATGTAAGAGTCTTCATAAATGTATAGTACGTCTTCACTACACAGTTAACCTGAGTGATCAGTACCTGGATCTGAGGACTGGATCTGGATCAGGTTTACCTAGGTTTGATAATTCCCACAGCAAAGCCCTACCCACATTACTGTGTCCTCACTGTTTCTGCACTTGTCCATGTTTGTCTGGTTCTTTGTGCTGAGATGTTCTGGTTTCTTTCAGAGTCAATTGTGTCAGCTGCAGGAGAACTTTGCTGTCCTTCAGGGAGAATTGTGGGAAGTCCATTAGAGGACTATCAGCACTTGAGTGATTAACTTTATGTCCCTATTGCAAAGTGGGTAAGTTGCAGCCCAACATAAAGTGGAACTCAGCTTCTAACCTATACTCCCAGCCAGGTAAACTGGCTCTGGATTAAAACACCTTTAAGCCAAACTCAGATGCTTCTGTTTGGATGGTAAGTAGGGTTGGGCTAACACCCAGGTAAGAGCATTGCTTAACTGTGCAGTGAAGACTTACCTTTAGACTTTTTTAGTGCTGTCCCTCACCATAGTATTTGAGCATATTTAGCAGTTAAAACACCAGATTTGCCCGTCATCCTTTAGTATGACCAATGATCATGAAAAGCTAATATTTTATTCCATCACTAGGGGTATGTCTACAGTGGCAAGTTAGGTCGATTTAAGGAGGCTTAAGTCAACCTAAACAAAGCTGCGTCCGCACTGGGCTTTTATTAAGTTGACTTAAGCTCTTCTTTAAGTCGACTTAATAAGAGCTTAAGTCAACTTAATAACGCCTCCTCTGAGGTCAACTTAAGCCTTAAGTCAACTTCTTAAATCGACTTAAAGCCAATGGGGATGGGGATTAGTGTTAAATCGACCTTATTAAGTTGACTTAAAGCCATTAAGTTGACTTAACAAGGTCGACTTAAGTCGACTTAAAATGTTGCCACTCCCTTAGGTCAACTTAACAAAGTCAACTTAACTTTGCCAGTGTAGAAATAGCCTAGGAGAACAGGTAAATAAAATCCACAAGTCTTATTTTATAGAATAGACAGATATTCAGAAACAGGTTTTATAATGATTGGGATTTGTTACGGCAAAAGCAGAAGTTTTAAAAAACTTTGATAGTGTTTGAGAGTATGAGGAATGGAGATACAGGAATCAAAATGCTTTTCCGTTCCTTACAAACATGCTGGAAGCTGGCATAGAGAATGGAATTCCTGTTTCTCTTGAAAGAGCAATGTTAATACAATACACACCTAACAAGATTTTAACATGCTATATGTTATATAATATTTACTATGAGGTAGACAACTTAAAAATGTTAAAATTCACTTTCTCAATAAATCACATTTCTATGTGTTGGATGTGTTTAGTCAAAAATATTAAGTATTTAGTAGGAGATGTATTTTGGGGTTAATATTCTTCACTCGGACCTCCTGGTAGGTGTTGACAGCTGTAATGCTTTCCATGCAGGTACACAAGAGCTATTGGCAACAGTAGTAAAGCCCTGTACGTAGGGAGAATGGAACAGTCACAGTGCTCATTTCTCAGGTCCATCATCTGTTGTGCTGCGACTTGACCTGGAGCAATAGCGTGTGCTCAGGGATCCCTAAATCCGGGCAATCCAGATTAGTCTGAACAACTCTGGGGGCTGTTCGCATAGTTTAGAGCATTTCAAAGGGACTGTGCCAGCCAAAAGTAGCCTAGAATGGGAGAAGCACAAATGGCTTCTTGGCACTCCCTGTCCTCAATCACCCCCTAGCTCTCTTTGGGTGCAACTGAGAATTGCTCCTAAGATCTGTCAAGCAAATCTGAGAGGAAAATGTTTCCCTTTATAATTTATAGTACATTGTATATTTCAAATACAGTGTACAGGGTATTTTGAATAGAAATTTGCTTTGGTTGCGCATAAATTTGGAGCTCAGTTTTGCCTTTTTATGTGTCGTTTCCTATTTTGACATCTCATACCTTGCTTACTGCCTTGTCCAGAAGATGAGCAATAAAACTTAATAATAGGGAGGGGTTTTTTTATCTATCACTGACTTCCATGATACTTGAAAGTGCCACAATGCAGCAAAAGAGTCCTTAGTCTTCCTGACATCCTGGCATTTCATTTTAACACACAATCCAGTACTGTGTGTACCCGAGTGCATTCAATTTCCAAATACATATTTTCTACAAAATAAATCAAACACCTCTCCACAGCTGTTCACCACGGAATACAACACCGTTGATTCTGAACACAAAACATTTCAATGCCTAGATGGGAATTTATGACTTCAAATGTGTTAGACTGTTTGTTTAATAGTGTAAATATTAACAGCCTTTATGAAATTCTGTCTTTGGATCAATCTCAGAATGTCACCGCTGACCCCAAAAGCTGGGATTTAATGATTTGTGTTCTGTATTATAAGATGGACACGGTCCGAATTATCAGTCTTTTTGCATATTTAAATAAACTAGCTTTTTCTACTTCCTTTTAACTAAATGTGATTATGAAGGAGACCTTTAAAACATGTTCAGTAGTTCTTATAAAATTCCAGTCAAGGTTAATTGCATACATAAAAAGTACAGGGGAAAATTTGAAGTAAGTTAGTGTGATATCTAAAAACAAACATATACAAGTATCTCTGTCTCAGGATATTTGAACCATTTTTAAGCTAGCCAGATATGTTATTCTAGAACTAACACTTCCTTAATAGTTGAAAACCCTTTTATAAAAGGTATTTATGCAGGCGGACAGTTGTTAGGGAATACTGTGCACAAGACTGAACAGATGTGAAAGAAATTAATTACCATTATTAATTATTTGTCTTGCCAGGGCACCTCTTCTGTGCTATATAAATTCTTATACTATCCTGATCATGGTAGTATCTGAATACCTTCCAAAGGCATATTAAGCAATGTAACTAATATTTGATTTTTCTCTTACAGCTAGGGAACATATATGGATTAGGCCCCATTGTTAACAATTATACAATTGTGTAACAAAAATTCTATTGCTATCCTAAAGAGTTTACAGTGTAAGTAAATATCTCAAATATAGGAAAACGCTTCTTTAAAATGGCAGTGAAATCACCAACTCAACCTTAATTGCTCAAGGGATTGGTCTTGAAAGGTGAGAGCAAGTGCTGGGTAGCATGAACCAGAGTCATACACCATTTTGTAGGTGCTAAATGCTTTCCTTTCAGATTTCTGTTTGCTCTGAAGCCAGTGCAGAAGGCAAAGAGAAACACACACAGTACCCTAAGGGTGAGTGTAGGAGTCTGCCTGCAAAGCTCTCTTTGCATTATCAGCATCTGTGTAAAATAGATCAACACAACATTGATCTCAGTAGGTGCTGTACATGCCTTTTTGTAATGGGCAGCTGTGTCCTTTGGGATGTCTGATTCTGAGGTCACTATTATGATTCCTTTGTACACTGTTTTCAATCTGTGCAAGGCCCTTTTCAGGTGTCTGTCTGCTCTTTCTCCTCTCCCTTGAGCCACACCGGGTCAGCTAGCATATGGTCCTTCATGTTGATCTGGATTACAGAGTTCCACATTTGGTAAATCATTCCTCATTTCATTTCATTCAATTTCCACTTGCTGTTCTGCATTAAGTTATTGGATCTTATTTACAACCCGTTTGTTCCATGTTCTGGATGATTACTGTCAGGACAAAAGGGGGAAAATAACTTGAAAATAGACCGTTATCCTTCTTTTAAGTTGCTGTTGTCATGAGATATTTACAAAATTCCCTGGATCTACACTCACGCACAAAAACATATGCCCTAGATAACCTCTCTCAGTCTACTAATAAAAGGTGTATTCATTACAGAAAAGCCAGAACAGAACCCATTGAGATGAATGGTGTGTTGAAAGCTGTTACCTAGGCTCCAAACTTGCAAACAAAACAAACCAACCAACCAACCACAGATGGTTAGACTTCTGCTGTGATGTTTCCTTTTGCAATCTGGACTGGCTTACACCTATGTCACCCCAATCTCTCATGACTGGCCCCAGCTGGGTGAATCCTCCACTCCTGGCCAGCTCATTCAAAGCTTCCTGCAAGCCAGTGGTCCTTATCCTAATAAGTGAGTGCTTTTGGCCAGTCACCCGTGGGGTTATGCAATAGAATGATCCAGTAATCACCCCAGTTTCAGATGCAACCATAGGAAATGCCATTTTATAGAGTTCAGTGTTGCCCACTGGACTCTGCAAACTCACGTGTTCTTCAGTTTACCAAAGAAATTGAAATGCATCAGCTCTGTTACTTTAAATCTGACTTGACTTCCTCTGGCTTATAATCATTTAAAATCCTTCTGTCCTTAATAACTTATTTGTTTGTTGTATCTAAAGCAGTAAATGTGGTTTGAGTATGTGTGGAGACATCATTTAATCAGGATGATGTAAAAGCAAATTGCAATCTAAACTAAGCTTACCACTTTCAGTAGCCTTTCAATATTAGATGGTTCTCCCCACGCACTGGTTGGTCGTAGTTCTCCCCTGTGGTCAGTGCTTTAGTCTTTGGTAGCTGTCTTGAAGAATCTTGCCTGTTTTACATGTCCACAAGGGGAAAACGCCTTTCCTTTTGCAGAGCTTTGCTAGACATCACAATTAGGACAGAAGTGTGATCAGATACAAAATGGGATCTCTACAATGCAGGTTACAATCACAAATGATACAAAACAGAATGAAATTCATGCTTTGACATAGATATATTCCTTAACCTCTCACAACAACGATCGGATTCAGTGTTTTGTTTTCAGAATCAGCCGCTGCTTTGCTGTTGGTGAATTTTGAAAGCCAAAAATGAGCAATAAAAAGAAGACATTTACGAGACTATTGATAACTTAAATGTTGAATCAGTGATAGCTGTAGTGAAGATACATTACAAAATTTATCCCTGATGATCTGACATTGACGTCAGTAATGTCACACCAGGGAATTTGGTCCACAGCCTCCAGTTTTCAAAAAAGGCCAAACTGTGGTTGGAAATGGATTCAGCATGTAAGTGTATAACTATATGTCTTGCATGTCTCACTGCCCATACAATGTGTGATTTGAATACAGAGTTTAGGTGGCCCAAATCACTTTGATCACTGGGCCAACGTAATTATTGTGGTCCTATCACAGTTTTTTTGCTTTTGAAGACACTAGACAGTACTAGCTTTAGAATTAATTACAGTTTGTGTTAAGTATAACTCATTATGAATTTTTGGTTAGTTGATTTTGTAAATTAGACATCAATATTAAAATTAAGCAACTGATGTTCATAAATGCATTTATGGTTACTAAGAGACAGTTAAGACTGCGAGTACCTTATTTTTGAGTCATCTGCACAACAAATCTAAAGTCTCTGCAGGCCGTATTCAATTAAATGCATTTGGGTTCATTGAAGCTTTTTGTTTCTGACAGTTTGGGGTTGAGGATTGTAAGAGAGCCACATTGTCCTTCTACTGATTGTTTCTTGTCAGCCAACGTACCTGATAAGAAGGTTAGAGGATAGTTACATACAGAAGTAGTTTAACCACCTGATACTTGGAAGAGACACGGCTCCTTAAACTTCCTATCTCTCTGTACCGAATTAGTAAATTATCAGGGGTAAAATCCATACTTCTAATCACATTTTCTGCCAGTGTCCTGAAAAAAATGAAATGTTTATCTTTTACATGTACCACTGCTAACTTTTTCTCAAAATTTAACAAAACTTTCAAAATGTCAGTAAAAATCACAAAACTTTCTGTGAATAATTTTTAAACTTGCAAAATTAGTTAAATTGATGACCAGGTATTATTTCAATTTATTTTTAATAAATACACAAGTTTTATGGTGGGTAGAGGCAACTAGATGTGATTTCCTGCTCCTCTTTTCTCCTACAAATTACTTTCACACCTCCAGTTTTTAGGTATCACCATGCAGTTTATTTACAGCACTCTACCACCTTTATATAGTAGTGCAGCAATGCTATTTAGAATGTTATTCAGCTTCACAATCCCTTCTCCCACAAGAAGGGAAAGGAAGGGGGGAAAAGAAATCTCTCCCATACTCTGGCCCTCCTATCATTTTGCTCTCTCCCTCTTGCTTCCTTCCTGTCTACTCTCCCAGCTACTGGACTAATGATTTTCAGCCCAGTCTGATCTAGTAGTTAGCCACTCCTTTCCTCAATGAGTTTCTCTTCAAGGGAACTATCTGGAGTTTCAGGGACCAGAGTGCTGGTCAGCAGTTGGTTCTTGGCACTCAATAACAGTAGAGCCAACCATCTAGATCCTAGAACTACATCATCAGCATCCATTTTGAATTGCACTCATTCACTATACATTAGCTTTTGGGTTTTCCTACAATTGCTCTGATTTTATAAGACGATGCTATAACCATTAATAAAATACTTCACAGTGAGAGTAAATAGGTATTCAAAAAAAGTAATGATCCTAGATAGAAGGTCTGATTACAACCTCACACACAAGTATATCTCCAGTGACTATTCCAGACCGACATCAGAGTCAGAGCAGACCCATGCCTGTGAACATAAAAATTTAATGTAGAGTATGACTACATAAAAACAGCTATAGTATTACAATAGCTGGAAATGCTGTATATTAAAACTACCTGTTTTTGCCACTAGATAGCAGCATGTGTCCTTAATGTTCTGAATATGTTTCAGCTAAACTCGAAATCTCATATTCTATATATCATTTACTTAGATCTTTCCTGAAGGTTGCTGTAAGATCTGTGGAGAAAGCTATTATATAGCATATTGTAAGGATATAAAGCATTTATGGATGCCATTTACTAATTTTTGTTGAGCATCATGAGCTATTAAAAAAATAAATGAGCTGTTACAGTGGTGTAGAGCCAAACTAACTCCATTGGTTTGAATGGAGTTACTCCAGCTTTATAGTGGCATGCTGAGCACAGACTTTGGCCTTTGGGGGTTTTACAGACTAATTTTCTAAGATGACCACAAAGTGATGCAAGAAATGCTATGAACTCATTGAGTACCCCTCACACATTAAAGTGACAGAAAGGCTGCCTGCCTGCACTTGATTGTTTTATTTACTCCTATTAAAAATAAATGTTTTTGTAAAGGGACTGTTTCAGTCAGCCGTATTGTAGTCCAAGTCTGTATGAGAATGTGCTTTGGGATGATTCACTGTTAGTCCAGTAGAAAGTGTTGAATGGCTTGATTTAATTTACATATATAGTACAACTCACACAGCTTCTGCTGGAAGTATTTTGACATAAACCTTTCCTTATTTGAGAAACATGGGAACTAAAAATATACGCTTAGCTAAGAGGTGAATCAGGCTTGATGTTTTTTGGGTTTTTTTTTTTGTTTTGGTTTGATTTTTTTTATTGCTCATGAAATAAAATTGAAATGCTTGTTACTAGAAAAATAAGGAGCTTTACCTTGCAATGCTATTTTAAAAAAATCTTTACTGACGTGATACAGGCTATGATTCAAACATTGCACATTCTTAATGAACAAAATTAAAAAAGAAAATGTCCAGAATAAAAAATGTGCCAGCAACTGTTACATGGGGACATCCCTGAAGAGATGAACAAACTTCCGGCAAGGGGAGTCTGGAAACTAATGTTATTATCTGTGAGGAAAAAAATAGAAGAAAAATGGATAGCAGCAGGTAAAAATCATACCTTTTTTAGCTGGAAGGTAGAGTTTACTCTGTGGAGCTTTCTTCACTGATATGCGCCTCTATACCAAGAGACCTTGAATAAATTCAAATATCTCAATATTGGGATATGTCTGAATACCTCAGGGTTGGTTTGTTTTTTGAGGGATTTGGGAAGGCAAACATTGCTACAGGACGCCATGGGGATCCTGGTAATCATCTAAAATGGAAGTGTATCCAGGATGCTATATTCCAAGCCAAGACCTGGTAAGGTCGCAAGGCTAAACAGAACTAACTCTTGAAGAGGTGATTTAAAAAAAAACCCAACATGCTGGAGAAAGGCAGAGTTTTCTATACTGGGTGGTGACTGGAAGCAGCAATTATAAGTGACAAATGGAAGCCCTGCCTCTCCCTTCTTGGTAGCAGCATTCTTCAAGGAAGACATGAAATCTTTCTCCTTTCCTGTTTACAGGAGACTAAGGTTCTACTAGTGCGTCCGTCTGCTAGATTTTCTGTAGCTCTTCTTCCACATCCACAGACCTGTTTCTTCTCACATGTGGCCAACTCCTTGGCTTCTCCCGCACCCACACCCTAGTTTAGTGCGCCAAGGAAGTTCTAAGAATACTGTGTATTGTGAGGTGTCTTTGCTGTAGAGCAGAGGTCCTCAAATTGATCAATGTGAACTTGGATCCTCATCCACATTTCCATTGAAAGAAGCTAAAGTATCATTAAATGCTTTTCTAATAGTACTTTTCTATGTACACAATTGCTATAGATGCTACAGTGAAGTTGTTCAATTGTTAATTTCAGAAGAGATTGTCCATACTCTTATTATTAGGATGAGGAAGTATGCTTCTTTATTAAGATGTGTTGTCCACACTATGGAAAAGTATGAGTGTCCTTGTTTTAGAGTCTATGGTAACAGCCTTGGACTGAGATCTTGTCACCAAGAGGTAAAAGAGGAGGTAATTGGATGAAGCCAAACCTGCTTTTGTGAAAGAGATATTTAGAGTCTGGTACATGTCAAGGCTCTCTGTGTATGGTAAATTTATCCTGTATTCTGCGTTAAGGCCCCCTTAGTTTCTGCAGTATTTTGGAACAGTATGCTCCACTGCAGTCAATGAAGCTATATGGCTATTTACTAAAGCGGGGCAGGAAATGTTTTATCCCATTCCATGAATTTTTGAGATTTTAAAAATGTTTCCCATCCTGAATTGGGATGAAAAATGAAAATCTCAAAAAAAAAATTCTGAACTAAAAATCCAGATTTTATAGGGATTAATCAAATATTTTGTTCTTATTGCAACCATTTTTTTACAATAATTACCTTAAATTTGTAAATAAAAAAAAGTATTCCAAACCAGAATACCAGAATTTTTCATTTCAACATCAAAACTTTGTTTAAAAAAATGTGAGTAGAGAAATATGTTGAAACTGACCCTTTCCCATTAAAAAGTTCTAGTTTTGATTGAGCAGCATTTTCTAATTTTAAAGCAGATAGTAAAAAAATTCCCAGCCACTTCTGCTGTTTACATATGCTAAGGATCTGGCCCATAATAGAGCTACATTGATATAAGGGCAACCAGAGTATCTAGATTTTATTAGTTCTACACAGTAATTTTATTAGTAGTTTTATTAGTTCCACACAGTAATTACACACTGTGTAAGATATTTCTCCTAATTTCCCTTATGGCCAGCCCTTCTGAAGCTTCAGTGTGTGACCTGTTGTTCACAAGTCTACCCATCTCCTTGAATAGCTCTGAGGCTCTTTGGAGTTTTATGTTCTTCTGTTATGTTCCCTCTTTATCTCCTATTTTTCTGATGAAAAGAATCCTCTTATCTTTGTCCTTTTATCATACCTACATTTATGAAAAAAGCCCATTCAGCCCATCTAGGTCAGATGACCTACTTAACCAGTGTTGAAATAAATGAACAGATAGAGATGGGCTTCATTCAGGCCCTTTTTTCATCTTGGAATACCTTTCTGTGCTGGGCATATTTTTACTATTTTGTTACTAGATCTGGTTCAAACAGGGCAAAAACAATGTAATGAAAAACTTGATATTGTTGTCACTTCTTAAGGTTTGAGAGTGGCTGATTTTTCATTTTTGTTTTTCTATTTTTAAAATGTTCAAAAATGATAGAAAAATAATATAGGACTTCAACCATTTTGAAAAGAAAAAAAAAGAGCGAAAGGAAAAACCAATAGATACTAATAAAAAAAGCCAATAAATATTGGGAAACCAATATTTTGCAAGCATTTTTGAGAACTAAAGCACACCTATTTCAGAAAGAACCAGCCAATGTAGCTATGACACACAAATGAGCAGTTCTGATTTTACCCACCTGAAGGTAGTTGCTCACACAAACACACTGAACAGTTCATTAAAATATGTGTGTAATTTAACCAGTCATAAGAAACACAATCTGAAACCTTTCCAAAGTGTGGAGTCACTCATATATCCCAGAGAATCCCTTTTCTAAAAAAAATGAATAAGTAAACAAATTATATTTTCACTGCTTTGAAATTTAGGACCTCTGACTAGCCCTTCTCTCATTTGCAGGAGATTTGTACGTCATGGTAAAAGTGGAGATGGTGCAGCATTGGCTGCAGCTCCATCAAACAACAATACCCTCGTAGACCAGGAGAGAGGAGAACGGCAAACCTTTGCCTTCCTATTCCAACGTCAAAACAGCTGTGGTGGAATTAAGAGAAGCCACCTGCTTACTTCCACACAGAAGAGGGGAGACAGCAGGAAGTCAGCAGGTTCCCTTCTCCCACAAAACAGGAACCTGAAAGTATTTGGGGAGGAAAAACCAATCCCCCAATTCAAGAAAATATGGCGGGGAGCTGAGAAGAAGCACCCCTCACCACCATCTCCTCAGGAAAGCAGTCCCCACACAAAAAAATAATAGCAGAGCTGATGCAACATGACAGGAAGCTTAGCAGACTGATAATTGAAGACAGCCTTAAACTCAGAGCTCCCCTTTCCTTGCTGGTGTATGGACCAGGCCTTTACAACTGAGAGGCTATGTCTACACTTGGTAATTTAAGTCGACTTAGCATGTCCACATTTAAATTTAAAGTCGACTTAGGGGGAAACTTACAAAGTTGACCTAGAGCGTCTAGGGGCTAGGGGGACCATGGGCAGGTCCATGGTGGCGGGGGGGCACCCCTTGCCCAGTGCCAGGGGGCTCAGCCTTTGCCCCACTGTACTTGGGTACAATGGGGCAAAGGAGGTCAGGGACCCTGAAAGGGCAGAGGGGCAGGGTGGGCAGGGTACGCCAGGCTCTCCCTGTGCCACCCCCCTTGGCAGGGAGGGCAGTGGGGGAGTCCTGGAGAGGCCTAAGTCGACATGTGGGTTCTCTACGCTGGGTCTGGCATTGTGGGCAGAGGGGTGGGTTTGCCCTTTACTACAGACTATCTTGAGCTTCTCTGCCTCTCCCTGAATGTGTGAGTGGGGCCTCAATTCTCTCCTCATCCCATTTTAGATAACAAGGCCCCAAATCCTTCCGGCGAGCAGAACATGGCACTGATGTCATGAGTCCTGAAGCTTCTGCCTCACTGACGTGCTGGAGAGGTGACTCTAAAACTTCCTTTCCCACTAGCCAATGGTGCAAGAACAAAAATGTGAAGACAATGTATGCCTCAAGTAATCGGAGCAGTAGCAGACAGCCTACATGCTACAGGGAGAGTGCTTGGAGAGGGAAGCTTTGAAGGACTTCCTCCATTTCTCATCTGAAGCACTGCTGTTGACCGCTATTTCCCTGTTGACTTAGGAGCTTCTGCCCTCCCACACCACCATTTTCAACTCTCTCAACCCAGTCAGCCTGAGGACACATTGCAACTGTGGAGATAGAAAGTGAAAGTGAACAGGTGCTGGTGAATGCTCCAGCCTGCAGCTACCACTGTTCATTCATCCATTACCCTCTATAATCTAGACTCTTTATTTAGAGGTCTACTGTACCTAAAAACATACAGGAAGCTTTGTCACTTTATTACAAAGCTTCATTACATCAGACCATTCTAGTTCCTGAAATTGTTTGATCTCAGAATGAAGAGAATCAGGTGGACTGTTAAAGTTGAGAGTCCAGTTCTCCAATCACCACAAAACTAAAAAGCAGAAAACTTGTTTCTGCAGATCAGCATTGGTGTCGCCTGCAAACCTTGATGACCTGAGGAATCCTACCACACCATGTAATTTAGCATATTTTTCAGTACCTGCTTTGATTAGACCAAGCATAGGCATCTTCTGTTTGCCAAAGGTGGAATGAAGTTCTTTATATCCCTAACCTGTAGAAGAAGTTTGAATTTGTGCTTAACCAACCAGCATATTTAAAGTTCACTCACCCTGATCTCAGTCAGCAAATTATTAAAGAGGAATGCTCATCATCTGCAGTATGTCACTTTCAAGATTGATAGAAGTGCTGAGTCTGTAGAAACTGTCTGTGACATCCTTTCTCAATAGATGAATTGTTCCATCAAGACATTAGGTTTGATTTCATCAGCAAAGCCAAGTTTTGTGAATGTCTCCAAGGCTCATTTTACATTGTCCCTGACAGTAGTTTTTGTAAACTCCAAAGCATTATCATCCATGAAAACTGATGATACATCATCCATGAAAGGTCTTGTTGCTAACAGTATGATAGTCTAAAACTGCTAAAAATGAGCAGCTGTCCTCATGTGTCACCAGCTGTAATTCTCTGTGTTGCTGACCAATGTCATGGCCTTAGGGAACTGACTTTGAATTATTACATACTAAATGATGAACTGATGCTGGCTCTTTCAAGTGAGAAACACGCCTTGGAACTCATCAACATTTTAACTTTGAACATCTTTGCATAGATATTGTGAGTGAAAATCCTGGACAAACTGAATTTCATGCTCTTCAAAAGTAAAGTTTGGAAGCACTTGTTCAGCACTCCCCTAAAATCAATATTGTGAATTAACTTCTTTTTATATTATGAGGAATTTCGTACGTTTTTCAGAGCAGAAACTCCTGTTATGCACATTTACTTTGGTCAGGCAGTAAGCAAAGGCATGCTAGGTTGTGTTGGAATGAACTGTCCTGGTTGATCACAATGGTGTTGTGTATGAATGGACTGCAGCCATTGCTGAATGCTGTAAGAACCCAACCCCCAAGGGCCTAAGTGAAAGTTATCTGCAGAGGTTTGATTGCGTTTGTAAAGATATTTGTGGAGACAGATGTAACATATATGCCTTATTGAGAATATGTCTTTAAAGGATCTCTTGGGGCTGAGTTGCTGTTGCTGGGCAGATTTAGCTGCCAAGAGCCAGACATTTCTGGAACAAAGAGTGGGAGTTTGGAGTGTGCTCCACAAGGTTTCCTACTGCTGTGGTGATCAGACGCCAGGAGAGCAGCAGCCAGGGCAGTTGTATCAAGAAAAGCTCATGTGCTCAGTGTGTGACTGGGTGAATCTGAGTCAGGAGTGGACAGCAAGATGTTTTCTTCTTACTCTGGAGCCTTTTGCAGCAGAGCTTCTTCATATGTATATGTGACTGGATGCTGGTTAATCAGTAAGCTGACTGGATGCTGGTTCCAGCAAAGGAAGAATCATCTACATGGATTTCTACTGAAGATTCCTGCAATCAAAGAAGAGGATAGCTGCTTCTTTCACCTCAAGCCTTTGGACTTGGTGAACACAGACAATAGCTGAGATTCAGATGAACTCCAACTAAACTTTGGGAACTCTTGGGTTTCTTTCTCATAGTGTTTCTGTGAGGACTGTTCTGTTTAACTTAATTTTGTTTTTCTTGTTTATGTGTTGTGGAGGAGAAAGCTTCCAAATAGGTACATCATGTTATAGAGCTATATAGTAGTTATTATTTTGTTTCTTTTATCATAAGGTTTATAAAGTTAATACTTAATACAATTCATTGCTTTTGTTTTCATTAACTCTGAACAACCTTTGCTGTGCGTCCCTTAAAAGACTGAATCCTGGGTCTCCAGCTGCTTCTCTGTAGGAGTTGGGGTGTATTTCTTTTAAGGCACTGGAGAAGGGCAAATTAAATTAAGTAAATTCTAGCCCATCCAAAGGTTGCACAAGTTCACCTTGCTTTCTATTATGTAAAAAGTATTAATTCCAGATTATGACTACAACCTGGATCAAATTCATTCAGAAATCTCCTAACACCTTTGAAGAATGTGGTTCCCTGATATGATGCCTACATGGCAAACTAGCTACAAAAAATATTAATATGGTCATGAAGTGGATGGATCAAGGTGTTGTTTTCTATGCAAATGAGGAATTATAAAAAATGAAGCATCAAAACTACCTAAAATTTTCAATTTCCTAAGTTTAATGAACTGCATAGAAACAAAAGCAAAGCACTCAAGGGTGGCAATACTAGATTAAGTTAGAAAATTGAACATAGTTTTCTTAACAATAGATACTTTGAAAGGGTGTTTGTTAGAGATGTTTCTTCCGTGAATTAAATTAAGCATTTTCATTTGGATTCTGTTTAATTAAATTGTTCCATTAAACACAGTTACTACAAGGTTTTCATGTGTTCTATAATGTTAGTCTCAATAGTGTGGTTAAAGGGAATCCGCATGATAGGCAGTTAAATGACTCCTGAAACATTCAGGTAAACAATATTATTTGCAATATTACTTTTTCCAGTTGTTCATTAATAATATTTTTGTTGAATGTATAGAACAAATACTTTGTATCATAATAGCAATCTGAGACAGTGTAGCTAATTAAATATATTTTAATACGCTTGTATGTATGTGTTTGAATACTGTGGCAAGTTAAGGACATAGACTGCAATAAAGAAAAAGCTTTTGGTTTCAACATATGCTCATTTCTTTATCAGTAATTTTTCCATAACACCAGGGCTGTATAATTCATTGTTTCCTCTTCCTATATACTGATTTAACTGTACAAAAGGAATATAAGACCTTGTTAAAGTTGATGTATCTAGTAGCTCATGGTATTTCAGTTCCTGGATAAGCAGTAAGTAGTGAAGCACTTTGGTAAACTCACTGTATATAGGAAATAGAAACTTTTCATTTGTGAGAGAGTAGTACTTTGGTTGGTTGATTTTGGTCTCTTTTTTTTCTTACGACCATTTTTTTTTTTTTTTTTTTGGTCTTAAAGACTAAATTGTCAGTATTCTGGCCCATGCTTCCTTCACACGGGGTCTATTAGAATGTCTTAGAATGGACAATGGAGTATTCCTCTGCCCGGCATAGGGATGGCTATGAATATCTGCCATGCCAGTACAAAAGTTTGCTGGTGGGGGAAGGATGTGATTGGAGTGTATCACATGGCTCCAATCATTTCACTTCCTGGCATAAAATTAAAAGTTTAAAACAACCCAAGGCGTTTCCAATGCTGAAGGCCAAACTGGCCCTATTATACACTAAGGCTATGTCTACACTTACTAAAGTTAGTTCGAATTAGTTCATTCGAACTAACTAATTCGAACTAATTTTAGTTAGTTCGAATTAATTTAATTCGAACTAGAAAAATTTAGTTCGAACTAAGCAAGTGCCATTCATGCACTTGCTTAGTTCGAATTAGCAAATTGCATTGAGTTCACTGGGCCGGTTAGTTCGAACTAAGCTATTAGTTTGAACTAACATGGCCACATTGGTTAATTCGAAATAACTAGTTCGAATTAATCCTTAGTTCAAATAGCATATTCAAATTTATTAGTTCTAATTAAGGAAGCTCTTAATTCGAACTAATTAAAGCCTAATGTAGCCATGGCTTTAGTTAGTTCGAATTAAGCTTCCTTAATTCGAACTAATTTGCCAGTGTAGACATAGCCTAAGAATCATAGAATCATGGAAACTGGAAGAGACCATCAAGAGATCACTGAGTCCAGTCCCCTGCACTCATGGCAAGATCAAATACCATATTAAACAATCCCTGACAGGTGTTTGTCTAACCTACTTTAAAAAGCTTCCAATGATGGAGATTCCACAACCTCCCTTATTCTAGTGGTTAATCACCCTAACAGTTAGGATTTTTTTCCTGATGTCCAACCTAAACCTCCCTTGCTGCAATTTAAGCCCATTGCTTCTTGTCCTATAATCAGCAGTTAAGGAGAACAATTTTTCTCCCTCCTCCTCATGATAACCTTTTAGGTACTTGAAAACTGTTATCATGTCCCCCCTCATAGAATCATGGAATAATAGGGTTGGAAGGGACCTCACGAGGTCATCTAGTCCAACCTCCTGCTAAAAAGCAGGACCACTCCCCCTAAATCACCCCAGCCAGGGTTTTGTCTAACCGAGCCTTAAAAATCTCCAAAGATGGAGATTCTACCACCTCCCTAGATAGCCCATTCCAATGCTTCACCACCCTCTCAGTGAGAAAGTTTTTCCTAATATCCAACCTTGAGCTCCCCAGCTGTAATTTGAAACCATTGCTCCTTGTTCTGTCCTCTGTTACCCTCGAGAACAGCCTAACTCCCTCCTCTTTGGAGCACCCCTTCAAGTAGTTGGAGGTTGCTATCAAATCTCCCCTCAGTCTTCTCTTCTGTAGACTAAATAAGCCTAGTTCCTTCAGTCTCTCCTCATAAGTCATGTGCCCCAGCCCCCTAATCATTTTTGTTGCCCTCCGCTGGACTCTTTCTAATTTGTCCACATCCTTTCTGTAGTGGGGAGCCCAAAACTGGACGCAGTATTCCAGATGCGGCCTGACCAGTGTCGAATAGAGGGAAATTATCACATCCCTCGATCTGCTGGCAATACTCCTACTGATGCAGCCTAATATGCCATTGGCCTTTTTGGCAACAAGGGCACACTGTTGGCTCATATTCATCTTCCCGTCCACCATAACCCCCAGGTCCTTTTCTACAGCGCTGCTACTTAGCTGATCGGTCCCCAGCCTGTAGCAGTGCATGGGATTTTTCCGTCCTAAGTGCAGGACTTTGCACTTGTCTTTGTTGAACCTCATGAGGTTTCTTTCGGCCCTGTGTTCCAATTTGTCCAAGTCTCCCTGGATCCTGTCCCTGCCCTCCAGAGTATCTACCATTCCCCCCAACTTGGTGTCATCTGCAAACTTACTAAGCACGCAGTCTATTCCATCATCAAGATCATTAATGAAGATGTTGAATAGAACCGGCCCCAGGACCGACCCCTGGGGCACTCCACTCGTTACCGGTTGCCAACCAGACATTGAGCCATTGATTCCTACCCGCTGAGCCCGTTGATCTAACCAGTTTTCGATCCACCTTACGGTCCACTCGTCCAACCCATACTTCCTTAACTTGCCGATGAGAATGCTGTGGGAAACCGTATCAAAAGCCTTGCTAAAGTCAAGGTATACCACGTCAACGGCTCTTCCCGCATCCACATCCCTCAGTCTTCTCTTTTCCAGACTAAACAAACCCAGATCTTTCAATCTTCCTTCATAAGTTCCAGGTCTTTAATTATTTTTGTTGCTCTGCTCTGGCCTTTCTCCAATTTCTCCACATCTTTCCTGAATGAGGTGCTGAGAACTGGACACAATACTCTAGTCGAGGCCTAATCAGGGTGGAGTAGAGCGGAAGAATTACTTCTCGTGTCTTACTTACAATATTCCTGTTAATACATCCTAGAATGGTGTTTGCTTTTCTTTGGAACTTTGTTACACTGTTGACTCATATTTAGCTTGTGATCCACTCTGACACCCACGATCTCTTTCCGCAGTAATCCTTCCTAGGCAGTCATTGCCCATTTTATATGCGTGCAATGGGTTGTTCTTTCCTAAGCAGAGTATTTTGCCCTTGTCTTTAATGAGGTTCTTTCTATTTACCTCAGACCATTTCACCAGTTTGTCCAAATCATTTTGATCCTAGCCTCCAAAGCGCTTGCAACCCCTCCTAGCTTGGTATTATCCGCAAACTTTATGAATGTACTCTCTATGCCATCATCAAAATCACTGATGAGAATATTGAACAGAAACAGACCCAGAACCGATCCCTGTGGAACCCCGCACAGAGCCTTATCTGCATCTCACGGAACCATGTCTTAACCACTAACTTCTCCTGTAGTTTGTATCAGGGCTGGATCTGTTTTCGTTAAGTTAGCAAGATTTGCGACCTAAATAGCTATGCTGCCTGAGCAGGGACTGCTGGAGGGATTTATTTGTACTCGTCAGCAATAAGGAATTCAGGTGAAGAAGGCAATCTTTCTTCTACCTGGAATGGGGCAAAGGTTATTAGTACAACTGTCCTTTTTTCTGATACACTTTGTACACCAATGTAAATTGTAGTGCATACATATTAAATGCATTTGCAATGCCTTACGTGCCATAGTTGGTCTAGCTACCTGCTTGTAGCAACAAGATGAGTCTTTTTGATCAGGTAGTAGAGCTCATGCATTAAGGTCACAAGATGCCAAGTTTGATCACTGTTGCCAACAAGCCTCCTAGGGACATCAACCTTACAAGTGGTGGCCCTTCTGGGAAATTCAAATAGAACGTCTCTGAAGTTTAAGGGAATATGTAACCTGTAGCTGCTCAGTGTGCCACTCCCCCTTCAGTGGTGATGAGGCCATGGAGAGATTCATGAGCCTGCTAGCCTTGGCTAAGAGAAATGCTTCTTTTAACTTAGGCAGTAGTGACTCATGTAGTCAGATTAAGTGGTCCCCAAATGTGAGCTGCTGGCAAACCACCCAGAGGTATGCGTGGGCACTGTAATAATGTTATCTCTTGCATAAAAACCATATTATCCAGAATCATATCCATCAGCCACACATGTGTGCGCAAGGGAGCAGGGTGCCACACCAGATACTGGGGGATGTAGCTGACCTTTGCTCTGCTTTTGCCAGTAAGCATGCAGGAGGAATGAGTCAGTTGGACTCTGTGGCCAATGGCTGAGTAACAGAGTAGATTTGAAGCGTGAGATTGTGGTGATGGAGCTCAGGCAGGATGAGGCAGAAGCTAGAGTGGTCCAGTGCTGGCTGGCTACTGTCAGGGAAGACATCATGCAGCAGGGAGGACCAGATGGGGGTTCAGGGAGTGGGGAACAGCCCCATTCACCATTGGATACAGTTCATAGAATCATAGAATGATAGAGTTGGAAGGGACCTTATGAGGTCATCTAGTCCAACCCTCTGCTAAAAGCAGGACCACTCCCACTAAATCATCCCAACCAGGGTATTGTCTAACTGAACCTTAAATATCTTGAAAGATGGAGATTCCACCACCTCCCTAGGTAACCCATTCCAATGCTTCACCACCCTCCTAGTGAGAAAGTTTTTCCAAATATCCAACCTTGACCTCCCCAGCTGTCTCTTGAAACCACTGCTCCTTGTTCTGTCCTCTGTTACTACCGAGAACAGCCTAGCTCCCTCCTCTTTGGAGCACCCCTTCAAGTAGTTGAAGATTGCTATCAAATCCACCCTCAGTCTTCTCTTCTGTAGACTAAATAAGCCTAGCTCCCTCAGTCTTTCCTCGTAAGTCATGTGCCCCAGTCCCCTAATCATTTTCACTGAACAAGAGGAGGGGCTGGTGATCAGATGTGGGGGAGGTTTATGTCCCCATTCATCCCCAGGCCTTGGGGTGCAGTCGGAGGCAGATCAGCAAGGGGATAGTGCATCTTCCTCACCTGGGACTCAGCACAGCAGTGAGGGGGCAAGCCCTGTGATTCTGTACTACTGCAAACATCCTGCTGAGATCATACATCTTGTGTACATGTCCCTTGGTGTAACTGTGGCTCTGCCCACCTTGAATGCTACCTGTGGCTGAAGCTGGGCCCCACATGGGGGGAAGGGGCAGGAGGGACTGCAACACCTCTTGTCTCACTGTGTGCTCTATGGAGCACAAGGAACTGGGTGAGGCAGACTGGATGCGAATATTAATGGGGGGCAAGGGAAAGTCCCCAGGGGTGTTAGTGGGTCTGTAGAGAGCAATGGTGGGAATGGAGGTTGCAATGGGAGTAGTAGGGGGCAGGGAGGTATTGGAGGGCCTAGGAAGCCAGAATGGCTCTGTGAAATTAATTTGAATATGTGGGTTAGTATGGTGAGCGGTTCATTTAATCCACTGAAGTGGTTTCTGTGCCCACAGAGAGAGACAGCAATTCACTGCAGCCAGCTGTGGCTAATTGCTGTTTGTGCATCCTCAGTTCCTCCTCTTCAGGAGGAGTGAAAATCCATCTCACTTCTGCCCCCTCTTTTCCCAGGGAATGAAGAACCCCCTCCAATTCTCTTCACATTGCTTCCTCCTTGGTTCCCATGCTACCCTGTCTTTGCCATTAAATGTTCCACTGAGAGAACAAAAGAGTCTCAGACATCGGTGAATTCTTCTTCCTTCTACCTCCATCAGATGTGTGGGCAAGGCAAGTTGGATGAATGTCTAAGGCAGGTGAGGTGGTTATGTTGACTAGAACACAGAGATTTCATATGCACCACAGATTCATTAGAATACATTCACAACTCGCCGGCTGCTAAGCAAACTGGCTGTGAAAATATTTTTCAAGTGGCTGGCAATTATATGTGATTTAAAAAAAATCTTTCCTTTTTTGGAAGGAAAAAACAAAGAGCATATGAGTTTAAGGCAAATATTAGTCACATCATTTAAAATGGATTATTGTTCCAAAGAAGGAAATTAGAGCTAGACAGACAATGGAAATAATAAAAAGTTCACAGGAAAAAAAATTGAAGTCATTTTTTTTTCTGCAGGTTTGAAAGATGAATGATTTTCCATTTTTTAGAACTTTTTTCACAGAAATGTTTATTAATGTTTTTAGAGTTAGAAGATTTGCATTTTGAAATATTTTGCTTTCCCCCTTTCTCCATCTCTTTTCCCCCACATTCATCCTTTTTTACCCTTTTCCATTTTGCCCCAATAAAAGGTCAGGGAGGAACAGAGAGAAGAAAAAAGGAGCACAAAAGGGGGGAGGGGAGAAACCCAAAAAACCTCAAGTACTTAAAAAAAAAAAAATTCCAATATTATCAAAAAAATCTTCCATCAGAAGGATTGTTTTTTCCCCATGAAAATCCTGATGGGTGGGGAGGGGAGATATTTTTCAACAGCAAAAATAATTCCAGTTGAAAAATTACAACCAAGTCTACTGGAAATGATACTTGACTTTGCCCCAGGCCAAGATCCCTCAGAAGCTCCTCTTCTCCTTTTTTTGCCGGATCTTGCCACATCAGTCTAACAAAGAGCATGAACCTGAAACCCTTAGCTCCTATAGTAAAATTCCTCCTTGTGCAGACAGCCAACACAAAGCCTATATATTACTTAAGATCAACTACTTGCGGAAGAGAACACTGAGTTTTTAGTACTAGCCTTTGAACGTACAGCGGCACTTGCTGCTGAATAGCTCTGGGCTTTCTTGCTGATGCTGAGCCACACAGAGTCATTCCTCCATCCCCTCCTCCACAATGCCATAATTTTCCTACATGCTTGTATGATGAGGAAACTAAACCACATATTTGTGGAGTTTGGCTTGGCTTTATTGTGTTCTAAGATTTTTTTTTTAAATGTCAGCTTTATAAATAGTGTTTATAGCTGTTAGCATAATGTTATTAAATAACTATGTCACAGTGGCTCTTGTGAATTTGTGTGTGAAAAGCAAACGAGGCTGGGACATTAGGTTTAATAACCTTATTTATCACTGATCTTGATAAACTGTTCTGATAAGGTTTTAGTCACTTTAATTGATTGAGAATTAAGATAAGCAGTTCATTATATTGAGTACCAAAATGAATCAAAATGGAGCACTCTGTCAAAATATTTTTCCTTTCACCATTGTATTAATAGTTTCATCTTATATATTTAAGAAACAAGTTAGTATTGACTGGCTGACTAGGGTTGAGATCATAATATTCTGTGCTTTATTACTGTACCATGTATCTCTTCATCCAGGGATTTCAAAATATTACCAATATTAATTAATATTACCAATCACTCCCACGAGAACAGTAGATATTACACCAGTTTTACAGCTAAGTATACAGAGGGCAGGTCTACACTACAAAATTAAGTCAACCTAACTTACATCAGTTCCTGCAGGAAATACATTGCTTGTGCATGTCTGCAGCTTTGGGGTCTTTCTGAAGTCTTCAATAACCAAATAACCATGACAGAAAAAATGCCCCTTCTATCTGTGAATGTCTAGAATATTGTCTTCTATCCTATCTGACGTTAAAGTGGCTACAGTAATCTGCACATTTGTGATCTCCTGCAACACACAACAGCTCATTTGCTTATACAAATATATTAGTAAACTAAGCAAGCTATTGGGTGGGATTTCCAAAAGTGCATTGGAACTCTAGAAGTACACATCCCATTGATTTTCTGTTGGACCTGTCTCCTAAGTCACTTGGACCTAGATAGGGAAGTAGCTACTGGGTTTTTTTTCCCCAGCACCTAAACAGATTAAGTGATTAGCTTTCATTGGTTTCAGTGGGAATTAGGCACATAAATATCTTTGAGGATCTGGGCTTCTGACTCTATGCTGGCAATATACACAGAAGCAGGATATCCTTCCAGGAACTTAATAAAAAAAAAAGAGCCATAACTCTGTCGAGACCGTGGCAGGCCGGCTCAAGCATAAACAACCAATATGATTGCAGCAAGAACGTTTATTGATACATAAGTAAAGATTTTTATACATTTCCATAGTCCCACCACCAACTATGACAAGGCAGTTAATTGGTGCATATATAATTATGTAAAACAAACCTGTAAGCCATTGGTTAGATAACCCCTAGATTTATAATTGTGTTTACTGCTCTTCTTACTCCTCACTATCAGTAAATTCTCACAGAAATCCAGACACTGAAACGCCAAGGCCGGTGTGAAAGTATGTGGCAGTATGCCATTGCAGCCTGAAGTATCCTTGTCCGACCTGGCTGTGATCTTCCAATTACAGTGTCATCATGTCTGTGTATGCTGAATAAATCTATTACAGCGTCAGCATATCTGCGTATGCTGAATAAATCCCCACATAACTCCCATCAGATATCTTCATAGCCTGATCCTACGAGGAGATACGAGATTGCTTGCATGTCGCAAAAGATGTTCATCCTTAAACTTTTGAGCCAACAATGAGTTTAGGTTGTGTCCTATATTCTGGAAGACAAGTCTGGTTCTCCTGAAGGAAAAAAAGGTTCTAAATTGCTTTGTTGAGCTGCACTGATAACAGAAGAGAGAGGCAAGACTCCCCCTCTTGCTGTAAAAAGGGGAACTTCTGTATTGCTGCAAGTAAAAAAGCTGCAGGCTAACACTTTCTTATGGCATCCATGTGACTATATTGAGTGGAGCCTTCTTAGATTTTCTGTTTACATTTTTGGTCAGTAACATATTTGATGAAACTACAGTAACTATTCTCAAAAAGAACCTTGCCAGACAACATTCTTGTTCATTGCTTCCTTTTTTTTTTTTTTAAATTAATAAAAAGAGCAAGTGTTGAAATACATTAGGGGATATTAACCATAAACACTTCCAAGGTTATGTTCTCCTCCTTTGTATTGTCTCTGTAAATAGACCATGGAAAACCAATTAACTAAAAAGGTCTTTCATTATCTCTGGAATTCCAACTTTGTTCACACCAGTATTTACAAAAGGTCTCAACAAAGTAGCAGATCTTTAAGGAGTTAATTGAAATTCAGGAACAACTTTATACTGATTCAGCAGACTTTGCGCCAAACCTCAAGAGAAACAAAATTTACTGCTTGGTTCTTTTATTTGTATATTTTTAAGTAATCATTTTGCTCACGGGCAAAGAAAGTGAAATGTAGGAGATCACTGGATCCAGTGAAAATGTTGACATAGGCATCTGGGGGTGTAGGCTTGTGGGATTAAAAAAACATTAAAACTCCCCTTCCATGTTTGCTTTTTATCTAATTTAATTTTTATTTAATTTTTAAAAGGCATTTACTTATTTTGCAGCAATCTTAGCTTTTCAAACAAAATAAAACAATGGCCCAGAGGTCTCTGAACAAATTACCATGTACTATTCCCAGCTTTATTCTACAGAAAACTCTGCAGTAGTAGAAGAAAATGGAATATTTGCCCCAGGAACAACTCTTACCCATGCCTTTTAAAGGCAATAGAAAGATTCCCATTGACCTGAGTGGGCTTCGGAAGAGTATCCTAGTGAGATGTTTATGTAAACTATCTGCCCTATATCTAGTAAGTTACTTGACACTCCCAGCACAATACAAACGGTTTCACTATTTCATTCACTACTTGATCCAGTCTCAGTGCTGGGGGCTGAATGTGATGACATGAACTAATAGACTCCAAGGTCAGAAGGAACCAATATGATCACCTAATCCAGTATTTTTAAAACCCTTTTCCTCGAGACCCAGTTGAAAAAAAATCATTTATGCCTGTGACCCAGCAATTACATCTTTGAGCAATACATTCCAGTCTTTTGGCAGTGGAACCAGGGGGCCCCATGACCGAGTACCTGAGTGTCTGAGACCCAGTATTGGGTCCTGACCCAGATTACAAGGCCACCCAGATCTTCCTCTATGCTATCTCAATCCTTCTCTGTATTGGCAATGCCTCCCAACTTTGTGTCATCCACAAACTTTATTACTACATTTCCACTTTCAGTGCCAAAGTCAGTAATAAAATGGTTAAAAAGATTGGTCCCTAGTTCAGTCCCTGAGCAACTCCACTAGTAACCTCCCTCCAGCCTGACAGTTCACATTTCAGTATGAACTGTTGTAGTCTTCCCTTTAACCAATTCCTTATCACCTTTTAATTTTCATATTAATCCCCATCTTTTTCAGTTTAATAATTCCCCATGTGGATCAGTATCAAATGCCTTATTGAAATCTAGATAAATTAGATCCACTGCATTCCCTTCATACAAAAAATCTGTTCTTCTCAAAAAACAGGTTAGTCTGGCACAATCTACCTTTTGTAAAGCCATGTTATATTTTATCCCAATTCCTGTTAACCTCAATATCCTTAACTACTTTCTCTTTCAATTTTTTTCCAAACATCTTGCATACTGCTGAGGTCAAAATAACAGGACTGTAGTTACTTGGTTAATTCCCTCCCCCCCCTTCTTAAAAATAGGAACTATGTTAGCAATTCTCTAGTCATACGATATGATTGCTGAGTTTATAGATTCATTAAAAATTCTTGTTAAGGGATATTCTTGCATGGAAATTATCTGGGCCTCCCAATTTAGTCCCATTAAGCAGTTCAAGGTTGGCTTCTACCTTGAAGGTGTAATTTCTACCTCTGTGTCCTCATTCCCATTAGCTACCTTATCACTACCCCCAAACTCATCATTAGCCTCATTAAAAACAGAGGCAAGGTATTTGGTTGGGTACTGGGTCATGCCTTGATTATCCTTAATCTCCACCCCTTCTTCCTATTTTTATGGTTATAGAACCTTTTGTGATTGGTTTTAATTCTCTTGGCAAGGGCTTGAGGTCTCTTCCAGCCCCACACTTCTAGGATTCCTTTGATTTCTATGCCTTAGAAAGGTGGAACCACAAGAGAATGCCAATACAGTGCAACATGCTTTTGATTTGCATCTTGCTGGTTTCTGCAATTTGAGAAAATATGAGAAGAGATTTGTGGGAGAAAGAACATCTTGGGACACAGAAAATTTTGAGCTTGATTGAGGGTATTGACTACAAAAAATTCTTCCAAAAGTTTCAGATTTAGTTTGCTGAGTGCCAGATTGATATTCACTTTCAAAAATTGTCCACCGCCCTTTGGTTCAACATTCTTAGAATGTGAGTTATGTGGAAATATATATGTGGAAAGCAAAGATAACACATTCTGGCTTTTCTTTGACTAAAAAAAGGGAACAAAAGGAATATTTTACTTTTACTACTATTTATTATTTGTATTAATGTATGACTAGGAGCCCTTGTCCTCAATAGGAATCCAATACTACGCATTAGTAGAATAAATTATAAAATTTTCCACATTTTAGCCATGTAGATTTTACCATTAAAGCTTTCAGGATGAGAGGAAAGCTGTAATTATATATTTCCTGGTATGTTTTATCTTGTGTGGGTGTAAAATTTGCTTCACCTCTTCTCAACCTGTGCATCCTGAAAACTAGAAATGATGCAATTAGTAGCACTGTTATTTTAATAATTATTTTTACTCTTCTATTTTTTTTATAACTACAGGTTTAATTATCCAGCTTCATTTTTAACAACTGACAATGAGTATAACTCTGAAAAGAGACTATGTAAAAATGACATCTTTTTACTCAGATTTTCTGTCTGTGAGTATACACATTTCTTCAGTGATTAAGGCTCAGGATTTCAACATAGCATCAAGATCCCATTGAATTTAAATGAGATTTGGGCATATAAATCCCTTAGGATCTTTTGAAAATCTTAACTCAGGGCATGTACACACGATCAGTTTATCGCGCATTAAAGCTCATTACTGCGCGATAGCAACAATGGCGTACACACGTGCAACAGGGCTGTTGTGCATTAACTGCCTTGTTGTCGCACAATCCAACAACCACTCAGACGAGAGTGATAACAGCTGTTGCGGATCATCAGCTCGTGTGTACGCTTACCGCGCAATGATTGGCCTCCGGAAATGTCCCAGAGTGCCAATCAACAGCACTCTGGGACATCGGAGCTGTCAACTATGTCAATTTCACTGCTCTAGCTGGGCTCCCGGAGTCAGCTGAAGCCGCAGCCCTTTAAGCCGCGGCTCCAGCTGATTGCCGCCCCAGCTGGGGGATCGGGTGGCATCAGAACTCCCCCCCAGATGGATTTAGAAATACCTGAACAATATCACTGAAGCATTTCATATGGCAATGTTGCAACACTGTTTCAATGCAGTTGATTGACTAATATAAAAATATCCTAAGTAATAAAGTAAAACCAAGTGCTTTGATTTTAAGAAAATGAAATGTTTTGATAATTTTTAATTAAAATATTCAATAAAATCAATGTTCCTACAAAATGTCATCGAACTGGCATTTTCTGATGGAAAAGGCTCTGTCACAACATTTATCAGCTCTAATTTATGTATGAACAATGAACATCTGATATCAAAGAATACATATTCCACTGCAATCTGAGTAGTAAGAAACTGCTCAGCATGCATTAGGGATTGGAGAACATGGCCCAGAGAGACAATAAAGGCCAGACTTTGATCTCCTTTCTTGGTGAGTTGCATTTTACTCTGCCAATAATTCCATTTGTAATACATAGAACTAGTTACAGAGAAATGTATTATTCTATGAGAAAGAATATAATCTGGGCCCTTCGAGGGTAATGGTCTCCATTCAAATCTCTTGATGTCTGTGGCTTCCCTTGTATAGCGTGCTTTAGACCTTTTGCAGGTCATGACACACTTGGTGGCATATTTCAACCCTACAGGACACACCAGCCCACCCCTCCAGGCCAAATCCAGTCATCGTCCTGGCTCACCGCAACACACTTGCCCCTGTGTGGTGACACAGTAATGTGTCCCAACAGTGACTGAGAAGCACTGCTTTAGGAGTTGATTGTGCCTATAGACACAGCTCTGAGCAAGGTAAGACCATAAAGTACACCACACCAAAAGTTGCCCTGGGTACCTCAGCAAACTCTCTCAGGATCACCATTTTTCTTCCCCTCCACACCTTCTCTACTGAAACAAGATTGCTTGAAGGATTGGAACTGGAGAAGATTGGTCTCAGGCTAGGAAGGGACCCCAGCCTGCGTACTAACAATTGAAAAGTCTACAACATTCAGAGAGGTGAGAAAAGCTGTTAACATCAAATTCAGCCATAGGAAAGTTTAAGAAACAGCTTGCAGTTGTCACTTCTTTTCATACCCACTTCTCATCTTCTATGCCTACTCCACTTATAAAAATGATCAACTTTATGAGCTTGCATTGCCAAGTAAGTAACTGGGTAGTACAAGATGGCATATTTCTGGGGTGCCCAAAAGGGCCTAAGGAAATGCAGGTGTCTCCCTTCAGATAATTCAAGAGTGGCTGGGTAGAGCACTAATATTTGTCTAGGGTTGCTTTGCATGCTGAGGTTGTAGAAGGTGGACAAAGCAGCAGAAGGACAAAGAAATAACAGTGGCAAGAACATATTGGCAATAGAGGCATACTGGTGCTCTTACCTCTGCAGCAATCTCCATTTCCTTACTCAGACTTGGAAGAGCACCAACTAAAACAATACAACACCCTGCACAGCTCTGGCTAATGGCAGCCATCACACTAAGTTGCACAATACCTCTCTGAGCTCTTGTTTAAGACATTGCAGCTGCACACTACCCCAAGTCAGTCAGTAGCTAAGTGCCAGAGTTTTACACTAATTTAATTGCACATTCAGTCCTATTACACTCCCACTTCTTTGCTCCAGCTTTCCTCCCCTCTTCAACTATACCCAAACTAGAGTTTTAGCCCACCTTACTTGGGTATCCCCAGAGCCTCAGGGTTCCTCTCCTTCCTCTAGCTCCTGCAAACAACCTACCCAAAACACCCTCTACCTAAATAACACATTTCCCCACCTCCACCAGCCTTTGAAGCAGGCTTTATCCTTCTCTGGGCAGCCACACATGTGTTGTCAATTCCCCACCCCCATTATCATGATTCAGGCAGCTCAGTGCAGCTAGCTGCTACCCATTAACCATGCAGGCAGGGTGCCTCAGGGCTGCCTTACTACAGCTCAGGCCCCTGGTAAGGAGTAGCCAAGGCAGAGGAGAAGACTTACCACCCTTCACTTTGCCACAAGCCCTAACATTTGCACAATGCAAAGACTTTGAGTGTCAATGGGCCACATTTGTGCAGCATCTATCCAGACAAATCTACTGTGTTTCAAGGTCAAAGGTGGCTTATTTTCCCCAAAGCAGTGGTTTTCAATCTTTTTTCCTCAGGACCCAGTTGAAAAAAATCATTTATGCCCATGATACAACAATTACATCTTTGAGCAATACATTGTAGTCTTTTGGCAGCAGAAGCAAGAAGCCCTGGGACCCAGTCCTGGGTCCTAAACCAGGGTTTGAAAACCACTGCCTTAAAGAAAGCCTTGACTCAGGGTTTCTTCAGGCAGACCTTGGCTCTTTTTTCTCACTTTCATGGTGATTGACATTTTATTCATCCAAGGGAGAAAAAGGCAAATAGTTGTGATTCAGGCTGGGGGGAAAAAAGCGAGAGTACATGGGCTGGATGTCTGGTAGAAGTAAGGCTCAGAGGATGAAAATCCCCAAAAGCTGTACTTTTTTTTCCAGTAAAATGAATAGATTAGGAGGTTTAAGGAAAGATACTATTACTACAGTCTTGTAATAGCCTCTTCTGGGACTCTCAAGCTGTGAGAATGGAATCTTTAGTGTCTTCTTCTTCCCTCCTCTTGATGAGAGCACACTGTCCCTACTTCTCCCCATCAAGGTGAGGGTCTTCCTTTCTGGCCATTCCTGGTAGCAGGGAGAAGGAATTCCTCTGCCCTATGTGTGTTCCAATAAGTACAGTTGAAGATATTTTCCACATTCCTTTAACCACTTCAGGAGCTACTGGCTTTTTGCTCTGTCTGCTAAACAACTTTTACCCAACTTTTAAGAAGGTATTAAAAACAAAGGAAAGTCAAAAACCTGAATCAAAAACTTAGAGATGATAATAAAGTGACAACAACTTTTTAACTGTTTGGTTGTGTTTGCCTTTGTTGACATGTGTAATGGGATTATTATATATGAAGGCACCATTTTATAGTGTTAATAGATACACTTTGGGGATAGCTGCTCACAACAAGCTAATGGTATGTTTCAAGATAGAATTCTTCCCAGATAGTGAAATTACGTACCTAGCTCACCAACATTAATCAGTGATCTATAAACTAGAGATCTATAAGGATGACTATAAACACAGTTATGTATGGGAAAATCAGAAAGGTCAAGGCACAAACCGAGATCAAACTAGATGAAGACATAAAGGGTAGCAAGAAAATATTTTTCAAATACATTAGAAACAAGAGGAAGACCAAGGACAGCATAGGACAAAGAGAGAAAAACAATAACAGCAAATGTGGAAATGGCAAAAGAACGTCTTTGTTTTGCTCTTCACCAAGAAGGTTGATGGTGATTGGATGCCTGACATAGTGAAGGGCAGTAAAAATGGGATAGGATCAGAAACTAAAACAGGTAAAGAACAACTTAAAAATTACTTAGACAAGTTAGATGTCTTCAGGTGACCAGGGCCTGATGATATGCACTCTAGAATTTTCAAGGAGCTGATGCAGGAGATACCAGAGCCATTGGCTATTATCTTTTAAAAAATCAAAGAAGACTGGAGAGATCCCTGTGGACTATAAAAAAACCAAATATTGTGTCCACCTATAAAAAAGGAAATAAGGACCACCCAAGGAATTACAGATCAGTCAACAACTTCTGTACCACAAAAGATAATGGAGCACATAATTAAGGAATCAATTTGCAAACATCTAGAAGAGGATAAGGTGTTAATTAATAGTCAGCATGGATTTGTCAAGAACAAATCATGTCAAATGAATGTGATAGCTTTCTATGGTAAGGTAACAAACCTTGTGGATAGAAGGGAAGCAGTAGATGTGGTATATCTAGACTTTAGTAAGACTTTTGATATGGTGTCGCATCACCTTCTCATTACAGCAAGGGAGGTTTAGGTTGGACATTAGGAAAAAATTCCTGTCAGAGTGATTAACCACTGGCATAAGTTGCCTACAGAGGTTGTGGAATCTCCATCACTGGAAATTTTTAAGAGCAGATTAGACAAACACCTGGCAGGGATGGTTTCAGATGATACTTGGTCCTGCCATTAGTACAGGGGACTGGACTCGATAACCTCTCATGGTCCCTTCCAATATCTATGATTCCCAATATGCCTATATACACAGAAACAACTACATAATTTCAACTAAATATGGTCTATGAATTCTCTATGAGATTCAAAGAATATGGTGATTCTAATTTCTCCCTGCTAATTCACAATGTGAAATCATTCTTGATAACTGTTCCTGCAGATTACAAATTAAACACTGAAATGTAACTATGCTCAATAAATCTCTGGGGGTGCGTCTACACTGGCAATTTAGGTCCACTTAAGGAGGCTTAAGTTGACCTAAACAAAACCACGTCTACACTGGGCTTTTCTTAAGTCAACTTAAGCATTTCCTTAATAACACCTGGTTTTAGGTCGACTTAAGCCTTATGTCGACTCGTTAAGTCAACTTAAAGCCAGTGTGAATGGGAATTAGTGCCTAAGTTGACCTTATTAAGTCGACTTAAAGCGTTAAGATGACAATAAGGTCGACAAGGGGCTATGTTTACACTAGAAAAGTTAAGTTGACTTTGTTAAGTCGACTTAATAAGGTCAACTTTAAATTGGGAGCTGGGGCCAGGAACCAGAGGCTGCCTGCCGGAGCAGCAACTCCGGCCGGGCCAAGCCAACCCAACCCACCCTCTTGCCAGCCATGGCTGGGGCCAGCTCTGCCCTGCCGGCAGTGGCGCGGCTCTGGGCGGGCCGGGGCAATGCAACACGACCCACTCCCCTCCCCTCCCTTCCCCTCCTGCCATCCAGCAGGGGGTGGAACCAACAGGGGGCCTCAGCCGCTCAGGCTTGGCCCCGTGCCAGCTCTGGCATGCGCAGAGGTTAAAGTAAGGGGGAACGCACCAGAATGCAGTTCTGGGGCCCACAAATTTGAGGGGCCAGAGCTCATGGGCCCCTAAAAATAGAAAAATTGGGCAGAACGCATGTTCCGCCCTGTCCTGGCTGCTGGCAGGTCCTACGCCCCACTGTTGTTAATCACAATACTTATTGTGTTATGCAGTGTTTGCTAGTTTGTGACAATAATTGCTATAGACATAAACACCATATAAAATTATAATTTTTATGGAGCAGTAACCGATGCATGTGGTACTGAGAAGTGGTTGCAAATACCTACCTGGGCTGGGGCCTGCACTTGCATGAAGGGGGCCCAGACAATATGGGAAGGGGGCCCCGAGATTACGAGGGTTCCGGGGCCCGTCAAATTATACTTTAACCACTGGGCACGCCTGCCAGGGGTTGCTGACCCCTGCAGTATGGACACATTCTATGATTTCTTTGTTGCAGGCCCTTGGTTCATAGATTCTTTCACCTTGATCTCCCAGTTGATGTCCTGATTTAGCTTTGTCTTTTCTTCACATTGTTCCATCAACATGGAAGAGGGATAGACACAGGTCCTATTGGATAACTAAGATTAATTGCCATTGAAACATCACTTCTGCATCTTGCTAAAGACAGGGCTCTGCTGAAAACCATTTCTGGACTGATAGAGGCTGTGATTGTCCCTTCCTTTCCAGGCTTAGATTAGGTCTTCTTGGCCATTTCATCAAATGTTTTGATGACAGATTTCTTGACTAGGATGAAGAAGCTATGGGTCTCATCAGAGTTAATTGCATCTTTCACATATCTCTCCATTTGTTCTTTACAAGCACCTGCTATTTTCAGTAGACTCTTGTATAACTGATATTACATATATCCCGGTAGGTAGCCTGATAAGCACCTCTGGATGTGATTCGGGGTCAAATGGGTTTGTCATATTGTCAACAACGTGGTTGATAAGCACTGTAACATGCTCCTCCTCCCTCTTCAGAGCAGAGGCAAGTACTTGTTTGTGGATTTTGTCTTCACTCAGACTCATTACACATTTCAGATTTCCCAGGTGAAACCAGAGACAGAACCAAAAATGAGGGACACAAGCAAATTAATATGGAATGAAGCTTAAATTGATAAGGGACTCATGCCTTTATTATCTTCAGTCTTTCTGCTAACTCAGTGAATCTGTATGTAATATGCAAAATATCAGCAATAGGGAAAAAACTGGGAAAAAAGTGGGTTTATGTGGAAAGGAGACATATGTGGATCCAGTGTTTTTGCAGATCTGATCTTTTATTTACATGAGTAAATATGGACATAGGAGCCTAGAATTAAGCAGCCATTTAAAAAAAATGTTTGCCATTATTATTATTATTATTATTAATTATTTGAGTCTATATTGCTGAGAAAAATGATACTTCAATGCTTTTTAAAAACAGAATAGAAATACAAAATGTAAGACCCCTTAAAGAGCTTTAGGATTTTACCCCTGTTTTGTATCAACTATTTTAGGGTTTTATTTCAGCACCAAATCACCCCTACATTTAACAATAATTGTCTCACTGTGCTTTATGCCAGAGTTTGGGTTTCTGTCTCCCAGAGGGACTGAGATAAAAATACAGACATCATAGAAGACAGTCAGTCACTGATGCTGTCAAGAAATATTTGTTTTGTTTCTTCCATTTCACATTTTGAATGTGATTTCTGTTCAGCAAATTAATGTGCCTTTCAAATACTTTGTTGAAACAGAGCGATACCTAAAGCATTATAGACAACAGAGTCCTGTGGCACTTTTAAAGACTAACAGATTTATTTATCGCATGAGCTTTCGTGGGAGAAAATCCCACTTCGTCAGACGCTTTGAAGATAGGAAAGTTACAGAGTGGGAGGAAATTAAATGCAGGGGAGTGTATGACATAACATCAGGTCAGGCTGTAACAGCAAATCAAAATAGGTGTTAGGATTCAAACACTGGGGAACAGCACATAGAGGAGGGGGAGGTCAAATCACTTGCTGTAATGCGAGAAAAATCCATAATCCCTGTTTAACCCCACTTTCTGGACACTACAGTGCAAATTAGCGATGGGCACATAAAGACCTCCCTATACCGCAAACCTACTGATCGGTACAGTTACCTACATCCCTCGAGCTTTCATCCTCGACACACCACACGATCCATTGTGTACAGTCAAGCCCTAAGATATAACCGCATTTGCTCTGACCCTTTAGACAGAGACAGACACCTTCAGGATCTCTACCAGGCATTCTTACAACTACAGTACCCACCCGCAGAAGTGAAGAAACAAATTGACAGAGCCAGACGGGTACCCAGAAGTCAACTACTGCAGGAGAAGCCCATGAAAAACAACAACAGAACGCCACTGGTCACCACCTACAACCCCCAAGCCAGACCCCTTCATCACATCATCAAAGATCTTCAGCCTACTTTACAAGATGATCTCTCACTCTCTCAAGCCTTAGGAGACAGACCTCTCCTTGCTTTCAGACAGCCCCCTAACCTTAAAAGGATACTTACCAGCAACTACAGATCACACAACAGAAACACTAAAGCAGGAACACAGCCCTGCAACAGATCACGCTGCCAACTTTGCCCTCATATCTACACTGATGACACCATCACAGGGCCTAATCAAGCCACCTGCTCCATCAAGGGCTCGTTCACCTGCTCATCCACCAATGTGATTTACACCATCATGTGCCGGAAATGCCCCTCTGCCTTATATATTGGACAAACAGGACAGTCTCTGCGCCAAAGAATAAATGGACACAAATCTGACATCAGAAATTGCAACACTACAAAGCCAATAGGGGAACACTTCAATCTCCCTGCTCACTCCCTTGACGACTTGTTAATAGCTGTGTTGAAACAGATGAATAACAAATCACAGCTTCAAAGAGAGACTGCAGAACTCGAACTTATATGCAAATTTGACTAAGTTGTCTTGGGGTTAAACAGGGACTATGGATTTTTCTCGCATTACAACAAGTGATTTGACCTCCCCCTCCTCTATGTGCTGTTCCCCAGTGTTTTGAATCCTAACACCTATTTTGATTTGCTGTTACAGCCTGACCTCATCCTATGTCATACACTCCCCTGCATTTAATTCCTCCCACTCTGTAACTTTCCTATCTTCAAAGCGTCTGACGAAGTGGGATTTTCTCCCACGAAAGCTCATGCGATAAATAAATCTGTTAGTCTTTAAAAGTGCCACAGGACCCTGTTGTCTTTCTACAATAGACTAACACGGCTACCCCTTTGGAATTTGACTAAAGCATTATGGAAGTCATGCCACCAAAAAAACAAAACAAAACAAAAACAAAAGAAAAAAAATCTGAAAAAACAACCTGAGCCTGAAAAAAACGCACCTACTAGTAACCTAGCTAGGCTGACAAATCCCAGTGGCACCAACTCAGATATTTCTTTGGAAGGGTAATTTTTTTCTGTTCAAAATTTAAATATGAAACAAAAAATAAGTTGAGGGACAATTTTTTTATATATATTTCTACATATACTTCAGACTCAGTAGCTTATATACAATATATAGTCCAATCAGATAAAGATAGTGTTGATCATGCAGTCTACTGAAATCATTCACTGCATCTTCAAGATTGAAGGATTTTAACATAGACTGTTTCACAGCCATTAACATTAGACGGCACCGCATCTCATCTTCACGTATTGCTCAGATGTGAGTTTTCAGTATGCAGAAAAAGTGCTTATTTGAAGCCTCAATGATAGACGGTGTAAGGTGAGCTGTATCAGTTTCAATAGTTCTGATTATGTATCTGGCAATGTTTAAAGCCTGCTGTATAGATAAATAATATCTTTACTCCTTTTCTCCTTTTCACCATGAATAATTTTGCCACCAAGACTTGCAATCTCAAAAGTATTTAATTGACGAGTGGACTGTGAATCTGTGAAAAATCTTCCAATTTCTTGAAGTCCATGAACTTGGAGCATCTGCATCAAATGCTTCCTTAAGTTCCAATAACTGTTGATTGTCCATAAAACTCAGGAATGAAATGGGCAAGAAGAGCAAAACAAGCTCTTCAAGATCTATAACGGAGACTAAATTCACCTATATATCTTTTTTCTAGTGGTGCTGTCTAAAAGATAGTCAATGAGAAACTTTGAAAATTTTCTGAATTTTTGCAGAGCATTTAGACAGAAATTCCCCAAATCCATTTCAATGCTAATATCAACAGCAAATTCTTTCAGATTTTCCACCCTTTTCCCCACTCTGCATCACATCTTGATGATTGTAGTTCTTTTCTCATTCCTTTGATAAAGTGTGTAGCACATAGTAAAACAAATCCATTCCCTGAAGTTGTTCTAATGATGTACTCATCACACCAAGGATTCTTTCCAAGACAAGTATATACAATAAGAAAGTAGACTCTAGCTTAGTTTTAAATCCAGTTACCCCAATTGAATCATTTATACCAACTACTTCTAGGACAGCAAGTGTAGCTTCATAATGTAGCTGTTGTATTTACAGTTTGGTACCAATGAAACCCCATAGTAAATGTCATTCACATTAGCTAAGTAACTTTTTTCTGGAGCTGTTTCTGAGCTTGAACAGTTCACTCGTCTCTCGTATTGCTTTGGGCCACAGAGCTGTACAACGCTTGTACAGTGGTAAAGAATTCTGAAAGTATAGGCACACCTGAAGTGGTGTCAATTGAAACAAGACTTAGCTTGTGGATATGCCAGTGAAAGTACATAGCATGAGGTACTTGTGTCTATTACCCCAAATTACAACACATTTCAGTACCAATCCTACAGAAGAATCTTATAACTTCTCATATAATGTCACTATACATATTTTAACAAGTTTTTCATCAGTAGATACCGCATCTACATTAGGGAATTGTAATGACAGACTCTGTAGTGGAGACCCAGCTTTGGCCTTGTGCATAGGACATAGGAAAGGAAGAAGAATTTCTGAATTCTATTCCTGGTTCCACCACATATTTCCTGTATGAGCTTGGATAAGTCACTTAGGCTGACATTTTCAAAATAGGCTCTCAAGGTATGGATTTTTGTGTCTACATTTAGCGATCCAAGTCTGAAAATTACCCAGTCTCCATTTCCCAATCTGCAAGGTAATTTTAATGATACTTCCCTTCTTCATAAAGATCTTGTGAGCCTTAATTAATTGTTTGTAATGTGCCTCAGGTCTTTTGAAGTCCACTGCCATTTATTTCAGTGGGGCTACGTCTTCACACTATTACAATTACTAGAAATGGAGTAATTTTCCAACTACTGATGCACAGTGGGTCATGGAAACAGATATGGGTACACATACTTTAGTCAGCTGAAGATATTCAAGTGCATCTTCGTCTTTGCTTGCCATAGTCCCCAACTTAATTAAAATAGTCCCACTCACTAAGGTCAGCACACCTGGATGCAAAGTGAAATGCTTGGCTTTCATTAGTATAGAAATACAAGCTAGGAATCATCTTTTTAAAAACTTTGCTTTATATATTCGCTCATGGCTTCTGAAACATGATGAGTGAAATTATTGATAGATGGGAAAATGAAGTAGTTGAAAAACTGCTTGAAAGTTTTAAATCTCACTCTCTTTTGAAGCTGACAAGCTAGGAGTACCCAGTATTTTGTAACTAATGATTTAAGGTCACTCATTAATAATTTGTTTGCTATACCTTTTATGAGAGCTCTTCATTTAAACATTTTTTGCACGTTCTTATCAAGCAATCTGTTGCCCTTGGCTTACATTGTAGCAATAAAACTTAACTGCATTTTTATTTTTCACCCTACCTTCAGTACCCTTGTTTGCCTGATGCAGGGTATGTGTCTTACTACAGCCTTTTTTATCATGATGCCTGGATTATTGATGAGCTGTCAAAAAAGGGGTTATCACCAGTGCTTTTCTCGGCTCTGCTATTGATTATGTGCCCTAACAACAGAGGCAGCATCATAATAATTTTAATTCCCAAATCAATAGGTCATCGGTTCCCGTTCAGTGGAAGAATGGGGAGTTTTGAGCAGCTCACTGAAAGAGTAAAAAAAAAGAAAAAAAAGAAAAGAAAAGAAAAATTCTTACAAGATGCATTAAAATAAAAATATCCTTGAGCAATTATTTATGACATTTTCAACAAGCAGTTTTATGAGGATACTGTTTGATTGAGCAGATTTCCTGAAATATCACATTGAATTTGCATCACATTCCTTTAAAATCAATAGTTATAATAATTCTTATTTCTCTTTTCCTGCTCCGCAGGAGAGACACCATTCATCTCCCTTCCATTATTTAACTTAGCTACTGGATAGTGTAAAGCTATTAGTCACACAACAGTCTGACGGCTCTGCACTGTTGTCTCAGAATATTTGTCAGCATCCATCATTGATAAGAAAACTTTTACTGGCAGTTTAATGAAAAGAAGGGAAGGCAAAATGGATCCAGATTTTGAACATGCTGAGCGTATGTTTGGTTCGGGACTTCTCCAGCTTATTGGTTACCAACAAGAGCTGGTAGCATTTGACCTCCTCCTCCTGATTCTTGACCTCCTCTTCTTGGTCACAGGGAACAGGAGAGAAAAAAATCTCCCAGGGTCCTTTCTCCTTGTCTCCATGTAAGGGGAGATCTCTGATGTTTTCTGTTCCTTTATCCTCTGTGGCAAATGGGAAGAAGAAATCCCTTTTTCTGTGTTGGAAGGACCTAACCAAAGTACCCACAGATGCATGGGTAAAATAAATAGCATTGGAGCCAGAAAGACACCACTAGCAGAGTTCTAGGTAATGCCACTTGAGAATACTGCAGTAGGTGGCCATATAGGGAGTGCTCCATACAGAACCCCCTGCACTTCCTTAAATATAATCCGGTCAATTAAACAATTGCAAAAGTCTGAAATCTTTATTATTTTGGTACAAAAATCGTATTTCAGACCAGTTTTGGTGGTATAGATTATATAGCAAAAGATGATATAGTCAGCCCTAAGCCCTGTGACACCAGATCACAGTTACAGAAATAGTGTTCTATGCATCACGTAGAGGACTAATAATTTGTATTTCCAAACCTCTTCCTTCCAGAAACTCAAAGGCTATGTCTACACTTGTTAATTTAAGTCGACTTAGCTAAATCGACTTAACAAAGTCGACTTTAAGTCAACTATGTTAAGTCGACTTAGCATGTCTACACTCAAAAATTAAGTCAACTTAAAGGGGACCCTGCCAAATCGACTTAGACCATCCACACTGGACGCCTAAGTCAACTTGCAGGGCCTAGGTGGACCTGGGACAGGTCCACGGTGGCGGGGGGGCACCCCTTGCCAAGTGCCAAGGGGCTCAGCATTTGTCCCATTGTACCTGGGTACAATGGGGGCTGAGCCGGACAGGGACAGTGGCAGGGCATGGGAGCAGGGTGAGCAGGGCTCTGTCCTGCCCAGTGGAGGGGCACGCCAGGCTCTGCCTGTGCCACCACCCTGGCAGGGTGGGCAGTGGGGCAGCCCTGAAGCCCTTTAAGTTGACTTAAAGTCGATTTAGGGCTAATCTGTGTCCAGACTGGCTAAATTGACTTAATAAAATCGACTTAGCCAGTAAAGTCAACTTTAAAGTAGATTTTATAAAGTCGACTTTAATTTTCCTTAAGTCGACTTAAGGAAAATGTAATGTAGACGCAGAGTAAATTAAGTCGACTTAAGCAAGCTTAAGTCAACTTAATTTGTAAGTGTACACTCACCCAAAGTGTCTTACACACAACTAAGCTGCTCATTCTGTTTCATCCATTGATCTATCATAGCTATTTCTAATACATAGGTAACTACTATTAATTATTCCTCATAAACTTGGAGGACAGGAGCATTCTGAGGGACTGACGTTTCAAAAATGATTAAGGAGGTAACTATATACAGTTTATCTTAGCTAAGAGATAACCAAGGGAGTAAATGATAACAGTTAAGTCTACACTGAGGGTAGTTTGCTCTTCTGTTTCAATTGAGTGGTCAGTCAAGACCTACTCAATCAATCTAGAGTTCAATTTAGTAACTCCAGCCCCATAAGAAGAGTAGCACTGAGTTGAAGGGATGGTATTTCCCTTCAGCTCAGCGTAGTGGAATCAGGGAGGTAAGTAAGCTTTAGAGAGTCGAAGGGAGATATGCCATTTACTTTAGGTAGCTTGCATACCACCCTTTGACTGTCACTGAAAACCGCAGCAAGTGTAGACAAGGCCTATGTCTAAAAATATTTAAAACGTGTAAGAAGTAAGGAGTGTGAAATATTTAGGGTGATGAATGGAAATATGAGGATGGAATTAAGACAGAGACAATTTAGTCTGCTTATTATAGAAAACAACCTGTATTTCACCCTGAAGATGAAAACTCACTCAAGAAGCAATGGAAGCCCTGTGGCTTGGGTCATTTAAAACTGTGTAATCCTTTTACCAGCTGATGTCAGCAGCAACAAGGGCTGGATTCAACATCTAGTTTCCTTTTAACAGTGCAGAGCAGAACCAGCTCAAGCCGTCACCCAGTGAGCTGGGAAAACTACACACCATCCCTGGGCACCTTAAAGAGGCAATGGTTCTAGCACAGAGTCGGTGTATAGCAGAAGAAAACTTTTTTTTGAAAAGGAAGAGGAACCCAACTTTATGAAAACACCACAATCACAATTCCAAAGCATATAGCTGTGAGCAAACGCCCACTGCATGGCACACTGGGCAGATTCCTTGGCCCCATTTTCCACCTTGTGGTGTGCAAATCTGGTGAACAAATGGCCCTTTAACATGCCATTCCCCTTTCCTGCCTCTGCACCCCACTCTCAACTGTTTGTCCTTGGTCAGCAAAGACCCAGAGCTCAGAGGTACAGTTACATGGATTCACCGTCCACCCCTGAAGGGATGGTCATTGAGCAACGTTCCTGCTACTACCGTGTACCTCTGCAACTAGCTTATTGCTGCTGGTGTTGTGTCTGCTTGCTACACACTGCCACTTCTGCTTGGATAGTGCAGCCTCTGCATTGCCTTTCATTTCAACAGTGGAACCACAACAGGACTCAGGTCTTGGTCCCTAGACTTGCGTATCACTAAGTCAGCTCCAGCAAGCACTGAACAGAAGCAATGGACTTTCAACTCAGTCTGTGTTTAAACACTTGAAAATGGAGAGCCAAATGAGGTCTACGCCTTGGTCAATACCGCGGTACAATTTTGGTGGGAGATATGCAAAGTACTTCAAATACCTTGCGTATCTCCCTCTGATTGCGTACCGCCTATTTACCGTGGTGTTTTCAGTAGCCTGAGCCTGACTCAGTGCTACTCCTTCTGCAGGGATGGTTTTACTGGCTTGGCTTCCTGATCAGCTGAGTGGTCTTCACAGACCCTCTCAGTTGATCAGGGAGATCGATCTGACGATGGTGAATTTGCCTCCGTCAGTAAAGACAAGCCCTAGGATTTTTTAAAAGCAGCATCCACATCACTGCATGGGAAGAAGAAAACAAACACTGCCCCCACCCACATTCTCTCTGGTTAACACAGATTTGGCATCCTTACCCCTGCTTAGCAAGTGAGGTTCAATTGAGGGTGACCCTCCTCAATCAGCATGTTAGGCAGAATTCTGCTGTCCTTTACTCATATAATAAGGAAAATAACATTTCACTATCCCTCCATTCAAGCTAATGTTATAGATATCTAATGTATGGGTTAAGGAAAGAATTTCATCTGGTTATAATGCTTAAATTATCCAGAAGTACAGAGTTTGGGTTAAAAGTCATAAAATATATATAGAACATAATCTGCAATATCCCACATTAAGGTTAATAAATTAAACAATACAGTTAAAATAATACCATCCAAATATTTGGATATTTCACTCATAAAAATTATACTAAGAGTAATTTATGGGCAGAATATATAGCAAGGAGTGTAGATTGTCCCTCAGTGATTGAGAATTTTAGGATAAATTGTCCCGGAGTAAATACAATCCATCAGAAAAGTCTTTCAGTTACTTTCCTGGCTTCACTTTCTGGCTTCATTTTGGTTCAGCTCTCCTCTTATTGCTGTTGTCTGGTGATATGTTCTAAATAAATGTCCTCCCATCTGATGGTGTCCAACACAATGAGTTGCCTTATCAACCAAGCATAGCATTGATCAATTCCACATTCCTGCAGCATTCACTCGTTACTGGAATCCCATGAGCCCAAGGCTTCGACAATCAACATATGTGTTTGAACTTCTCTGTGCTCTCAAGGGACCAGCAAGAGGGGCACATTTCTCCATATTTTGAATTCTGGCATCACAGACAGGGTCCTGTTCTCAACTGTGGAACTGTGACATCTTCCATGAGAATCTTCTGCTGTTCCTCGTTAGTGATGATAATGTCTGGTCGCAGTTGACTGATCATTCCATGGATAACAGAGTTCACGGCGACCTTCCCCACAGGTGGAGGAACTGTTTTGACTAGGCAATTTTGGAAGGTGTTGTGGCACATCTGCCAAGCTCTGGAATGGGGCTGACAGTTACAGAAGACATGGGATAGTGTCTCATTGACATAGCCACACTTCCTGCATTGTTTATCCCAATTTCCGTGGTAGACAGCTCTGATCAGCAGGATGTAGTTGAACCAGGATCTGTGCATAAATCTCCAGTTTTCAAATCAGGTGAAACTGCTCCCAGGGAGGAAGTGTTTGCTATCATCCCGCTGGCACGTCACTTCAAAGATGTTGCATTGGTCTGGCTTCCCTTTCAGGAATAAACCTAAAGTGAAATGTAACCCAAAGCCAGCCAAAACTGATCACTTTGGCAAAGCAGCTCCATTTGCTGAACACCAAGGCAGAGTAGGCGTGTCTGTGCAAATATTATCACATCCAGATGTCTCCTGCACCCTACCAGTTTATCACTAGATGTCAGCGGCAAGTTTATTCAGACCTTGCTTACACTAGACTGGATAGCACACTAGCAGGTAGAGAGTATGGGACTGTGACATACTGTACCCCACATACACCCTTGTTATATGATCTATGTATCTTTCCTGTTCACCCTTACAATATAACTGTGTGTGGCCTAATGCAAAGTCTGTCATGTAAGGTGTTTTTTGAATGCTCATGGCATGCTCTACATTATTGTCATGGTAGCATGTTTCCTGCAACATCATACATGTGTACAGATATGAAAATCTGCCTGTTCATGTCCCCATATGTATCTCATGTGGCTCAAATAGAGACAGACAAACAGAGCTGTGTTTACACACCCAGCAGAAGCATTCATACAAGAACAATGTAGCTTAAGGACCTATGTTCCAGACAGCTGGGGTAGAGGGGGAATGCAGGGGTTTGAAAAGAAAAGGAGACACTTTGAGCAGTGTGAGGCTCTTCGCCAGATTTCCGTCTTCTAAGCAACTTTAAGGACTGGAAACGTACTCACAGAAGAGAAGGCAGCTAAGCCTATGAGTAAGCTGAACATAGACTAGTTTAGAATGCAAGTTATCTTTCATTTGATTGTGGTTATCTCCTTGACTGAATTATCTGATTTTATATTGATTTGACTTATGTTCACTTAAGATCATATTGTAAACAATAAACCTATCTTTGTTTTATCTGAAGCAGTGCAGATCTTGGAAGGAGAGACTGTGTGTTAAATGGACAGACAAATGTAAAATGTAAATGAGCTTACAAGGCCCAGTGGGGGGAGGAAGGAGGGGGGTGCTCTGAGCCTTGAAAGACTAGTTTCCAGAGTTGCATATGGGGCTGGGGGTGTTTGCTCGAGGACTATCTCCTGAGGAATCTGAATTGGCAGCACCCGGAAGTTGAAATGCTCTGTCTACCCACAGAAGACGTGAGGCTCAACACTACAAATTTCTTCACATTTCCCTGTCAACATGCCCTGACCTGGAGGGATTCTTTGGTGAAGAGGTTAATACTTTAGCCTGTGTGTTCTGATTTCCAAGACAGGTATAAATTAGCACCAGTGCAGTTTGGGAAGGGTTCTCATGGGACCACCTGTGAACTGGTAATTGGATTGGCTATGTTTACACTAGAAAAGTTAATTTGACTTTTGTTAAGTCGACTTTAATAAGGTCGACTTTAAGTCGATTTAAAATCGACCTTTTTAAAGTTGACTTAACAAGTGGCAACACTTTAAGCTGACTTAGTCCACTTTGTTAAGTCAACCTAACTGCCCTGAGGTCGACTTAACAAAGTGAACTTATGCATCCACACTGGGCTTAGGTCGACCTAAGGAAGGATTAGGTCAGCCTAAGGAGGCTTAAGTCGACCTGATGAGTGGTAGTTATAAAGTCGACTTAAGCTTTCATTAAGTCGACTTAAGGAGTTTCTTAAATTGACTTAATGAAAACCTAGTGTGGACATGGCTTAATTTAAGTCGACTTAAGCCTCCTTAAGTCAACTTAAATTGCCAGAGTAGACATAGCTGTTTCGTGGTCTCAATGGCTATCAGAAGGTAATGAAATTTGGTTGCTACCATTTGGGATTGGAATCAGACCAATGGCTTACAGAAGAAAATCCTGAAATCTCCTCGCTAATCCTTTTAGATATCCAGTTCCCAATGAGAAGGTTCTAATCGTATACAGACTTATTAACGAAAATGACATTTTGGCAGATTTAGTTTCCTCATTCATTAGATTTAGCAGCCACATTTAAAAATAAACTGGAGTCCCCTAACTGGGCTCTGTTGGTTTACATAATAACTGCTGTGATTCCAGAGGTGCTAATGGAATTTTAATAGATAAGAACAACTTATTCAACATTCTTTAAAGGCTAGAGAAGAGTAACTGGGGGCTGTCTTCAAATGATCTAAAGACGCCTCTCCTAGCAATAATAAACTAACATAAACATTGGAGAGAGAATGCTGTGAAATTTCTTTGTCAAAGAGCAATTAATAATAGAGTAGATCAAGTTAAGGTTAATTACATTGTTAAAGTTACCAAAGGGAATTGGACTTTCCTGCTGTTGCAAATCAAAATAGCAACGTCTTCTTAGACTGCAGGATTTTCCTGCAACACTTTATCTTCATGCAGTTCAAATGTTGTTCTTAATCATGAAGGCATCAGACACATTTGGCCTCAGAAATGCTTGTTTGGCTAGAATATGTACGAGTAAAGAAAATAGGCTGTGTCCATTAGATAAAGAGTATAACATTGGTGACACATGAAGGTGATAGTAGATTTTTTTATGGTAAGAACATAGAACCCCTGTGGGGCTACCTATTTCTTTTTATAGCCTCGTTACTACCAAACTGAGATCCAGACCTCCCAGTTTTCACTCACACAAGAAAACAAAATGCCTTTGTTTTTCAAAAGTGACTGGTGATTTTATCTAACTCGTTTTTAGGTACCAAACAGGTGGCACCATAAAAGGGGCCCGATTCTCAGAAAGTGCTGGAGTTGGCCCCCCAAAATGTATACCTGAATTTAAAATCAGAGTTTAAGGCCGGAATGGATCATTTGATCATTAGTCTGACCTCACAGGCCACCAGCATCACCTGATCAACTTCACACTAAACCCAAGAACCAGAATTAAAACAAAGAATTACAGCCCACAGGAAACGAAACTGTTCTGTGCCATGTGTAGAAGAGGAGGTACCAAGATGCACTAATGCCTGAGGCCCCTGCAATGGAAGGGAATTGATTTAGTGAGATATATCAAGCTTACCCTGTTAAGTGAATGGCATGCCATACTGTTGAGGAAGGTGAAAAAAAAACAAAGGTCACTGCCAATCTGATCTGGGGGAGAATTCCTTCCCAAGCCCACATATGGTGATCAGTCAGACCTGAGCAAGTGAGCAAGAACCAGCCAGCCAAGAACCAAGAGAAAGAATGATTGACACCACCTCAGAGGCTGGGCACACTTTGTCCAGGATACCATGTCCACCTGAAGCCCTCCCTGATGCCTCAGGGGAAGGAGAAAAAAACAAAAAACACAACTAACTGGCAAGTAGGAGAGGGAATCCCTTCCTAATCCCCACAGTTGGCCAGCTAACACATAAAGCAGGCTATTGTAGCTGGAGAGTGATATTTTACTGAGATTGTAGGAACATAGGACATAAACCAGAAGGGAACCTTAGGGCTGCTGAGTCCTGCCACACCATTTCTTCCCCTCCATCCTCCCACCATCACAGGTGACATGCCATACAATCCCAATCATAAATCGTAATCACTTTGGAAAATTAAGGCTAATAGAACAACAGATATGAGTTAGGTTTTCAGACTCAGACTTAAGTTCTTCATGGAAATGTCCCTGTAGCCTCTCCATTAATTAAAAGTCATTTAAGATATGAGATAAAAGGGAGAGAGTGAACAATTTATTTAGTGCTAAATCTGCCCCCCCTCTCCACCCACCTCCAATATAAATGTGCAGTTCTCCTGGAAGACTTAACTGGCACAGAAACTGATGAATTTCTTGATTGAAGAAGAGTTGCATGTACATAACAGATCCGAATTTAGCCTTTTGTGTTTGTACCTTAACGTTTTTAGTTAGTACCAAACAATTGTGTCTGACAAGCTGAGACGGCAGAATGAGCCAGCTGTGGTTTTTGAATGATACATGACTCTGGCAAGGGTTTCATTTGTCGCAGAGCTGTGCCCAAAATCATCAGCACACACGCAGTAATTATCTTTACCCAACTGCCCATCCAGATAGAGATAACAGCAACCTCATTATACAGTAAGCCTATCAAGAAACCAAGCTGCTTAATTATTTAACCTTCTTTCCCTCTTCAGCCTAAAACGTTAACATTTAATGTTAACATTTAATCCTCAGGGCCACAAACTGGACTTAATTCATAGTGCAACTCCTACTGTTAGAATGAATATGGATCCAGAGCAAATGAATAAGCTACTTTAGATCTACATTCAGGAAAAAAAATGCTGCAGTGGGAGTAATTTTAAAATAAGGATTACGGGAACTCTTAGCAAGAAGGAGAGAGTTGGAAGTGTCAAGGGATCGTGGTGTTTATTAGCAATATCACTAGTCCAGCTACACCACCCTGCCCTGTAATTTTCTGTTAAATAAATTACTGATTTGTACTAGATAGAAAAAGTCAAGAGGGCTACTTTATCTTCCACTTGCAGTCACAATGACGATTTTAAAAAAATAATATAAACATGAGTCACAGCAGGTCTCTATTCATAGAAAATAAATTATTTAACGATAATTTAGCTTCCCATTCTGTTAATCTACAAAGGCTGATTCTTGATCTCAAACTATAGTGATTACAGCTCTGGAGTCCCCCATTCAATTCCTGGTGAGTCAGCTGAACTGGCAGCCAGCCCATCAACATCTTACAATTGTCTCAACTTTACTACGATTGCTTCTGTTCTGTGATAGTTTTGAACACAGTTCTCAGTTTTCTACACAGACATTTCTGCCAATAAACATAAGGTGTGAATTTAAACAAATTATAGTCATCCTGGTCTAACCACTGGTGTGGTTCTTATTCTGGTATAAGAGTCCCTTTTATGATTTAGTTAATGTTGATTGAAAAGAGATTTAAGTTAAATAAATTTATCTTGAAAAGCCACTCATTCTGGAAGAGTGTCCACACAAGGTTTGCACTAGTGTAACTCTATTAGTTTTACTCTACCAGTAAGGCTCTCTCAGTTTCTCTCTACCAGTATACTTAGACCTCTAGTACTGGTAAAACTGTACTGTAGAAAGCATTCCTGAATATTCATTATTAATATGCAAATTTTGAGCTACATCAGTTAGTTTTGATTGGACACAGAGATCCCAGGTTATTGCTTTTGTTGCCTGGATGGATAAACCTTGTGCATAGCATCAGATTTCTTGAGTAAATACATTTACAAGTTCAGAATTAGATTTCTGCAAATTTTCTCTTATATTTTATTAAAATTTGCTGTTTCTGTGAATTTTCCTGTCAGGAAAGCCATCCACAGGAATATTTGCAAAAATCACAAAGCACACAGGAACGTGGACAAAGCCAAAGTGAAATGGATTTTTTAAAATTACTATGAATGTTCACTGATACTGTTTCGTGGTATTTCCCCATCTTCATCGTCTAACTGACTCACACTTTACCCAGATTGCCCCTTCTAACACAGAAGGTCAGACAGCCATAAAGTTTAAGTCCAGAAGGGATCACCAAATCATCTAGTTTGTTCTCCTGTATGTGACAGGGAACTAAGACCTCCCAGTCCCTACACACTAAACCCTGCAACCAGACTAAAACCAAAGTATTACACCCCACAGGAGAGTAAGTTCCTCTGTGCTACAGGTAAACAGGAATGATCAAGATGCACCAGTGCCCAAGGCCCCTGAAAAGCAGGGAATAGACAGTGAGAAATATCCAGATGATCCCCACCAACAACCAGTATGAAGTTTTGAAGGAAAACTTTATGGATGTTCTTCCAAAGTTCCCTCTGAAACCCTCCTTGGATGCTGTGATTGCTACCCTACAGAAGTAGGAAAGTTGGTCCCCAAGCACTTCCCCTGAGACCTGTTCAGAATCCGTGAGGTCTGGCCTGCCACTTAGAGCCATCCATATTGTGCCATGCCACAGAGCCATGGTGACACTCACAATGTGCTAAGCACTTTCCAGACATTCAGGAAAGGATGCTCCCTGTCCTGAGAAGTTCACAATCTCAGAACAAACAGATGCAAGACATATATTAGAATAAATTGAGGAACAAGTAGGGAACACTATACAAGTCACCTAAATCCATTGTTGGCAGTGCAGAGTAGTGGTCTTCAAGGAAGGGATTTAAATCTGGATAAGGTTAGGATCTTCTTGGGTGAACTCAGAGAAGCCAAGCTGTGAAACACACAAAAGCTAATGTGAGGGAAACTGACAAACACATGGGGACCTGAGTATTGGGAGGGATGAGGTGGCAACATAAAACTCCTTGTGGATGATGCAGGAGAGAGAGATGAATCAATTTAGAGCTTGAGGATGGTGATAAAAAGATTAAATCGGATCTGATAGCAGAAGTGAGTGGAGGGATTCAAGGAGGGAAGTAACATGGTCAAGTAACAGGAAGGGGAGATGACCTTAGTTCTGTGGCCTGACCTCTGGGTTGCTGATAACTTGCTCCAAGAGAGTAATGCAGTCAGAGGCTTCCCCACAGCATGGAGAAGCTCCTAAAGGTAGCTAATACATCTTCAGGCTGCAATGGGTAGAGGACAATGCACACCTCCTACCTGCCCTTTCCCATATGCAGACAAAGGCTACTATGGAGATTTCCACAGGGTCCCATGAAACTGAGAATGTGCAATCAGCGCAGCTGACACCTTTGTTGATTCAGTCAGGTAAGTACCTAGGCTGGGGTGGTGCGGGAGAGAATCAGCCCCTGTTTTTCCTTTCCAATAAGAACATTAACATGATTTTTGGAAGAGTTTGTAGCCCAATCCACTTGTAGACAGACACTCTGGTTGATTTTGCTTGATTGGTTCTTCCCACCAGGGAAAACAAGTGAGAATGGTTTATTGTTCTGCATTCTTAACACACCAGTGAATAAAACAGGACATATTGAATTAATAAATAAAAGACTATAATTTCTCATTGCATTTCTATTGCTTAACTGCATGCAGCTGTTCTCAAACATTGCACATCATCACAGTTATACAAATCTTTCCACTCACCTTTTACATTACAATGGAATGTGTTTGTGCATAACCCTTGTTTGCTTAAACATATGGGTCCCAGGTTCCTGCCAACTGTTGTGAACCCGAATGCTGAAGGCAAAGCTGAGTAGGATAAATGAAAGGAACAAATAAAACCTCCCAGACAAAAAACTTCATTAAAGTAGAGTTCAGGTCCTAAATACGTCTCAAAAACCCCTTAATAAAATGATGTAGCTTTGAAAAAGCACAAACTTTTGAAAGTCATGAAATTCAAAGTTAAATTTGCTTTAAATTAAAAAACTCATTGAAATGTGTGCACTCAAGGAATGCAGAAACATCCTTAAACTTCCCCTTGTATTCCCCCCCCAGTCAGTCAGATATTAAATCCTGCATAATTTCACCTTGCTGTACCTCAGTTTCCCCATATATAAAATGGAGATAATGATACCTTGGAGTGTCAATTGTTGTGAGATCAGCAAATTCAAAGTGCTATGTAAGAGCTTGCAATTATTATCATTATTATTGTTATTTTAGTCTTCTTCATATGCCTTATATAAATGTACAGCAAAAACTATCATTTTACTTTCAGATGGTTAAGCCAGATAATTGAGTTTGGAGTAGCAGAGTGTATTGCTGTGATGCCTCCTTTGTATTTGTGAGTCAGGCATTTAGTTATATTTTCCATGGACAGCTCTGGGTGACTATAGTCTTTAATGTTCCATTTGTGCAGCAAGTATACACAACTGCCAGGATTTGTGCAGATGTGGTTTAGGGTTGCCCATAATCTTGGTGGGAAATTGAAGCCAGCGATCTTCTGCATCGCATCTTTTACAAGATGTTTATTGGTAACTTCTTGTGAACTCCTTTTGGCTTTACAGCTTCATCCAGGTTGAAGTTGCATTGCTGAAGTTAAATGCATGGATCCAAAAGGGCTTTCTCCAGTACAAGCAACATTGAAGAATGTTGTTGAGGCCTGGGTGGATGGGAAGATGTTTGTTTCTCATGATCCTCTGGAATTCCCAAAGGGTTGCTGCATCACAGCAAATGGATGGAGGAGCAATGAGTGACAAACACTGACCAGCAAGGCATTGGGGTTGACTTGAGAGTTTCAGTGATGCACTGCATTGCAGTGTTCCATGATATCAACAGGTTGAGTATGGCTATTTCTGGTCCATACCGGTGCACAGTACTCAGCAACAGAATACACAGGAGCCAGCTCTGATATCTATAGCACTGTTGCTCATGTTCCCCAGCTTGTACTTGCCAGTTTCTGGACCAGGTTGACCCTTGTCTTTGTCTTGGTAGTGACTTAGGTAGAAAATAAGAGCTTGAAACATGAGGTCTAGAGTAACAGGCCGGACACGAGGCCTGAGCTCAAGTACTGTTTAAGTCTGTTATAAAGCAAAGTTAGCAGAAGCCAAGCTGTGAATGCTGGCAGACTCACAGTAGCTGGAAGGAACAGAACTGGTATAAGCAAACTCACGTTCCAAAAAGTATTGTGTAAAAGTACATTCCGGAGAGGTACCAGGACATCCTAATGCTCACTAACCTCCTCAAATGACACTATAATGGATAGAAATGTCTTGTTAATATGATGAATAGAGATGCTTTGACCGAACCATCCAGTACAAGGTGAGTGGGTATGTCACTTTTGTAAACACTCGAAAGCATCAACATGAGTACTGCCAACTGCTTCATGGCAGTCCATTGTTGAAGAAATGGGGTGAACTGACTTCTTTGCTCAAGTGGACACGTAGCCACCTAATGCTCAGATCATCTACAGCAGGCAGTGTTATGCAGCAGGGAGTCATCCTTGTCAGCTTCAGCATCAATCCCTATTATTTATTGTAATATTTTATAATTTGTCAGTTCTGATAGCTGGAACTGTTTTAAACCCAGTGTCCTCTGGTGGTTTATACATGGCTGCAGACGTCTTAAACTACATCCATTATGGTTCACACAGAACACAGTATGTAAACAGTGTTAACTGGACGTTTCCATGCACATTAATTGTAATTGCATGTGCAAACACAGAAATTGTATGCGCATACTAGGTGTGCAGTTATGCACACACAGTTCTGAAAATCTGACTAGGGTCAAAATCAGGAATATGATGAAAACTTTCCTTTAGCTTTAATCGTCAAGAGACAGTAGCCTGTTCATAATAACTACCAGGACAGCAGAAATAATACATAAACTACATGTTTTGCAAAGTACTAAGAACACTGTAAGTAACTAAAAAAGTTCTGAACAACTTTAAATTTTTTAAAGAGCTTCAGGTTCCTTCATTGGAAAGCTTTTAAAAATTGAAGTGTTGCATTAGTGTCAACCTTTTACATTGCATCATGCCCTGTAATCACAGAAAGTATTTCTAAAACTCCCCAGTGCATCAGTCCAGGAGCATTTAATCTGCACCATCTCCCCTGCCCGGCGCCCTGGGGCATGGCCCCCTCTCATCCCGTCAGTCCACCACTGGGTAATGACACTTGTGTAAATGTTGAAAAGCATCAGCGACCTGAGTCGAGATGCTGGCTCTGAATGTCTCTGCCCATGTTCTGATGGAGGTTTTGGTCCTGGGTGTGACCGTCGTAGAAAGATGCCACATGTTTTACTTGTTCCTGTGCACTGATATTGAGGCAGGGTGGAGCAGTTTCTATCAGCTCTTGCTTTCTAGTTGAAAGCCTGGCTTCAGAGGGAACCAGCACCTGTTCAGAGACTCTTTGGAGTGGCAAGTGAAACCAGAGGGCTGGAATTTATTGCAGCAGTATGGCAGTGGAAGAATTCTTTGATCAACCTAGCTACTGCCTCTCTGGGAGGTAGATTACCTGCATGGATGGGAGAACCCACCAGTTGCTGTAGTGAGTGTCCACGTTGCACGACTGTTGCATTTTTAAGTGTGGACATAGCAGTGCTGGCATGCAACATTTCAGCGTAGGCTCAGCCTGAGATGAGGCGCAGCTTTATACTGCCTTTGAACCTCCGAAGTTCAGAACCAGCTCCAAGAATCAATTAAATTAGACCGGCCCTAAGGGCTTATCTCTGGCATACCTTTATTCTAGGGACTGTAACAAGGAGCAACATAGGCACACTTATGCTGATCATTAACCACTCATCCTTTGGGGGAATTTTCCATAGGCCATTCTGGGCTCCTGACACTTCCAAAGCTGCGTAAAATCTCCTACTAACCCCTCATACACATCCCCCATCATGGGCCAGAATCTGGTCAAATATGTTTTACTCCAAATTTCTGATATTTTTGTAATGCTGCCATTGCTTAAATTGTAGAATCCTTGTGTCAGGGACCATCTTTTCACTGTGTGTTATGTACAGAGCCTAGCACAATGAGGCTTTGATCCATGATTGGAGCCTGCACACACTCTCACAACAAACAAACAACAACATAATAATAATAATATATTACTCTTTTTTGACTGAGGAAAATACCCCCATGCTTATTTTACCAGAAGGAGGGAATATTAGAGTCAAAATAAGGGTATATCTTCACTGAGGCAGCAAATTTGCTGCCATCAGATCCATCCTTTGAGACTGATTGAGTGGAATCGAAGACCCACTCAACTGATCCATAAGTTGATTTCATAAATGCACACCTGCACCAGTCGGAGCACATTTCCCATCAGTGCAGTAACGTGAAGACACAGCGGTAAGTAGAAGTTAGGAAGTCAATGGAGAATACTCAAGCTTCTCTATGTCTATTGCGTATCTCCTGCTAATTGCCACCACATTTCCTGGTAAATGTAGCCCATGACTCAATGTCAACCTCGGTATCTGTGAATGGCCCCTAGCAACAGATACAGTGTGATATTTGGGATCCTGGAGGAGTGGGGCTGGAATGAAGGGGATCATCTGGGGGCCGCACGTGCTTTGTGGCTCAGAATCCCATCCCATAGGAGCTCCCTGCACAAAAGCAGTGGCCATCTCTGAGTGTTTCAGTTTCAAATGAGAAAGAATGCTGATTCAAACATTTTACAGAGGAGAGGGAAGTATTGAACATGAATTTGGAGTGTTCCCCTTTATCTGCAGTTAGATCAAATGGGAAGCAAGTCTTATTTGGGGGAAGAACCCAGAATGCTGAGTACAATGATATGATGTTCCATGAAGCCTCAAAACCCTTTAGTTCTTTCATCAAGAATCGGATCCCATGTATTTCTAAGCTGACTATCACCTTGATATTTAAGAACTGATATTGCATTTTACATGTCTTATAGTACACAGAGCCACAACAAGTCATGCAAATACACATATCAGCATTCAAAAATGTTACCGGTGCTTTGTCTTAAACAGGAACTACATTTGTAATTAAACAAGGGAGGAAAAAAGAGCACAGAAGTAAGCTACAATACAATCAGTCCTGCCTCCACTGCCGTGGTTTGGTGCAAGAGAAAACGAACAATGCTTTTCTAGTAAGGGAATCCATGTCATTTAGACTCCTCTTTATATTCATTTATGTGTGTTGTAAGGAGAGAAAATGTTCCTGTAGTGTTACAGAGGCCAATTTTCTCTGTTCCATCATTTTTCATCTTTTTCTTTAGTTATCTGCACAAAGAAAGGCTCTATTAATCTTAGTCAACATTCCAATCAAATCCTCAGATGCAAATTGCAAAACTACAAAAAGTGGCAATAAAGCTGATACATGTTAATTTCAATTTTCAGACATGACACTAATTAGCAACAAACTTAAAAATAACTTTTAGAAAGTGCTGCTAACTATTTCTATTTTTGCACCAGAATAACATTTTAGTCCAACCTGCCCAAAAGTCCTTGTTTTACAGAGACAAGAGCTAACTTCTCATGCATGAGTGCTCAGCCCCCGTTGACTCCAGTGGGAGCTGTAGGAACATTCAAGGACAAAGTCTGAAAGCCAGTGTTTCAGAAAAACAAAACAAACTATGAGATGGCAAGGCTTAGCACAACACTCATCTGGAATATAGTACTGCCACACCCAGACCTTTTAGAAACGAGCAAGTTCACATTTCTCAGTGAACTGCTAGAAAGCTGGTTAACTGTTTAAACATGAGACAGAGCCAAAACAGTGCAACATTCAGACTTTACTCCTTTGTCCATATATCCCAACCCAATTAAGCACTTCCTGTAAGTAGAGTTCTCCATGTTCCTGGATATTACCTTGTATATAACCATACTATACAATGCTCTTTTGGTAAGCTTTCTATTGTAACAAAGCCCTGTTAGATACTCCACTGTTACTCCACCAGGCTCAGACCTTTAAAACTTTTGGAAATCTTGTCCTGAGGAACCCAAATCCCACTAAGCTCTTAAGTCACTTGTGTGCTTTGGAAAATTTAATCTCTTGTTTTGCTATGATTTTGCAAAATTTAAATCAAAATTCCATTTGTCTTCTCTGATTTACCCAGATAGATCCATAACAACTCCAATGACTTCAAATGAGTTAATCTGTTTCCAATAGTATAACTTAAAGGAAAAAGCTGGCTCAGATTCTATTTTGTTTAGTCAAGCTAATTATTACACATGTGACAAATTGATAAGTTAGTTTTTATTTTAATGGCAGTTTCATATTATACAGGCAGTTATGATTAATCTGTCAGTTTGGGTACATAAATTACAAAAGTTTAAAACACTTGTTTTAACAATAATTTCAGCAAACTTCTTCTAGAATCCCTGCAGCAAAGTAATATAGCATATTCTTGACAGGTATGTCTAATATGCCTCTCTATTAATAGGAGCAGTACAAAAAACAAATGAACACCAAACTAAGTTATAAGAAAACATTGAAATGAAAGAGAATTTATTTTCTATAAAGCTGAAGTGTTTCATGATAAGGTAAATAAAATCTACAGTGAACAATTTGCAGATGAAATATGTGAAATTGGTTGTCACTAAATCAAATATTGATTTGATTTTCTGAAACATGTTTCTTTGTCAATACTGTGATTGATCATTGAAAGCACTGAATGGGATGAGACACAATTCTAGTAACCATACCTTGAGGACTGGACTTTTGGATGATTGGTGCTATACAAAGCAATACACTAATTTAATGAAATTCAATACAGAAGAATTCAAGGTACTCCACTTAGGGAGAAACAACCAGTTGCACACATGCAAAATTGGAAATGCCTAGGAAGGAGAACTGCAGAAAGTGATTGGTGGTCATACTGGATCACAAGCTAACTATGAGTCAACACTGTTGCAAAAGAGCAAACGTCATTCTGGGGTATAATCCATAGGAACTATGTCATGTTTGGTATCAATAGAAAGGTAGTTATTTTTCTGGGAATGATTATATAGTTTATGTATAGGAATTGTATTTGTATTAGAAGTTAGGAATATGGTTGTTATATCTATACTTTGACTTGTCTGATTCTGGGGAAACTCCCCAGACAGGATGTCTACAACCATTGTCTCCTTAATGTTAAGGAAGCTCCCAGGTACAAGGGGCACAGGGAGAAACCTGATGAGCCATTAAGGAGACAATGGTTGTAGACATCCTGTCTGGGGAGTTTCCCCAGAATCAGACAAGTCAAAGTATAGATATAACAACCATATTCCTAACTTCTAATACAAATACAATTCCTATACATGAACTATATAATCATTCCCAGCAAATTACTACCTTTCTATTGATACCAAACACGACATAGTTCCTATGGATTATAGCATTTATGAGAAATTAATAGAAAATATCATAAATGGTTCCCTAATCCGGACAGCATCACACCCTGCCCACCCTGCCCCTATGCCCTGCCAGGGTCCCTGTCCCCCTTTGCCCCATTGTACCTGTGTACAATGGGGCAAAGGCTGAGCCCCCCCTGCCACCGTGGACCTGCCCAAGGTCCCCCTAGCCCCTAGAAGTCGACCTAGGTGCTCAGTGTGGACGCTCTAGGTCGACTTTGTAAGTTCCCCCCTAAGTCGACTTTAAATTTAAGTGGACATGCTAAGTCAACTTAACTAAGTTGACTTTAAGTCGACTTAGTTAAGTCGATTTAGCTAAAGTCGACTTAAATTTACAAGTGTAGACATAGCCTATGTGTATGGAGAGAGTCTACCCCACCATCCTAGGCTACGAAAGGAAACTTGTCCCAGGCATGGGTTTTTTCTGTATAGTGCACTATTTGGGAGTTAGTTCTTAATTGGTCTTATTGAGCGCTAGAAGCCTGGCTTTCAAAGGTAATGATCAACTGTGGTTCCTATTGACTTTAATTTGAGGTGAGCTGTCCAGAATCGCTGGCAATCAAGCCATTTCATGAATTGTTATTCTATATAGGTGACATAGAAATATTTTTAAAATATTCTCATATTTTTAAAAAGATTAGGTTACAATGGAAGTTACATTTACCATTTTTCATATTTGATAACATATTGCTAAAATAATTGACTGTGATGACCAGATTGCTTGGCCGCACACTCTCCTGGGACAGCAGCGAGAGTAGTGAAAGCAAGAACCTTCATGCCTTTGAATGCTGCCTGAGTTATGCTGGAACACAGTCCCTCACCCACCATCTGCGATTGCCAGTGAAAATACCCCTCATGTTTATAATTATTGTTTTAAAAAATAGCATTTCACCATCTTACATGAAAAATAGCAATGCTAATTCAGAAATTCAAAGCAACCCAATTTTTACTTCATCTGAGTGCTAGTGCCAAGGCTGTATCACACTGTCACATTAAACCGATGAACCATATTAGTAATGCAAGGCAGGCTTTTTGTGCTGCTTTTCATTATTTGCAAGGTTGTAGCCACATAATATAGTTATAATTCTCAATAACAGGAACATTTACATTTTGATTCATCACCTAAGAAGGTATGTGGTCCATTAAATCTACAGTCCTATACTGTTCAGTAAATACATATTGCTATGTCAAAGGCCAGTAAGCATCTCTGCTTATAGGATTCATGGTTTTAGAGGGACTGGATGTTCTTAAAACAGTAAGTTTTAGAAAATACATCTTGCGGTGTTTGCGTATTGTTATTTACAAATTAATTCAATGTATTTTCGGAGGATAATATCTTCTGGATCTCTCTAATCTCAGAAAAGGGATTATTGCCTAGTTCCATCTGCCTTAAGGGTGTAAACAAATCAAACTGCTGTGTAGAGCGGAATCATCGAGCAGAATATCTCTGGTTTGCATTAGCAAACCACAAATGATGTTAATAGTTACTGAGCTGCTTGAGCCAGACTGTCAGGGCCTTAAAAAATTGAACAATGTACTAATTTGTGGTGGAAATTTGATAGCGAGTCTGTGTTGGCTTCTGGGCAAACAACCAATTGCATGTTTTGGTTAGAAGCCCATTCAAGAGAGTCTGCTGTCTCATAAATGTCACAAAGAAAAACAGTAGAAAGCTTGTTTTCTTGCAAAAATTATTTTTCCTCCTCCATATTTCTCATTGAAATATGTATATCCAGTGCTTTTTTGGTTTAAAAAAAAGTGTCGGTATTCATATCTTGATAGTAAATTTGGAAAGTGCGCCTCCTACCCCTCTTCTTCCTGTGCCACCCCCCTTCTTCTAACGCACTCTCCTTTCCCCTGCTGACCCTGCCCCCAGCTGGGCAGCAGGGCCGGCAAGGGACTGATCAAATTAGTATGGTAAGCACAGTGTGTACCGTATTTCCCCAACGATAGGCCGCGGCTTATACATCGATTTTACAAACTGCGTATTGGGTGCGGCTTGCTTAAATGGGGCGGCTTATCTAAAAACATGAAAACGCATTCGCTAAAAGTATAATTCAGTGCACAAAAAGACGACATACCCAAATGATTAGTTGAATTTAAATCTACTGTTTACTGCAGCAATGAACAGTTCGAAAAGCAACGCAAAGCAAAGATAGATCAGTGATGATGTTCTGTCACTTAATTGGCGCTGCCGCATCCAGCCTCTTCTTCACATTCGTCTAGTTCAGGTTCGTTGCTGCAATGTAAACATTAAACTTTTTCAAGCCTCTGCTACATTACATTACATCCTAGTATATAATACAAGCTAGGAAAAAGCAAAATTTAACAGAAATAAAAGGAACAAAAGTTGATTGTTGGCTGGGAAAAGATGAGTTTTTAATTTTCATTTGAATGACTGGAGGGTGGGGGTACTGCAGTACAGCAATGTCAATCATCTGTCTACATGTAAATTCTTCAGTATAAAATTAGCAACACTGAAATGCAAAAATTATTAGGCTTACCTTTCTTCAAATCCTTCAAAATCAGATCCGTAAACGTCATCATCGTCGCCGAACAACTCGATTGCGACCTGTGTTGCTTTGCTGTCGCTGATGTCGGACACGCTTCCGTCACTGGTATCGCTCTCGGATATTGCAGACGTTGCTTGTGCTGCTGGTAGGCTTGTAGGTGGAGGAAGGATTCCGGCTTTGCGAAAACCGTTCTGTATGCTTTCTGGTTTTACGTTGTTCCACGCCGAAATAACCCAATCGCACACTTGACTGTACGTCGCACGTCGCTGCCGGCCAGACGGAGTGAATGTATGCTCACCATCCGCCATCCATTTTTCCCACTCGATCCTCACAAGGCACTTAAATGCATGATTGACAGCAATATCAAGTGGCTGCAGTTTGCATGTAAGTCCACCAGGTATTACAGCCACGTGACCACCAACCTTGTTCACTGCCTTCTGAACACTATCCATCAGATGAGCAGACATAGAGTCGAAAATTAGCAAGGACTTCTTCTTGTTAAAAAATCCAGCACCAGGCCGCCTTCTGTAGCATTTGTCCACCCATTCCACCATAACGTCTTCATTCATCCAGCCCTTCTTGTTCACTGAGACCTCGATACCCTTGGGTACTTTTTCCCTTGGCATTGTCACCCTCTTAAAAATCACGAATGGCTTCAGCTTTTTGCCACTTGCCGTGCAAGCTATAACAACCGTAAAACTTGTCCGCTCGTGACCTGTGGTAGTTACTGATATGGTCTTTTTACCAATCTTATCGACAGTGCGTGTTGATGGAATGTCCATCTGCATTGGGACCTCATCCATGTTGATGATGTCATCCAGTGTTAGTTTCAGTGTCTCGATTTCCTTGCCGACGAACTCTCTAAAACTGTCAAGTTTCTTCTCCCAGTCATCTGGCAGTCTCTGTCCCACAGTCGTTCTGGCTCGGATAGATAGACCATTTCGTTTCATGAAGCGAGAAACCCAATTATGGCCCCCTTTGAAGTCATCAATTGCCATTTCAGTCGCCATTCCTCGTGCCTTCATTTTGATGGCTATTGTTGAAACTACCCGATTGTTCTCACGCTGCGCGAGAATCCATTCTTTAAGTCGCTTCTCCAAGCTTGGCCATTTTGCTTCCCTTGTACGCCTTGCACGCCTATGTGGCGGAAGCGCGTGCAAAGCTTCCTCATCTTTCCGCCAGTTTCTCACTTGTTTTTCATCTACTTCAAAGTGGCGTCCAGCTGCACGATTGCCGTTTTCTTTCGCGAAAGCAACGACCTGGAGCTTAAATTCTGCTGCGTAGGACTTGCGTTGTGGCATGGTATCGGTAAGTGTAAAATTTTATCAATTTAATTGTTCACACTCAACTATGGCATAATGTTACTATAGAATTGCAAAGGCCTCCAGGGGCATGCCAAATTAGATGCTTTTACTTGAGAGTGGTAAATTCCAGTAACGCCGCGGCTAATAACATGGGGCGGCTTATCTTAGAGTTCTAAAACGTAAATGAGCATTATCTGCGGCTTATAGAACGGGGCGGCTAATAACATGGGGCGGCTTATCTTAGAGTTCTAAAACTTAAATGAGCATTTTCTGCGGCTTATAGAATGGGGCGGCCTATAATGTGGGGCGGCTTATCGTTGGGGAAATACGGTATATCTCCGGTGCACCAACATGAAGGAAACTCTGAGAACAACGTGGCTACCATCTTGGCAAACAGGTGAAGTTCTTAGAAATGTAAAGATAAAGTATGTGGAAAACAAAGGCATCATGTTTTGTAACTGCAGGCACCACTAATATGATATGATCCTTTATCACTTTGCTGATTACAGGCACACATTTTGGAGGCCAGATAATACCCTTTGCCATGGAGTTTGATGAACCACACAAAACACATGTCCAATCTCAGGCTCCTCCAATACCTGCAGAATGGCTCTTCCATGTTGTACGGCCATTGGCCATAACTGAAGTATCTGATTAGCAACCCACATATTAATTAAATTTACCTATTATACTTCAGCTAGATTGCTTTTACACACCTACTCCCTGAGATTCTACAGAAATTATAACAACCTTCTCAGCCTCAAATTTCTCATGCATGTACCAAGATCTATAAAAGTAAAAATCTGTAAATTTTTATTTTGATTGACAGTTCCAGCTTGCTTGGGAATGCTTTTAAAAATATTTCTCTATAACCTACTGAGAATCATAATTTTCAAAATTCCAACAATTTGATAGCAAAATTCTGTCTTGGGGACAGATCCAGATTTGGGTCCCACATTGCACATTGAACAGTACAAAATCAAATCACTAATGAGAGTTTTATTCATTTTAATTTGATGAAATGAAATTCATTATTCTAATCTGAAATAATTACAGTGATGCCTCTGAATCTTCTTCCTCATAAGACTTACTACAGGCAGTTCCAAGTATTTTCATTAGCACAAATTAGAGCAAATGCAGGGAATTGTACTGTAACGCATTTTCACATGAAGTTGCATAAACAATAATTTTTAACTAGATCAGTTACTTAAATGACTGTTCTGTATGTGTGGGAAATGAAATAAAACCATGACTAGCTGTGATATGGTCAGATCTCATGAATCAAGCAGCATCTCATGGGAGAATTCTCATGGGAGAATTCAAATTAGCTCCACTCTTCTGTTTGAGCTAGTACAGAAACCGTGCCCCAGCATGGTGCTAACAGACAGTTACAGGAGGTGATGTCTTTCAGCCATGGGTCATTAAGTGCTATTACAGAGCCTATGGCACTTTTTATAAAACAAAGGTCGCTACAAACCTATGTCCTACCTGAAATAGGGGAAATATATTTTGTCTACTCAAGTTTTCTCATCCTCAGCTCTTGTACACTGTTGCTGTGCAATTAAACAGCTTCTACATTCCACTCCAGAGCTTCTGTTTTATTATAGTACAAATGAAGCACAGATCCTTATAATTAACCATCAAATATAAATAATAAGAAAAGGAAAAAATGAAAACAAATTAGCAAAACAATTAAGTGCAAACTAGAACTTCAAAATAAACAAAGTCTGTCCACTAGGCATATACCAATCTGAGGCTCCAAGCAGAAAAAAAAAATCCCTTATGGAAAAATGTTTGTTCACTAGGACATTCCTACTCGATAATCTGAATTTCCATGGCACCCATCACCTCAATAGCTCCAGAGGTCGCTCCAATGCTACAAAGCAGCAAGGACCCTGACTTAACCAGCTATATGGTAACCTGTAGCTGGTGCACAACCAGACACCAACAGCATGGTTAGGCAATGACAGCTACCCTAATCCAGGCTGCTTGATCAATTCTCTGCGTGCGTCTACACTTACAAATTAAGTCGATTTAAGCATGCTTAATTTAATCTGCATCCATACTACATTTTCCTTAAGTCGATTTAAGGAAAATTAAAGTCGACTTTATAAAACCTACTTTAAAGTCGACTTTACTGGCTAAATCGAGTTTATTAAGTTGACTTAAAGGGCTCCAGGGTTCCCCCACTGCCCTCCCTACCAGGGTGGCTGGCACTGCCAGAGCATGGCATGCCTCCCCACAAGGCAGGACAGAGCCCTGCCCACCCCGCTTCTATGCCCTGCCAGTGTCCCTGTCTGGCTCAGCCCCCATTGTACCCAGGTACAATGGGGCAAATGCTGAGCCCCCTGGCACTTGGCAAGGGTTGCCCCCGCTGCCACCGTGGACCTGTCCCAGGTCCACCTAGCCCCTACAAATTGACTTAGGCATCCAGTGGGGATGCTCCAAGTCGATTTGGCAGGGTCCCCTTTAAATCGACGTAATTTTTGAGTGTAGATATGCTACGTCGACTTAAATTAACAAGTGTAGACATAGCCTTTGTGGCCATGGACAGCTAGGTGCAAGATAGATCCAAGGCTGCCTGGAAAACAATAATTCTGTATTATGAAATAGTTGGAGGTCTAGACAGTTTAAAAAAAAGGGGGGGGGAAGCTTTTGAAAATGTTAAAGACAAAACAAGCAGGACCATCCCAGAAGTCCAGGCACTAACCTGGGGTGTGGAAAATGCAGTTTGAAGTCCTTGTTCTACCTGTTTTGGGACAGTCTTAATCTGTGTTTCCCACTTTGAGGGGCATAGTGAGAGCTTATTTTTTTGGCAGGGCCTGCGAGTGGGCCTGTTTAGTAAAAAAAACCCAAGCACTTCTGGCTTCTGGTCACATGACCAGAAGCCGGGAGTTTGGGAAACTGACCAGCTGATAATTAAGCTGCCCAACACTCTAGCTGCCAAGGTAACAAGTTAAGCGGAGCTTTGGCAGCAGAACCAACCAATCGGGTGGGCCTGCTTTTAGAGTGGGTGGTCCACAGCCCAACCAGTAGCTACACCCCTGCTCACGAGTGCCCTAGCCACTAGAATATCGAGTCAATGTGTGCTCTCTCTGGCCTGATGAATTTTTAATTATTTCTACGAAGTGGATCAGTTACAAGAGGAAAGAATGACTCTACAGCCAGTAGCTAGGATACTCATCTGGCATACAAGCTATTAACTACTTGCTTAAACCTGTATTTGCTACAGCCCAAACCACCAGACGATTGGCCCCTTTGGTGCACATTTAGCAGAAATTCCAGCCTGGACCTTGTTGGAGACCCAGCGCAATTTGAATCTCCTGACCACTATCTTGAAGCTTAGCATAGTTTAAGTTGCTTGCTTGACTATTCCAGCCTCCACTGCCTGACATTTGGCAGAGACAAATAGGAATACTGAGTAGCCATCTAGATACCTCAGTTTCTGCCTACCACGGCACATAATAAGATGAAATATATAACATATGCTGGCAGCTATACATAGATAATGGGTGATGGAAATAGCAAATTATCCTGGAAGCTCAGGGGGTACATTTTTCCACTGGTAAGGAGCATATTTTCTCACAGCCCCTCCTATCACCAGATGTTGTTTTACAGCCCCAATTATCATGGTGAGAATGGAATGTAGTTAAGGGTGAGATCCAGATGTAGCTGATAAAATATGTAATGATTAATAGATAGGTAATGAGGTGAAAGTTGTCTTTCACAAGATGTAAAAAGTCGCCACTTAGACAAAGCGGCACGTCCCATCAATGCCTGCTTCTGTGGGAGGTGCTATCAATCAGACTAGAGGATCCACTGACTCCTTGGTGGGGCCCCTGAAGAAAGGTGCTCCTGCATGCAGCCTTCTGAGTGACTGCTTTGCTCTCCAAGCTTAATGCATATGATATGTATCGTAGTTAATTTTAGGCTTTGTATTTAACTAGTATATTTATAGAAAACCTTGCACATTAAACCTTATTGATCTGTAAGTCAGGCGTACTATGTTCACTGGTGTCCACACTGATCACATTATCAACAGACCTGAAAAATCTTTTGGACAAGTTGGCAGTTTCCAAAGAAAAAAGTTATGTCAAAAAATTCCCCACTAGTCTGTGCTACAACAGACACCATTAGTTACCCCTCTTCCCTGGGAGGTTCAGGTGCAGAAGAAATCATAGCTCTGGAGTATGAGTATTGATAATCACCATCATAGTCATTTCTCTGATACAAATCAGTCCTGCCAATTAAAGGGAGCAGCAGTGTCAGGAAAACACCAGCAGCAAAACATCACAAGACAAAAGTCAGATCCTTAAATATATGGCTGAAAGCATCAGAGAGAAGACATCATTCATCCTTCCCAAAACACTAACTGGACTTGAGAAAGGCTCTGAGCTACCTTGCCTATCGTCTCATCTTTCTGTCCTTTAGTTGAAGTCCATGGTGCAGTCTTGGAGGGAACCCCATCAATTGTCATTGGAAGATCTTGGGAAACCTGGAAATATGGTGAGCTTTGGCAGACATGTGTGGATAATGTTGGTGTGAGATCAGTAGCTGGAAGAGCTGGTGGTCAAAGTTGAGGATGGGGAATAGAGAATGGATTCCGCAGAGGATAAGAAAAAGGGGAGGGAGACTGAGGAGAAGGAAAGAAAAAAGAAGGAGACTGATTGGTGGGAGATGAGGAGATGGAAGATGCCACTCCTTTCCCACACACTGCATCACCTGGCTTACTGGTCCCCAACCATTCTTCTATTGCAGCAATACCAGGGTTCCAGGGCTCTATTCCTCCCTCTGCCTAGTACTGCAAACACCCACCTGATGTTTCCCTAAAGGGAACTTCAGAATCATTCAAACTAGTTGTTTCATTCAAGCTCCGCAGGATCCCCATAAGGCCCAGCCTCTTCTATTACCTTTTAAAAACTTTCTGTGGGTGTGGGAAGAGAGAAGGGCTCAGCGCTGGGTCAGGCCTACAGGGAGCTGGGGGCAGGATTCAGGCAAAAGGGCTATGTCTACACTGGCAATGTAAGTTGAATTAAGGAGGCTTAAGTCAACTTAAATTAAACCACATCCACACTAGCCTTTCATTAAGTCGACTTAAGAAATTCCTTAAGTCAACTTAATGAAAGCTGAAGTTGACTTTATAACTACCACTCATTAGGTCAGCTTAAGCCTTCTTAGGTCAACCTAACCCTTCCTTAGATCGACCTAAGCCCAGTGTGGACACATAAGTCCACTTTGTTAAGTCGACCTCAGGGCAGTTAGGTTGACTTAACAAAGTGGACTAAGTCGACTTAAAGTGTTGCCACTTGTTAAGTCGACTTTAATAAGGCTGATTTTAAGTCAACTTAACAAAAGTCGACCTTATTAAAGTCGACTTAACAAAAGTCGACTTAACTTTTCTAGTGTAGACATACCCAAGGGGCCTTAACTGTTCTCTGAAGAAACTCCCAGATTTGCCAAAGGAGGCAAGCACCTCTCATATGCTGGCCACACAAAGCTGCTTAAGAAATTAGCAATTAAGTACACATCTCTCTACTAGTTCACTATTCTGCTCACCACTCTTCACTTCCTAACCTTAGAACAGCTACCACCCTCTGAGGAGAGCTCTGTCAGGTAAACATATGACCAAGTAAGGAAAAGGCCAAACCCTAGGAAATTGGGTAAAGTCAGATACTGAAGACCCTCCCTGATAAGGTTGATAAGATACACCAGGAGACAATAGGAGTTGTACACTCCAGCCCAAGAAGGATTTATGGTCTTGTTTTAGGGGAATAGGGGGAAAGGTGGAAGCTAGGCCACAACAAGCCAGGAAGGCATTCATCCAGTCTGAAAGGGACACAAGGAGCAAGGCGGAGATTTGGGAAAAGAACAATGTGTATAGATGCTGTAAGTGTGTAGTACTCAGGGCTCATTTTGTTGGTCACGAGATTAAGGGAAACAAGTGGTCTAGATGCTGAATTGAATAAACTGCTCCATACTCCAGCATCTGGTTCTGTCTTTCATCATTCAGCCCTGCAACACCAACTTTCCCCTGTTGCCACTGAGAACTATCCTGCATATTTATTCTCATGCCCCTGTCTGCTCCCCATGAGGTTTGGCAGGAAATAATTCCCTTTGGGCCCCCTAGGCTGCCACCCTGACACAGTGATTTGCTAGTTTTCAGTCTAGCTATGTTCATTCCTACTTAAAGGGTGGCTGCATTCAGTGCAGACAAAATAATTACAGAATATAGTTTGCACAATCTATTAGTTAAGTGGGGGTTAATAGGAGATCACGCTAGTTTGCTGGGAATGCATCTCTCACTGGCTGACTCTTGTAAGCAGAATATACTTCAAACTTCCAAGCCAAAGTTTTCAAAGTTCCTTAGAAACATTAATGACCCCAGTGAGGTAGGTAAATATCAAAATCCCCATCTTACAAATGGGGAAACTGATGCACAAAGAGGTTATATAAATTGTCCAAGATCACTCTTGAAGTTGTAGAAACGCAGGGACAAGGTCCCAGTTCTCTAGATAGTGAGCCGAGAAGATTTTCTCTCCTTTTTAGAAGGTATTATGTTCCATCTGTGAAATAGTTGTGTCTATTTGGTCAGGTGATCAGGTTCTGACACCTCTGGCTACGTCTACACTTGCAAATTAAGTTAACTTAAGGAGGCTTAAGTCAACTTAAAGAAAGCCACGTCCACATCTGGCTCTTAAGTCGACTTAAGCAGCTCCCTAAGTCGACTTAATAACTACCAGTCTTTAGGTCGACTTAACAATTAAGTAGATTTGGTAAATTGACTTAAAGACAGTGTGGCCACCCTGGGTCGACTTATTCTATAAGTCGACCAAGGGCTCCCCGAGACCTTGAGGGTCCCGGCGAGAAGGGACCCATGGCTCCTTTCTTCCCAGGACCCGCTCGGGTCCCAGCAAAAAGGGAGTGCGGGGCTCCCTTCTGGCTGGGACCTGCTTGGGTCCCCAGCAAAAAGGGAGCCTGCTCGGGTCCCCGGGAGAAGGGAGCCCCGCACTCCCTTCTCCCGGGGACCCACGGGGGTCCGGGCAAAAAGGGAGCGGTGCTCCCTGGACAGAGGATACCCGGTGGTTCCCCTGTCAGCTAGAGCACTGGGGCCAGTAATTGCCAGTACTCCAGCTGACAGGGGATCCCTGGAGGGTCCCCTGTCAGCTGGAGTGCCGGTCAGATGGAGCGCCAGCAATTGCCGGCCCCAGCGCTCCAGCTGACAGGGGAACCACCAGAGATCCCCTGTCGGCTGGAGCGCTGGCGCCTTCCTTCTTGCCTGGACCCATGGGGTCCGGGGAGAAGGGAGCCCAAGTTCCAACCCGTGGCTCCCTTCGGCCGGGAAGCCACAGGTCCTGGTGAAAAAGGAGCCATGGCTCCCTTCTCGCCGGGACCCACAGGGGTCCCAGGGAAAAAGGAGCCTGGTGTGACGCTGTCCGGATTTAGGAAACCATTTATGATATTATTTTGTATTAATATTTTATCATTGTTATAATCCATAGGAACTGTGCCATGTTTGATGTCAATAGAAAGGTAATAATTTGTGGGGAATGATGATATAGTTTATGTGTAGGATTTGTATTCATATTAGAAGTTAGGAATATGATTGTTATATTTTAACTTGTGTAAGGTTGGGGAAACTCCCCTGGCTGAATGTCTACCCAGCCATTGTCTCCTTAATGGCCCATTAAGGAAGCTCCCCAGTATAACAGGCCAAAGAAGAAAACCTGTTGAGCCACTAGGACTTGAACATGTGACTCAACTCCAATTTGATTGGAAAGAACTGCACACAGCATGGAGAAGGCCAGAGGTGATATAAGGCAGCAACCCCAACTCCATCTTCCTCTTAAGTCCCCAGTCTACAGCTGACACCCATCTCTGGAACTATTCCTCTGAGACTGAACAAAGGATTGAGGCCCACCCGGGTGCTGGGTGTTTACCAGAGGAACAAGCCTGCAAACTGCTTTTCATGAACTTTAAATCATTTGTATGTATGTGATTCGCTTTGAGCCTTTAACATCTCTCATATTTGCTTTTTTTCTTCTTATATTAAACCTTTAGTTGTAGTTGCTAAAGGATTGGCTACCAGTGTGATATTTTGGGTAAGATCCAAACCTATATTGTTCTGTGTGCTGTGGCTGGTCCTTTGGGGTCAGGAGAACCTATATCTTTAAGGGACCGTGCGGCTAGGTGGGAGCCAGAGGAGCTGGAGTGCAATAAAGGGAGCTATTTCTATTTTGGACAGACTTCTTGGTACCCGGTGTGGGGAACCAGAGGCCTGTTTGTGACTGATAGGGAGACTGGTTTAAGTACCACCCATCAGTGTGTGGGGAGTCTGGCTCCCGGTTTTGCAGCTTGCCCTCATTTTTGCACGTCTGGGAAGGTATCCCAGGAGGCCCCGGTCACACCTGGCTCCCTTCTCGCCGGGACCCGAGGGGGTCCTGGGGAGAAAAAGCCACAGATCCCTTCTCACTGGGACTGTGGCTTCCTGGGGAAGGGACCCGTGGGTCCCTTCTCAGCAGGGAGCCACTTCTGCCACATCTACACTTGAAAAGTTAAGTTGACTTAACAGACTCGACTTAACTTTTCAAGTGTAGACATAGCCACTATGAGCAGACAAAGGAACGAGCATGAGGGTCAATAGTCAGAAGAGAAAAAGCTCTCCAAACCTCATTTAAAAAATGCCAGTGATATGAATTGGCCTTCACTGCAGTAAATTAGCATTTTGGACTGATGGGGGTCTTGTACAGCAGCTCTAACAAAGATAATACTATTTATAAATGATTTATTGTGTCCTTGTTCATGCTAAGACTTGTAATTGGTAGCTTTAGGATTAAAACGAGGTTATATAAAATTACCAGCTTTGCTTAACATTACTATCTCCTTGCCCTACCTTTTTGTACATCAAGTGCACTGTTTGAAAATGTAATTAATATCCATCTAATTATAAATCATGAACACTGACATTAGAGAAAACAAGCCTCCAGTTAACATCAGGTGATTTTTCAGTGTGACTGCTTAGCCACTGACCAGCAATATTTATTTTACTTACCTTTGGTTTAAATCTTAGGAGCTCCTGCAAAGTTAATGAGAGTGTTGCTAGAGTAATTACTGAGTAACAGTCTCAGGATTTGACCATATAAATATAACCTTCCTGGGTGCAGCTAATTAGAAACCTATTTCTCAGTGATCTTTCAGAGTAATCTTTCACCAGTCTATATTGCAAGATCTGGGTATTTTAGCAACATGTACCTTAATTTTACTACAACATTCCAGGAAAGATTTAATAAAAAAGGAGCCCCGTTGACTTTTAAAGACCAACAAATTTATATATCTCATACATAATAGGCACAATTCCACAAAAGCTTATGTGATAAATAAATCTGTTGTCTTTAAACGTGCCACAGGACTGCTCGTTTGTTTTGCTGAAATAGACTAACACAGCTCCCCCTCTCGAACTTGTCAGGAAACGTAGAGTACCAATATTTGGTTTTTCAAATGTGGAATATTAAAACTCAAACAACACAATTCTGTCTAGTAAACAACAACAGTCATTACCAAGACCCCAATTCACTGCCCACTGATATCAACGGAGGTCTTTCAATTGGGTGAGTGTTGGATCTGACTGGAAGGCCAGATCCTAGCCTGAGTTCTGTTGAACCCTAGGGTAGATTATGATCTACCTGCTAAGATTGCTTATAGAAATAATAATTGAAGTTATTGAAGCTGTAACACCAAGTAGAACAACAGAATTCCATGTATTAAAATTAGGGCTGGCTTCTGATTTTAAGCATTAAGTGTTCAGGGCTTAGAGTGAGGCCTTGTAGAATTTGATACATGGTATAAATTAGCATGAATATTATGTTCTTGACCTAAGGGTTATGAAGTTATATGTGTCTGACTTAAGGTTATAAAATTTAGCCCCATGTATTTTGTAATAGTTAAGCAATGTGTTGTGTACTAAATAAGTAAACCACAAATGAACGTTAGATAGCATCTTAAAGGCTTTTAGCAATAGGAGCTAACCTCACAAATATATCGAAATGATTGGGAAAGGGACTGACACAAATGGTTGGGCCAACTGTTGGAAATGTGATTATATTCCAGCAGCATAACACTGTGGACGACCAGAACCCCAAAACTGGTCTCCTAGAATACCAAATCTGAACAGGGGTTGAGATATGGTATTGGGTGTATGTGGATGAAATGGAAAGAGGTATATAATAGGTTGACAAAACATTTGGGACATTGGAATGATGATTTGGGGCAACTAATTATGAAATCTAGCCCAGCGCCTTCCTCTTGTGGGGAGCTCCACTGTTTCCTCCATCTTTGTTCCTAATGGTCTCCATAACATGGAAAGTATGCACAATATAAGATTGTAAGTGTGGACAATGCAAGAAATTACTTTCCTGTCCTTATCTTATTTTATTTATTTACATTGATTTTTCTATGATTTCAATTATATTGATCTGTATTAATAAAAGCACATAAGTTTATGTGTTTGCTTCACCAATCTTACCTTCTTAATTAACTCTAAGTAACTGCCTGAATAAAGAACATGTTATTTATGACAAATGAACTTTGCACCCTAATCCCAGGCTCCAGCCCTCTGGTCCTCCTTTTGAGTCTCATTAAAATCCATTAGTTGATACCAATGCAGTATCAGTGCTAGTAACTCTGAGGGACAATATTTCACCAGGGTTAGCATAAATGTTAAATTCTGTATTTCCACTAAATTTGTCTGTACACTGCATAGCAAAAAGGGAACACAGAACAGGTCTCTGCGGGAGATGGCTACACTGCATCTGGGAACAAGCTTCCCAGCCCAGGTCCAAAGACTTTCAATACAGTAGGTCCCACTAGTGTGCTCGAAGTAACTGTGAAGACATTGTTTTGATATTGCAGCTTGGCCTCTCAATCAGCACCCCAGGCTTGACAGCTCACACTTTAATATCAACGCATGACTTCTGGAAGGACTGCAAAAGTGTGGGGCCTAGCAACCAAGGGCAGCTAGACCAGATCTGAATTAGTGGCATTGAGACCTTGTGCAACACCAGTCAAATCTGCTCTCACTGCCCCTTTGTCATGTCAGAAGGGAAGGGACTCCACCATTATGCCATAGAGCTCATGTCAGAGGTCAAGGAGAGCCCCCTGGTGAGCTCAAGTTCTCACAAGTGGAAGGCATTGGCTCTTTGCCCCCCACCACTCCCATTCTCTGGCACCCATGTGTCAAAGCAATACCTACATATGTTTAGCACGCTAGTGAAAGCTTCACTAGCACAAGTCTCCAGAGCTGCGTTGGGAGGCTTGCTCCCAAATGCAGTGGAGACATACCCTGGGACACTACAAAAGTAGTAATATGTTTGCAAAAAGGCAACAAAATTGTACTCCACAAGTGAAAGTTCACTTGGTTCCAAACAAAGACACAGGTTTAATTCTTAAATTATTAGTGCAAAATTCTCCTCTCTGCACATCTCTATTACATATTCCATATTTGTTCCCTAAATGGATCTTTCACAGCAGTTTTATACATGTATTGAATCAGAAATGTGCCACAGAGATGAGATGCACAGCATGGGTTAGGGAAGATCATTTTTCCCTTGGTTTGTTTTGACTAGGATAATTGTACGACTTGTAGATCGATTTATAACCATTTTATTTTAACAGAAAACAATATCACCATGATAATGATTAATAATATAGAAGTTTCACTGTAGTCCTGGCCTCCCACACTTTCAACAAATTTTAATTGGCGGCTGTGTGCCAGCAGAATAAGCTTCACTTTACAGGCCATAAGGTGCCAGAATCAGAGTAGGAGTGGCAGGGACGGAGAGACTGGGGATAACCCTGCAAGACCTGGATAGGTTTATTAAGGTATAAGGCATGTGAGAATCTCCGGAGTGAGAAGAGATCATGGAACTCTTGAGGTTCACATGGGACTGGAGTGTTAAGGCCAGGGAAACTTAAATGCATCTGACCCCAGTAACAAGAAGCTCACAGAATAGCAATACGAAGTTCTAGAGGATCACTACTGCATCTATGAGAGGGACTGTTCTAGTGGATCTAGCCTTAGGGACTTTGCAGTGAGTGGAAGTGATGAATAGCCAAGAGCAGAATCAGACCTAGAGACTCTTTGTCCATAAGGCACTATGGCTATGTCTACACTAGCAATTTAGGTCAACTTAAGGACCCTTAGCTCAACCTAAATTACTCTATGTCCACACTGGGCTTTCCTTAAGTCGACCAAATGAAAGCTTAAGTCGACTTAATAACTACCCCTCCTTAGGTGACTTAAGCCTGAAGTCCACTTCTTAAGTCGACTTATGGACGGTGTGAACGGGGAGTAGCCCTTAAGTTGACTTTATTAAGTCGACTTAATGCCAGTGTGGACACCTATGTCCAATGTTAAGTCTACTTAATAAAGTTGACTTAAAAGGAGCCACTTTGTTAAGTTGACTTAATAAGGTCAACTTTAAGTCGACTTAAAGTCAACCTTATTACGTCAACTTAGCAAAGTCGACAACTTTTTCTAGTGTAGACATACCCTATGTGCATGTATGGTGGTGTTTGAACATTAATAATACCACCCATATCACAAACATCAGGCAGTCCATCAATGTTCTCTAAATGCTTTCACAAACTTGCTCATATCTCATTGCTCCTAGAGGACTCCTGTTGGAGAAGAATTACTTATACCCAGATCAAAAAACACTTCCATAGGTCCTTCACCAAGGCTTTTTGACCTTTTCATTTACAGTGTCTAGGGACAAGGGATTACCAATGTGTATATTTTGCTCATTCAAGATCATGACAGTGCTGTTTACATGCTGCTGACTTTATTGAACTGGAGCATTGGTGTGCATCTTTTTTTTAGGAGAGAGGCACAAGTTCTTTTGGCAAATAGAACTTGCTGTTTTTCTATGCCTTTGCAGGAGAGACTCTTAATACTACATCTTTTCAAATTCCTCCACAAAACTCACTTGCAATATGTTTTATATTTTGTGTTCCAATCCTAGACCCTGGGCATTTACAAAATATAACAAAATCTGCATAGCTGTACTGAAGTTACAAAATCTAGCTACCTATAGTGTTACAAAATCAGCATAGCTCTATTGAAATAAATGGAAGTTACACGAGATAATGATCTGGCCTAGCCTACAAAATCCATAATATATCACTACAAAAATAAATGTAAAAGTCAACAAATGAACTTCTGTTGGAGACCATGGAGATCACAGCTCTATACTGCTCTGAATCCTCAAACCCTTCATTGCCCACCCCGGATAAAGAGAGCCTTGGCAATCTGCTCAAAAACAGACTAAAGTAGATGTAAATACCAGTCAAGGGACTTCAGGGAAAACGCTGGGCCAGCATCTAAAATGATGGAATTCCAGCTCTAGCACTGATCACAGTTAGGCAACAGCACAAGAGATGAGAAGGTTTTTCAAATATCCTGGCCTCAAATTGCACAGAGTTTACATTCTGGGGGCTAGCATTTGGTGCATTCAGGGGCTCCATGCAGCCACTCTCACATCAAGTGATTTGGATCAATACATTTGTAAAGCTCTTCAAGGCAGTGAGTTAGCCTGGTTCTGTGTGTGTAAAGTGACACAAAACTCTCTAGTTATAAATAGTCATCGTCCCCATATTGCACAGTTCATCCTGGCCAACAGTGGGGAACTGGATTTGTCCACCAAATCTGTTGGATTCCAATGCACGTTTAATAGCATGTATCTGACTATTTGCAGCGTGGTTAAACAGCAAAGCAAAGACTCGCAAGGGGCCCAAACTAAAATGCCAGCAGAAGATTAATCTGGCTTTCGAGGCAAATGTGGCATAGCCACACTAAAGATTTATATGTCAGCAAATGTGTACTTACAATGGATGCATGGTGCATGGATGTTCCGCTAATTAGGGCAACTGCTAATTAGGGTTCTGGTTCAATTCCTTGAATTCAACAGGAATTTTCCCATTTAATTCAGTGGGAGCGGGGTTGAATTCAACATGCACTAATGTTCACTAGCTCAATGGATCTTAACATTTCTAGACTACAGTACCCCGTTCAGGAGTCTGATTTGACTTGCGGCCCCCAGGTTTCACCTCACTTAAAAACTACTGCCTCACAAAAATCAGACATATAAATACAAAAGTGTCTCAGCTAACTATTAGTGAAAAGGTTATTACTTTCTCCTTTTTATGTATAATTTTCAAATAATTGGAATATAAACATTGTGCTTTGTGGGCAGGCACCCACTACCTCGGGCGCCCGGCCCCTTCCTCAGGTGCAGTCCGAGGTGTTGGTCACTCAGATGTCGCTGGTTTGGGGAGTGTCCTTTGTTCTATCGGTGCAAATACCTTAATGTCAGTGTCCTTCCAGCCACAGACCGGGCGAGGCCACTCCCCAGACTCAGTGCCTCCCGGCCCCCCAGGCAGGGCGGGGCAGGCACAGAGTCAGTTGCCCCCGGCCACCCAGGCGGGGCGGGGCAGGCACAGAGTCAATTGCAGGTTTCTTCTCTCGCCAGAGATCAGAAGATACCAAGACTCCATGTGAGAGGGGAGCCAACCGGGAAGGTAGAGGGGGAACAAGAGGGGGCGCAGGCCCACCCAACTCCACTGCGCCCCAGCCCAGGACCTTATCCAGGGGCAGACTGACTTGCCTCTGGGGTCAGCGAGGCTCCGGCCGAAACACGCTGAGCACTATTCAGTCGGGCCCTTGCCCACCGTCCCTGGGCTACTTCCTTGGCTCCTGAGTACCTCGCTCCACGTAGCTCCGCTGGATCTGGCGGGTAGATGGCCTGAGGAATCCCGGCGAGCCCCTCGTGATCTGCAGGCGGAAGGTCAGGGAAAGCCTCTGTCTCCTCAGCAGAAGACAGCTCCTCTAGGTCATAGGGCCCTCCTGTTGCCGGCGGTTCCTCCTCATCCACAGAGGGCAGCTCCTTCAGGTCACACGGGTCCTTGGCTTCCTTGAGGTCATTCACGCCATCCCCTTCCCCTGGTTTTCTCAGGAGGGTTAGACTCTCAGGGCTAGTATTTTCTCCCGGGCACCCATCCCAGTCCACTGCCCCTGGGATCCCCTCCCAGTCTTTAGGGCCAGGCAGGCTAGGAAGGCCCCAGCCTTGCCTGGCTGACTGCCTCAGGGCAGGAGCATCCTTCCCCAGAGACAGCTCTGGCCCTACTGAGCTTCCTGGCTGGCCTTTTATATCTTCCCTTCCTGTTTTTGCTCCGCCCCTCTGCCCCCGGGGCCTTTGGCTTGTAATGTCAGGGGCCAGCCAGGGAGGGCGCCCAGACCCCTCCTCAGGCCCAGCTTCTGAGGGAGGCCACAGTTCCTTGTCACATGCTTCATTTCAGTGTATGGTATATAGATCAATATAAACAAGTCATTGTCTGTATGAAATTTTTGTTTGTATTGACTTTGCTAGTAATTTTTATGTAGTCTGACGTAAAACTAGGAAAATACCTAGATGAGTTGAGATACACCCAGAAGACCTTTTCCCCAGGGGAAAGGATATCTTTGGTTGAGAACCACTACACTAGCTGACTCAAGATACTTAGAAGGTCTACAGGTGAAACTAACATACCCCACAGTTAAACATCTCAAAGTCATGGAACTTGGAAGCCCAATAAAGAAAAGAGAAGAGGAAGTATAAACACAAAAAGCTCAGTCAATGCAACATTGGTATGGGACATTTTCATTCAAAATGTCAGGAAATGCAGACATTAAGGTGCCAACCGCAATGTTACCATGCCTGCTTGACACATGTGGTTATTCCTGATTTTGGTATATGTGTAGATTCACATATTACTATTTACATCTCCCACATACCTTCTAATATGCAGACTATGCAACATAGCTCAATTAATGCTTGGTGGAACATTCACTCTTGCATTTATGGATCTTTTCTCATTTTAGTTATGCACCCTTAATGTGGTGTTAGTGTTCCAATTTTTTTGTTTTTCAACCAATAGCCCGTTAGAAAGTGAGGTTCGTGTACTACAGCGTAGCAACTGCAGATAGGTACACAGGACTAGATGGTTCACTTAGGCAAAGTGCTGTGTAAAGAGCCAGCACATAGGAGATATGGAGTCAAAATTCTTTTCCTCTTGCTTCAGGAGGAGGAATTAACTGTAGCCCTTGAAAGGGTGAAGCTTATTTTTCATTATGCACCTAGCCCACATAACTGGCTGGCATTCAGGGAGACAAAATGATACCTGTGCCACCTTCCCAACCCTGTGCTTCCTGCAGAGAGCTCTGCACAGGATTCGAACCAGAATCTGATCTGGCCAATCCTAATGCTTTGTGGTGTAGGTGAGGCCACATTAGGGCTAATCAGAATGCTGCCCATATTGATTAAATGATAGTAGCTCCTTAGGAGGTATCATGTCTGTTTTCTACTGGGATCCAACTCAGTATGGTTTGACTGTACAGATTTCATCCATGGTAAGACTGCATAATTTTGTCTTTATTTACTTTTGCAATGACACCCGTCCCCCCCAACCACAAACCCTTCCTCCAGCCAATCCCTGTCATTTTCTCTTTGACAGCAGCAGGAAATGTAAAAAGCAAAGAATATTTGTCTGGAAGGAATTGGCACATATACCATGCTTTGAACACAAGGGAAAGCCAACTGTAGCAGGAGGATCATCCAACAAAGTAATGCTGGATGGAAACAAGTGAGAAAAGACGAACTGAATAAGGATGCTGAGCTACACTAACACTTCAGCTGTTAGCCTGTGATCACAGCAGTTCATATAAGTAAATAGTATAATCAGCTTAATAATGTATTTCATTCTATATTTTAGAAAGGCAGAATATAAAAGATCTGTTTTGCTGGTTGGAGGCAGAGGGAGGAAAATAAATTCTCTGAAGTCAGCAGAATTCTTTGCAAATCTTTCCAAGGAGAAAGCCGATGCCGAGAAGCACAAAATCAACCTTGCAACAGACCAGCTATAAAATACAGTAACACAAATCAATATTGTGGTTCACGCAATCAGCTGCTGAGCATAAAAATTGTCAGCTACATTATAGGACACATGCTCCACTCCCTGTGTTTTCACTGTGCTATTGTCTTTTAGGGACTGAGCTAATGCCTATGGAAACCAACAGGAAGATTCCCCTGGGCTTTGGATGAAGCCCCTCTGTATAGATTTGCCCTGACCAGCAGTCAAGGAACACTGCAGTTGGAGTGTTGCTGTGCTGGAGTAGCCATGGTGGAGTGTTGCTGTGCTGGAGTAGCTGTTTCCAGCTACTGTTCCACCCTTCTGTGGGCCAGATTTTGCTGCATTACAAGCATGCCAATCCTATTAGGATTGTATAGTGGTAACAAAGCAAAATCTGACACTGCTGCTATGAAATTCAGTGCACATTATAGCTGTTCTCTTCTGTAAATGAACGCTCATTGAAGTCCATACTGCTTTCCAACAGCAATTAGGCCACTCCTGCTGCTGAAATGTACAATCTTCGGCTGCAAAACCACTGTGTGACTTGCGACAAGCTGTAATTTATTATCTCCGATTTTCTTTTTTCTAGGCTGGAGCTAGTTCTTTTTCAGCCAGCTAGAAAGCAGGAAGTCATTTTGTAGCAGGCCAGTAGTTTGCTTTTTTTTAAAGCCGCAGCCAATATTTATTGCAGGATGGTTTGTCCCCACTTGCCCAGACACCACTGGGAGTCAGGAACAGCATTTCTGCATAGCTGAGTCTGTCAAGAGAAGGAGTAAAGGAGCTGGCTTAGCCAGGAAATGAAAGAGGCATAGCCAGCAAGGTCTCATCCTCGGGGTTTTTCAATCTGGAAGGCTGATGGTTAAGTTAAGAAAACAAAGTAGTTGAGCATAGCCAGAACTGGTCTGCCCTGTAGCACTCTACCATTCCAGCTATACGCAAGTGCTTTGTGTCCTGTAAATCCTGGGAGAGTCTGACAGGGCCTTCAGTCTCCAAGCACTGCCCTGTTACTCCGTTCAGTACATTTACATGAAGTCAAAGCAGAGAAATGAACAACTTGCTTGCTGAAAATGAGCAAAGCCAGTGGGCCTCACCACCCAATCTCACTCCAATACCCACTTCTCTCTCAGGGTCTGTCTAGACTGCAATTAGGCATGCTGCAGCTTGTCCGGGCCAGCTGAGTCAGGCTCATGGGATCAGGCTTAGGGGCTGATTAACTGATGTGTAGATATTCAGGCTCAGGCTGCAGCCCAAGCTCTGAGACCTTCCCACCTCACAAGGTCCTTGAGCCAGGCTCCAGCCCAAGTCTCAATCTCTGTACCACAGTTAAACAGCCCCTTAGCCAGGGCCCCTTGAGTCTGAGTCAGCTGTCATGGGCCAGCCGTGGGGTATCTAACTGCAGTGTATACATAATGGGTGCATCTACACTTGTAAATTAAGTCGACTTAAACTTGCTTAAGTCGACTTAATTTACTCTGCATCTACACTACTCTTTCCTTAAGTCGACTTAAGCAGCTGCTTAAGTCGACTTAAGGAAAAACTAAATCAACTTTGTTAAACCTACTTTTAAGTCGACTTTCTGCTTAAGTTGACTTTCTAAAGTCGACTTAAGCCAGTGTAGACGTGGAGTAGCCCTAAGTCGACTCTAAGTCAACTTAGGGATATCCAGGACTTCCCCACTGCCCTCCCTACCAGGGTGGCTGGCACAGGGAGAGCCTGGCATGCCCCTCCACAAGGCAGGGCAGAGCCATGCCCACCCTGCCCCTGTGCCCTGCCAGGGTCCCTGTCCCCCTTTGCCCCATTGTACCCAGGTCTAGTCAATCCAACGTCTTGCAGTATCTCCAGTTTCCCCTCCTCCTTTCAGTTCTCCTTTCCTAAAGAGTAGAAGCCTGAACCAAAACCCTTTGAAGTTCATGGGAGACTTAACACAGACCTCAATTCATCAGTGGGTCAAGGTTTAGCTGTCCATCTCCCCTTCTTCCCCCCAGCATTCCTTTAATCCTATAAGAATCCTTAAACCATCTTTATAGTGTATATCGGTCTTCCTAAACTTTCCAATCTGCTCTTTCTTCTCTTTCTCTTGTCATTTGATATTTGTTGGGTCACCGGTCTCCCAACATGAAACAATTTTAAAATGCCAACAGAACACAAAACTAGAATGGAAAAATATATCAAATAGTAATATTCTGTAATCAGGCATTTGATGAAATATTCTATATATTATAACTTTTTCACAGTTTATATTTAATTCCTGTATCTGTAAAAATGGTTATAAATCCCACAAAGGTTCATATGGGCTGGTGAAAATTGTTGTGCATTCCCAACAATAGCTTATGAAAAAAAAAGTACAAGGGAAGATGAAAGAGGCATCAATAATTCACTGTAAAAAAAATTAACCATGGTGAATATTTTTCATTGTTTGCACTTATTATATGCATCTGCAATTATGTTGTTTGGTGCTTTATCGAGACAGATGTGGGAAGAGATGTGTTTCATTAATTTGCAAGACATTTCAGACACATGGTGTAATTTTAAGAACCTTCCCTTTAGTTTTCCCCTGCCCTATTCCAGCACTTTTCAATCTAGATGTGTCATTTGCTTAGGGCCTGTGGTTATTTTCATGTAAACAAAACTTCTCTCTCTATCAAATTTTCTTTTCAAAGACATAATTAAGGGTTTGTTTTTGCTGCCATTGAGTTAATAAGAGAACTGCCACTGAGTCAGTGTGGTGCACAGCTGTGGAATTTGCTTCTTATATAAATAGCTTTAAGCATGAACTTGGCCACGTCTAGATAGAGTTGCTATACGCACTTCTTTGGGAAGATTTATCAACTGCTTAAATCCTAATCTCCTACCTGATTGATAGAGGGGGAGATATGGTGTATGGGCTTTGTTATTAATATGCTGAAAGTCTGAAGTAAGCCTGTTAAGTATACTGTGGTCAGGCCCTCTCAGAGGTCCAGAGAGGTCCAGGACACTTCCACCTTTTGAGGCCCCTAGCCATAATAAAAATAAAAAATGACAACACATGAAAACAAAATAAGGCATATCAGTTAACAAAAAAAATTAATGACTGTCTAAATTTGAGGCCCCCTTTGACCTTGAGGCCCAGGCCAAATGGCCCTCTGCCCCCCCCCCCCCCCCCCTCTGATTGGCTCTGATTGCGATTGCTCCATTGCACAAGTTCATAACTCCCTCTAGTTGCCGGCCCAACATTTATACAGTCTCTTCCTCTTCCATTGCTAATGGGACTGTCCTTTACTCCATGCAACAGAGGCCTATGGTTTTTGTGCTGAAAGGCCCAAGTTTGTGCTCCAGTGATAAACATATTTGCAGATGTATGCAACCAGGTTCAGTACACCAGGCATCAATATCACAAGATTGAGCACTCAAAGGTTTGTAATGATCACAGTAGTAATGTTGGGATGGACAGAGGAACTAAAACTCAACCCATCGAAATTATCCACACAACTCAAGATTTCATTTTATATTCCTTTTTGGGTTTCTAGTTTTTCTTTCAGGGATTCGGTTCACCCAAAGGTGTCAATGAATATGAAAGCCCCTCTAGGAATTCTCTGTCATAACAGAGTGATGCGAGACCAAAACTGAGCAGCATGGGGCCATGTGAGTGCAAAGTGGGTGACAGGAGCTAGTGGGTCTGTGATCAGAAGGAGCCTGGGGAGGGAGTGGCATGTCAGAGGACACTGATGTGTGGCCAGGAAGGTGCTGGGGGTGATGAGAGAGGGGAATGGGGCAAGATGTTGGTGGGCTAGGGTGTGAGTGGGCAGTCTTGGGAGGCTGCGAGGTGCAGGATTGGGGTGAATGAGAGCTGTTGAAGGGGCAGTGAAATTGGGAATCTGGATGTTGGGAGCTGTGGCTGGTGGATCTGAGTGGGCCATGGTGAGTGAGAGGAAGGTCAGGGATGCTCAGATGTGGGGGCCATCAGAAGTGGGGCTGGCGGAGGGTTGTTGGGATATATGTAGGATGGGATGGGCATGTGAACAGCTGTGGGGAGGTGTGAGGCACATTCTGCAATCTGAGTGAGGTGGTATGTATAGGGATAGTGCTTTAAAGAAGCTGGGGGAGCCCCAAATCATCATACATAGGGCCCTACAATTCTTGAATCTGGAACTGCCAGTAAGCCTTCCTCTCCTCACTTATATCCTGTGTGGCACAACGAAAATCCACCATGTAGCATGACTCAGCAATTCCTCTGCATCTATGTACTGCATTGGTTCTCAAACTGGGGGGCTGTGAGCATCAGCCCCGGCCAAGTGAGGGTTGTGAGCTTCCCTGCTTGGAGGAACATGGGGGCAAGGGGTGAGCAGTGTTACACACAGTGCTCATTGCCCCCCACCAAGTTCCTTCACACCCCCTGGGAGAGTTGAGGTGGGGAACAAGAAGCAATGCCAGGGCTCTCTGCATCCAGGTCACTTTCTCCACATTGCTCCTCAAGCCCCCCTTTCCCACAAACAGCCACCTGGGGTGTGTGGAGGTAGAGCAGCTTTCGGGGTGGCAGCAAACAGAAATACCACCTAGTCCGGGTATGCAAGACTATTCCTCAGGTGGGCGCAAGAGAGGGCTGCAGTGGTGAAGGGCAGAAAAGGGCACAGCACAGGAGTTAGGAATAAAGTGGGATTGAGGAACCCACCGGGATTAGAAGTGAAGGGGGAGTGAGGAACCCCTGGTGAGGCAAGGGCAGGTACCCACAGAGGTGAGGGTGTCACACATGGAGGCTTGCTATGTGAAAGGGGTCACCATGAGAACCACTGATGTGACCTGCCATTAAGCACCCAGGGACTCATCAAAGGTCAGCCTGCAGCTGTATGGAAAACCCAAGACTTTGTCGCCACAGACTAATGCTTGAATTAGTTTTTCCATTCTATAAAAGCAGCATATGGTTTCCCATAAAGGGAGACAGCGACATATTTGTGATTTTGTTTAGCTTTCTAAATTTTATATTTGGTTAACACTTTCTTGCCCTGTAATGGTTTACCACACATGCACTTTTTTGATCCACACCCATTCAATCTAAACTGGCTATATCCACATCCATTTAATCTACACTGGATATATAACAAGATGACAAAGAATAACACTTTAAAAGGATTTCCTACCATCTGCCTGGTTGGCGCAGCTAATTTCCGTTTACTTGAGGCTAAGTATGGACTATTTAATTGGAAGCTAATTCTCCCTACTGTTCCCACTTGCTCTTTCAGAATGTCTGCTCCAAAGCCTATTAGTAATTGCTAAAGAATTAGATTTAAAAAGTGTAAGTGATGAGCCTTTAATTACACACCTCAGAGCCAACTTAGCTAATTAATATATCAGTCAGTCATATGGTTAAATCTCCACAATCTCTAATGGAGAGTTTTATTTTTATTCGGAATCTTAAACTATTACTGTACTAACAGTCCTGCAATGCAGTTAAAATTTGTATGTACAATCACATTTCTAGTCACCAGCTAACATTACATCATGAACAGCATTGACCTTAAACCAATATTATTGTTTGAAGGGAGTGAAGTCTGGCCGAAAGCTACATGGCACATCTCCTTGACTGACACTTTCATATGGTCTCAAGGCTATGTCTACACTTACTAAAATTAGTTCAAATTAGTTAGTTAGAACTAACTAGTTCGAATTAACCCTTAGTTCGAATAGGCTATTCGAACGTATTAGTTTGAATTAAGGAAGCCCTTAATTCGAACTAATTAAAGCCTAGTGTAGCCATGGCTTTAGTTAGTTCGAATTAAGCTTCCTTAATTCGAACTAACTTGCCAGTCTGGACATGAAAAGATAGAAACTATAAAGGGCCACAGAACTATTCTGGTGTGTAGCATCTAAAGATCTGGTTCTGGAGGATTTGTAACCATTGCTCATTTATAACATTTAAAAAATGTGATGGGTACCTCTTACTATTCTGAACTCCCTTTGTATCAAGAAGGACCATTACTGTATGTCTGCTATGGCAATATTTTTGCTATTAATTCCAACAGAACAGAAGAAACTGCTTTCACAACATTTATCAGACCAAATACACTGTTTCATCCCCTGTCTCCTTACCTTTCAAAGGGCTTCATATATGTTTGTCTTTTTCCCGCAGAGCATCTAAATCACCAAACTGGTTATTACAGCCACTTACCATGTTTTCATGCATCTCCATTTTCCTAGGAATATCTGTCCTGCTTCAGCAAGGAAAGCAAGCCAGCTTCCTTCAGTCATCAAATGTCTTTGAATACTGAGGGTCTGATTTTGACATGAAGGATAACTCCAGTGGAGCTATTCCTGATTTAGACTGGTACAGAACAGACAAAAATGAAGCCCTGAATAAACAGTAAGAAACACGATCCTCCTTCTTGGCACTCCAAGGGGGAAATCTATCCACCTGCATAAAGCCTGAGATTCAGGTTCTGTGCATGTGGAATGCAGGAGGAATGGGGAGGCAAAATCTGGACGCCCCAGGCCCAAAGCCAGAGTGTGTTTCTCTGAAATCCCCACTGCCTACGTGTGTGGCTTATGAGGTGTAAAGTACCTTATACTGGCCCTCCATTCCCAAGGGAATGTGCCCCCAAACCTGAGTCTGAGTTCCCGATTCACTCTGCTTTCTTCACCCTCTTTCTGTCTGCAGGGATTTGGCAGGCTATCACGAACTAATCCAATTCCTTGTATTTAGTCCAATTTGGCTGAAGCAATGACACCATTACTTCTCATATCAGAAATAGCTGACACACTAGATTATTGACTTTTAGTAAATTTACCTACAGAGCAGATTTAAATCACAGACACCTTCCAATGGTTTGAAAGGTACGTAGTATCTAGAACTGTAGATGGTTATTGGGTGTTCAGGATCAATACCAATTTTGGTCATAGAGGACATTCCCCGGGGCTTGCTGTCTGGGATTCATTAATAGCTTTAATGTAACCTACATTCTGTTGTTTGGTTGACAAGATTTCGCACAGCAATAAACTGCATTTTCCATAGTGTGTATCTGCTATGGGAGCAATAATGCACTATAGCCCACTTCTTATTACTTTATGGGAAGATGCTCAAAGAAACCAGTGAGGTATGTACTAATTATAAACAATAACTATTCATTATATTTTAGGAACTATTTAGAAATATTTAGAACCTAAAAATTGTTTGTGTGTTTGCTCTCTAATATGTAGCATGAAGAAACAATCATGTCTTCGGTATCAAATGAACGAGCCACTTTGTTTTCAGAGACAGGCGCTTAAAAATCAAACTACCCACATCCTAATTCATGTTCCCATAACACAAAAAGCCTATTCACATAAATACAGATTGGCACAGGCTGATCAGGAAAGGCCTATGGCTATGTCTACACTTGTAAAGTTAAGTTTACTCTGTTAAGTCGACTTAACAAGATCGACTTTAAGTCGACTTAGAGTCGACTTTGTTAAGTCAACTTAACAGAGTGGCTACACTTTATGTTGACTTAAATCGCCCTTGTTAAGTTGACTTAATAGTAGACATAGCCATCCACACTGGCTTTAAGTCAATTTACTAAGTTCGACTTAGCACTATTCCCCGTCCACACTGGCTTTAAGTCAAGTCAGCTTAAGGCTTAAGTTGCTCTTCAGAGGTGGTGTTATTAAGTCGACTTAAGGAAGCGCTTAAGTTGACTTAATAAAAACCCAGTGTGGACGCAGCTTTGTGTAGGTCGACTTAAGCACCCTTTCATCGACCTAAATTGCCAGTGTAGACGCACCCATGCTGGGCTTTTATTAAGCGCTTCCTTAAGTCAACTTAATAACAGCTTAAGTCGACTTAATAACAGCACCTCTGAAGGTTGACTTAAGACTTAAAGCCAGTGTGGACAGGGAATAGCACTGTTGACCTTATTAAGTCGACTTAAAGCCAGTGTGG